>CM027570.2:8621736-9221736 GCA_015852605.2 Populus deltoides
GAAGTGAATCGATCAGATTCTGCGAATTCTAATGGGGATTTGAATGACAGTTTGTCAGTTGGGAGTTCGGTGGAGTTTGCGGAGGAGTTGGAATGTAATGGGGCAGATACCGATGGGGCAGTGGTGGACGAGGGAGGTTCGCGGGTTTGTACTATTAAGAATCTTGATAATGGGAAAGAGATTGTTGTTAATGAGATAAGAGAAGATGGGATGTGGAATAAGCTGAAGGAAGTTGGGACTGGGAGGCAATTGACTATGGAGGAGTTTGAAATGTCTGTTGGGCATTCGCCGATCGTGCAAGAATTGATGAGGAGGCAAATCGTGGAGGACGGGACGAGAGAAAATCTCGATGCCGATGCTAATGAAGGGATTGGAGGTGGGGTTGCAAAGTTTAAAAGAAGGGCAGTTGGTTTAGGAGTATAAAAGAGCGTGGCGAATAGTGTGACAGGCAATAAGGAGAGGAGAAGTAGTGATGAGAGGGATACTGGATCGGAGAAGGGAGGGAGGAGGTCAAGTTCTGCTACGGATGATAGCCAGGATGTGTCATTTCACGGGCCAGAGAGAGTGAGGGTAAGGCAATATGGGAGGCCGTCTAAAGAGTTGAGTGCACTTTATAAGAGCCAGGAGATACAGGCTCATAATGGGTCGATTTGGAGTATTAAGTTCAGTTTGGACGGGAGGTATCTAGCAAGTGCAGGTGAGGATTGTGTCATTAACATTTGGCAGGTTGTGGAGTCGGAGAGGAAAGGAGAATTATTGATGGAGAAACCATATGATGGGGGCTTGAATTTGTTGTTGATGGCAAATGGATCTCCAGAACCTAATTTGTTGTCACCACTTGTGGATACCCATCAGGAGAAGAAGGGGAGAGGGAGGTCATCTATAAGCAGAAAATCTTTGAGCCTGGACCATATCATCATGCCAGAGACTGTGTTTGCTCTCACGGATAAACCCATTTGTTCATTCGAAGGGCATCTTGATGACGTGCTCGACCTTTCATGGTCCAAGTCTCAGGTTAGTTAATTTACAACTCTGTTATTCTTACTTATTAATTTTGTTCTAAAAGCAACACACATTCATCAATCATAATTAAGGTCCAAGTCTCAGGTCAGTTATATGCATCTGTTATAGTTGATTGGCGTTTTGAAATTCTCTCCCTTTAGCTATTACCATCCGGCTATTAACTTTTCTTGCTCTTTACTGTGGAATGCAGTGCAAATGCAAAACTGATTTAGTTATTTACACGCCATCTTGTTATGATGTGGTTCAAGTAATTCTTCTCTTAATTGCTTTGAGCAATTTAAAAGTTTCCATACTCATGCAGCATTACACGGGACGTTCTTTTCTCTCCAATTTCTTTTTCACTTTCAGGTCTTCTTTTAAGGAGAGTTTTTCGACTCCTGTCTTGATAGAAGGTTCAACCAGATAGAGTTTTAACACTTGCCAGTGTGGAATTTATGCCAGTTCTTTTGCTTTATGTATATCTTAGTTCAGTTTCTCAATATTTCATTGTTGGTTACATGGACAGTTTAGAGTGCAAAAGAAACTACTATTGTCTAGTATCTGAGAGATTATTAAGTTCTTCCAGTTTAGCACTCCCCTGCTCACATAAAAGTGGGATCCATAGGTAGTTCTCATAGCTTTCCACTTATGACCACCCTCAAATCATAGGATCTGAAATGTCTAGCAATGAAATTTCACAAGGAATGACTAGGGGGCCGTTTGGAATTGCGTTCCAAACAACATTTCTAAAAAATCTGATTATTTTTGCTTAAAATTAGTTTTTTTGGGGATCGTTTTGATATGATGATGTCAAAAATGTTTTTTAAAAAATATTTTTTTTATGCATTTCCAAGCGAAAAGCACTTTGAAAAGCATCCGCTACCACACTTCCAAACACCTCCTTATCCTTTGGTATTGTTTCTGTCACCATGGTGTATTTTAAAAGTTAGATGAATGGCAACTGAGTGGGAATTTGTAATATTTTGGCTATGTTGAGAAGGACCTCTACCTTTTTCTCTACAGTAGAAATCATGGATTTTGGGCAGCTTTTCAAGTTGGAAAAGTTCTGAAGATTCCTTGCCTTCAGATTCTGCTTATTCTGATCTCATCTCATTCTTTCAACTTAGTTTTAGTTTTCTGATATTGACAACTTTTATCTGTTGGCATGTTCCTTTTCTTTTCTTTCTTTCTTTTTTGTTGTTGAGATTTCATGAACTTCTGCATGGCTACAAGAGGATTGCTGTAGTTTGTTCTCTAAAGCAGTGATGCTACCACAGATTTTGTTGTCTGTTATATTTTAATGAGTTATAACAGACTTATTGATCATAAGCAGTATCTTAAACATAGTTTGGAAGTGTACAAAAGTTGATACAACAGACTTATTGATCATAAGCAGTATCTTAAACATATTTTGGAAGTGTACAAAAGTTGATATTCAACTATGAATTAAGTTTATTTAACATTTTGCTGTGAAGATTTTGAGAGGGAGGGAGATGATGAGTTCTAGGTTTTAACCTCATCTGGATGGTGTTTCAGAAGCCCTGGGGAGGCTTGTTGCCATTTAAGTTTACTTAGCTCTACCGTGAACTGAGATGTGTGCACAGATGTCTTCGTTAAGAATCATGAACCACTAGTTTATTCTTGCCTATCCTAACGAAATTCATTTTTTTTTCTTTTCTCAGCACCTGCTTTCTTCTTCTATGGACAAAACTGTACGCCTATGGCACTTGTCTAGCAATACTTGTTTGAAAATCTTTTCTCACAGTGATTATGGTAAGTATGTTGTGCCATACCTTTTTAAGCTTATTCTTTGCATTGCTTATAACTTTGCAACCTACTACTTAAAAAGCTACTGTTACTATTGCCCCCTTTTTCAATAGAAGATCTCATCTGTGATAAGCATGGAAGATAGGAGTTCACACTTAACTGCATTTTCAAAACCCTATTTCACTGGTTCAATGACGTTCTAGATTTTCTTAACATTTAATGTGACTTTTTGTAGATTGGCTTAACATTTTCTTTTATGAGATGGTCAAAACTAGCAAAGATCTTTTTCCTCCTTTCCTTGAACTTTGCTAATTGCATTATTTTATGGATTTCCATGATGCAGTAACATGCATCCAGTTTAATCCTGTTGATGATAGATACTTCATTAGTGGGTCCTTAGATGCAAAGGTTCGCATTTGGAGTATTCCTGATCGTCAAGTTGTTGATTGGAATGATCTGCATGAGATGGTCACTGCGGCTTGCTATACCCCAGATGGTCAGGTAGGCCACGTTTTGCCTTCTGTATATAATATTCAAGGTTTCAAGGTTTTTGCTTAACATTTTTTTTTATGGTTTTCTGAAGGGTGCACTTGTTGGTTCGTACAAGGGAAGCTGCTTTTTATACAATACATGTGGTACAAGTTGATTCTTACCCACCATTCTCAAATTTCACCCACTCACTGACTACTAATTATTCTTTTGTTATTTGTCTTTTCTTCTCAGAGAATAAGTTGCAACAAAAATTTCAAATTAATCTGCAAAATAAGAAGAAGAAAGCTCATCTAAAAAAAATCACTGGATTCCAGGTAATTTGGTGGCTCTAGTATGATGTTCAACTCCAGAGATAACATGTTTGGTTTAGCTTTGAAAAATACTTGAATCCATTTCCTGCTACATTTTGTTTTTGCACAAGGAACAACCTGCTGTGCATTTTTTGTACTAGTACCTTTTATGGTGCTTTCAGTCTAATCAGTTTTATTAAACAGTTTGCTCCAGGAAGTTCATCAGAAGTGATCGTCACGTCAGCTGATTCTCGAATTCGAGTTATTGATGGTGTTGATCTGTTTCACAAGTTCAAAGGTAAGAATGTTGGCTTATCATTTCTTTTCTGATCTTTTCTGGCCACATTGTAATGAAATCATGCATGAAAAAAATTATTTTGTAACCTGACTAGGATGATTAAGTTAACAATACCAAAGCAATTAGGTAGCAAAAATACTTTGAGCCAAGACTTTTTGGCTCTGTGAAATAGTAAACCCGAGTCCATCAGGTCTTTGTTTCAATGATTTAGAAAAAAGCTAGCATTGAATATAACTTTGCACATCATGCCTATCAGTGTGACTTAAAGCAATGCTGCCAGTTCTTTTCCACACATCAGTGTTGAAATAAAAGTTCTCCCAGGTCTAAACCTCATGGAGACCTTAACAAACTTCCCAATCTCTGTTTTGGGGCATGCCTTGATGCACTGTGGTCTCAGTTTGCCTTAAAGATTGACTTTGCACATTTATGCATATTTGTTTTTTGAAAAACTTTATTGACAATATTTACTTTTATGGAATATTAATTTGTCATTAAGCATTTCTTCATTTGCCAATATTTTCCTTGGTTTCATTAGTAACATATATTGGTAGTGTAAATATAGTCTTTTACATTTATACTTAATTTTGTTTATTTGATATAATACCTAGTTACATGCTTAGCATGTGTGTAAAAATCCACAAGGCTTACGCCTTGCGAGGGGTAAAATACCTCATTCTACTCTCTTGCCTTTTAAAATGTTATCCTAAAGAACTGAATCCTACAATTTCTCCCGCCTTTTGAAATGAGATATACAGAAATTGGATGTAAAATTAAGAGGACGAGAAGTAAATCATGTTTATTTAATTCTCCATGATAGCAGCCTTTTCTTTTCCTTTCCTGCTTATCCAATAGCAAGTGACATATAGGAGTCAGGCTTTTTTATGCTGTTAAAATATTTGAAGATATCCAGGCTTATCTTAAAAAACTGAGTAAAGGTTATGTTGCCCCATCATATCACGTATGCTGTAAGCAGCATATATTTCCCAGATTACACAATTATGAATTTTAACATAAGTTTGATTTTTGGGTTATTCTGGGTGTTGGAAGAGAATTTCCGTATGGCAGTTTTGCATTTGGTGTACATAGATCTTTTAACTAAACTATGCTATTCTAGCTCAAGTTTTCATAATGTCTCAACTATTTTGGTTTGCCTAGTGCTTGAATACGGGCTAGTAATGCAGTGTCGAAAAAACACGTTGATCCTGTATTAGTGAAAAGAGGATGAATTGCATTTAGATCATAATCTTCTTGAAAAATATATGGTATATTTGTCTTCATAAGTGGAATCTTTCAAAAACCTGATTTTCTGCCTTGATTTCTCAAGTGCACCCTGTATGATAGGTCTCATCTACCATCCCCCTCCCCACGTATCAGTAACATGCTTGTAATCAGGTATTAGTCAATAAAGTTGATATATATATATGTATATATATATAGGGGTTGATTTAACTAAACCTAGGATAAGCTTATCCTAATGGGCTTTGTATAGTGGACCATAACATAATAGATATTTTGTTGGTAGAAATAATGAGAACAAGTTGCGTAAGTACAAGAGTCGATGGGAATCAATCACAGTTTTTTGTACGAGGAGGCAGTAAGAAGATAAAGTCAAGCATTTTTAGGATTTTTTATGATATACAATGACAAAATATCAAATCATGGACACCCTTAGTTTTAAACAACTTGAAATGGCATATATTAAGGAGTCTTCATATGAGGTGGAATAGGAAATGTTTGATCTTACTGTTATTCGTTTTTTTTTTTTTGGAAATTGATTGCATGTAGCTTATTTGTTTTTTTTTTGTACATTTGAACCCATGTTCCAAAGGCTAAAACTTGTATCAAAGGCGTAAAATTTGGTGCTTGTGATTCCATTTTAGACTTGGTAACAGTATTTAAATTATCTATATCTATTTAAGGTTTTGACAAGTGATGCGATCTTGTTTTAGAATTCTAGGTCTTTAATACTGTTTCTTGAACTTTGAAGGTGAAAATCTTCTGGAGTAATAATTTGATAGTGTAGGTCTTGAACAGAAACGAATTGATCTCTTCAGCTGCTTCAATGGTTGTTTCAATCAGCAAAAGCTGAAAGGTTTTTCATTAACCTCCATTTTAATGCTTGTCATAGAAAATCATATATTTAGCAGTGCTTGTTGTCTTTGCTCCCCCCCCTCTTTCCTATGCATGCATTTTTAGGATTGTACCATTCTCAAAGATTAAGTTGATGATTCTGTGATAGGGTTTCGTAACACCAACAGCCAAATCTCAGCTTCTCTCACAGCAAATGGAAAATATGTGGTCTCTGCTAGTGAGGATTCATATGTTTATGTCTGGAAGCATGAAGCTGATTCCCGACTTCGCAGAAGCAAAGGTGTTGCTGTCACAAGCTCCTATGAGCATTTCCATTGTCAAGATGCATCGGTGGCGATCCCATGGCCTGGCATGGGAGACACCTGGGAACTACAAGATACTTTATCTGGAGAACAGAGTGGCCTCGATAACCATCTTGATGAGGTTTCCATTGTCAATCACCCCCCTACTCCTGTTGAGGAAGCAAGTATTGAGGGTTCACAATCTTTATCCGGGTGCACAAATAGTCCTCTAAATGGAATTATTTCTAGTGCAACCAATGGTTACTTCTTTGACAGAATCTCAGCAACATGGCCGGAGGAAAAGCTTAATTTAGCGACTAGAACAAGGAGTCCTCATGCCAGTGTGGATATCTCCAACGGGTTAAGCGAAAGTGTGTCTGCCTATGGTATGGTGATTGTAACTGCCGGCTTTCGAGGGGAAATCAGAACTTTCCAAAATTTTGGATTGCCAGTTCGGATTTAAGGGGCTGAAAAGAGAGGCAGTCTCTGAGTAGGGGGTAAATGATTTGGCAAATCAATGCAGTTCATTTTCGCCACTGGTTAAAACATGTACAGAGGTATTTGGTGAGATGTGTAATATTAGCGATTTCCAATTCTTCTTTCCTTGTGCTTCAGCTCATTGGATATTGAGTGCCGATGGATGAGCATTGAGAAGAAAATAGATATGTTAAAAAAAAGAGGGGGCGCTACTCTATGAATTTAGAAACCGATGTATTTGTCAAGTCGGGAAATGTAGAGTTATGCGCATGGAAAAACCTTATTCAATTAAAATGAAATTCTTTCATATTCTTTAATGATCATGTCTGGTCTTGTAGGCTCCAACTTTTAACCCATTGTTGTCTATTCTAGAGATGATTATTTTCGGCTCGGTTTGGTTTTTACCTATAAAAAACAACCAAACAGGAAACAAAAAACCGAAACCGGTCCAAACCGACCGGTCTCGGTTTGGTTTTTGATGCCCAAAACCAAAAAAACCTATATGCTTTTTCGGTTGGTTTTTAGCACATGAACATGCATAAGCATACACAGATAGGAGGAGGGTTTTAGATCCATTGAATCATAATGCCTTTTCTTTTAACAAGAAAAACCTCAAAGTAATACTGAATCACTGATGAATTGTTATAAAACAGAATAATCAGCAAGTCCAACACCCAATTTCGAATACCCTAAACACAATGATGAAACAAAATCAACAAAAAAGTTGAACAATAATTCAGGCAATAGTAGAATCACAAAGCATGTGTTAAAGGGAGGGGGCGGCTGTGCGAACGAGGACTGAGGATCGAGGCCTGAGGGAGGGGGCGGTTGTGCGAACAAGGACTGAGGCCTGAGAGAGGGGGCGGCTGTGAGAAGTGAGAATGACTAAACGAGGACGGGGTTACTTTGCTAGGGTTAACTATTATGTCTTAATGCCTTATTGTAGAAACTAGAAAGCTTTGTAGCCTTTTTTTTTTAATTTCTGAATTGAACCGGTTCGGTTCGGCTTACCCGGTTCAAGCAATACAAAACTGGAAACCGAACCGAACCAGATATTTTTCTAAATATTCTAATCGGTTTAATCAGTTTTTTTTTCATGATTTGGTTTTTTCAGTTAATTTTTTTTTGGTTTTTCGGTTTTTTTACTCACCCCTAGTCTATTCAATTATTGGTGCTCAGCAGCACTGTTTTTATCCGTTCTTGAAGCGACCTCACAGCTGCAGTTCTTTTGTTTCAGAACCAAATGGGTTGTGCCATTTTCTTTCCATGGAGCTAATTTAGACATGTACAATGAAGCAGATTGGCTTAACATTTTGTCCATTAATCCTAGGCTTGGTCTTAACAGCTAGTAAGGTTATATCCCAAAAGTTACCACTTGGTGTGAGCTTTGGCAGGCAAGCACTTTTCCGCAGCTAAGAGGGCCGCTCTTAACCATCCCCCAACTCATAGTGATGGGTTAGCTGAGAGCTTGCGGGTGATAGTAGAAATGGACCTGAACAAAAAAAAATAAAATTCTGTGGAAGCCCATTGCGGCTACCAAGATCCAAACACATTTATGTCCCCGTCACTGCAACCGGGGACCCTCCACTTTGTCATGGCGCCTTGGCTCCAAGTCTGCAACCACCCCCCCTAACCATAGAGAGGCTGGCAAAACCTTGGCTCGACTGGCACAGCCTCTTAATCCATAATCCAGAAATATGCCCCCACCATTCCCTGTCCTATTCAACACCTCCATATCTCCCAGCCCATAGCTAAGAGGAGTGGAACATTTTGGGAAACGCACCCAAATATCCCCAACTGTTTGTCAATTATCAAAGGAACAAAAAAACAAGGCCATTAATATCATGGGAAATCCAAAACTCAAAATCTCATTGGTGCTTGGAAGTGATGTGGAAGATACATTCACTGCTAATTATCTTATCCTGTCTGCCAAACATATCCTCCCCCCAACACACACATCACATATAATTCCAAACAAGCTCCTTTGCACACTTCTAAGCTGAGCTCCACTCCAGTCAGTACTGTATACAAAATCAACAGTCCTTAAAACAAAGGATTTGAAAGCCCATTTTACGAGGCACAGAGTTTGCTTTGCAAGCGGTAATGGCTCTCCAGGCTGCTTCTTTGGTTTACTCTGCTTTTGTTGTCCCCAAAGAGGTCAGATATTAGTAGTGCTTTGTTTTGTTTTTGTTTTTACTTGTTGCATTGAAGGAAAATTTAGTGTTGATTTTGGCAGTGGTTTGTCCATGCAGGGAAAATCTAGTGCATCTTTGAAGGAGTCAAGCTTGCTTGGAGTTTCACTCTCAGACCATGTCAAAGCTGACTTTAGCTCTTCTACATTGAAGTGGAAGGTAGCTACTATGCCGGTTCATTATTGCTCTTTTTTTTGGCTGAAAATGCATTAATTCAAACTCGCAAACAAAAGGGATTTTTCTAATGAATTCATTGGTATAATATTATTCACCGCAGAGGGAATTCAACCAAAGAGTTAGGACTGTAAGAGCCCAATCAATGGCCACTGCTACTCCAGCAGTCAACAGGGCTTCTTCAGACGGCAAGAAAACTCTTACACAGGGATGCTGCATTGTCACTGGTGCCTCCTCTGGATTAGGTCTAGCAGCAGCTAAGGCTCTAGCTGAAACTGGAAAATGGCACGTAATTATGGCCTGCAGAGACTTCCTTAAGGCAGAAAGGGCTGCTAAATCAGCTGGCATTGCCAAAGAGAACTGCACCATTATGCATCTGGACCTTGCTTCACTGGACAGTGTCCGCCAATTTGTGGAGACCTTTAGGAGATCAGGAAGGGCACTTGATGTGCTAGTTTGCAATGCTGCTGTTTACCTGCCAACTGCAAAAGAGCCTACATTCACTGCTGAAGGATTTGAACTTAGTGTTGGAACTAACCATTTGGGTCATTTCCTCCTTTCAAGATTGTTGCTTGAGGACATGAAGAAATCTGATTACCCATCGAAACGTCTCATAATCGTTGGCTCAATTACAGGTATATACACTATAATACATTTAAGGTTCACTTTCTTGTGAATATGTTTCGATTGTTTACACTAAATTTGGTGTTGTTTCTGTGAAATGTTTTAGGGAACACAAATACATTGGCTGGCAATGTTCCTCCTAAGGCCAATCTTGGTGACTTGAGGGGACTTGCAGGGGGGCTTGAATGGGCTAAACAGCTCAGCTATGATTGATGGTGGTGAATTTGATGGTGCCAAAGCCTATAAGGATAGCAAAGTCTGCAACATGCTCACTATGCAAGAGTTCCACAGGCGTTTCCATGAAGAAACTGGCATTTCATTTGCTTCCCTTTACCCAGGTTGCATTGCCACAACAGGCTTGTTCAGGGAGCACATTCCTTTGTTCAGGCTTCTATTCCCTCCATTCCAAAAGTACATCACTAAGGGCTTCGTCTCCGAGGAAGATGCTGGAAAAAGACTTGCTCAGGTAACCAAAACAGGGGAAACTATAGAAATAAAAATGCTCTGCTATGGGTTTGTATAACGTGCAATAACATAATCTGCTCTTTCTTGTTTAGGTTGTGAGTGATCCAAGCTTGACAAAATCAGGGGTCTACTGGAGTTGGAACAAGGACTCGGCTTCTTTTGAGAATCAGCTATCTCAAGAAGCTAGTGATGCAGAGAAGGCTCGTAAAGTGTGGGAGGTTAGCGAGAAACTCGTTGGTTTGGCCTAATTGAGAAAGGCTGGAGAGAGTTTCTTGTGTACTAATCTTTGCCATGGGAGAGGAGGATGTTAGTGCCAAAAAAAATAAAAAAAATACTGCGTCCTTTCGTGAGTTTGGATTTGGATGATTTGCTTCTATAACCAATTTTCACTTAGGACATGTTTGTTTTCTAGAATTTACTTTTTGAAAAATCACTTTTCAAACTTTTTGTGTTTGTTTTCCATTAGAAAAGTTGGTCAACGAAAAACACTTTCCGATCAACGGAGAACACTTTCCGGTCAACGAAAAACACTTTCCAGTCAAAGAAAAATTTGGTTTAGTTTCCAGGAAAGTGTTTTTCCTTTGGCTATGTTTGTTTTCCGGAAAGTGGTTTCCGGGAAACCACTTTCCAAACTTTCCTGTGTTTGTTTGTCATTAGAAAAGTTGGTCAACGGAAAACACTTTCCAGTCAAAGGAAAATTTGGCTTGGTTTTCAGGAAAGTGTTTTCCTGGAAAATTTGGACGGAAAACACTTTCTGGAAGTTGTGAAAAATTTAGAAATGTTATTATTTGCTGATTATATTAAATTTGATCCTCAAACTTTTGATTGCTATATATAATTTGTTTTGTATATTTATTTTTCAATTCCATCTTTTAAAATTTAATTTTTATATTAATTTTGGTCCTTATTTTTATAATTGCTATTTACTTTTTCCTTATCATTTTTTTATTGAAATTTTTTATCTATCAAATTTGGTCCTTATTCTTTTGATTGTTACTTATTTTATTTGAAATAATTTATGAAATGTTAATTATTATTATTTTAATTTATTTACCTTTTATTTTTTTAATTTTTTAGATTTGATCTTTATTATTTTGATTATTATTTATTTTATTTGAGATAATTTATGAAATTATATTTTTTTCAATTTCATTCTCATTCAACTTTTTAATTTGTAAGATTTGTTCCTCATTATTTTAATAAACTTGAGAAAAAAAAACATTAATAAGTTATTTTACAGCTCATTTTCCATAACATAACCAAACACTGGAAAATGTTTTCTAACTTATTTTCCATTACACTACCAAACATCGAAAAATACTTTCCCAAAATTTACTTTCCTGGAATTCACTTTCTCCGGAATTTACTTTTCAAAAAGAAACTACTTTCCAGTAAACAAACGGGCTTTAATAGGAGTAGATGACTCTGTATCAATCAATTGGCACTAAAATCACTCACCCGTACTGCAAAGTTCAGATTTCTCTGATTAATGCTGGCAGGTTCAACACTTTTAAACCAGAAAATAAGTTTTCTTGCCTATTTAACAGCTAAATGGACCATTTTGCAATAAATAAGTGGTGTCTAACTGTCTGTTCGTTGTTTTGCACTTATAGAAGCCAAATGGCTGGAAGTGTTGTAGCTGGTATTTTGTCAAGGCCAATGCAAAATCGTTGTTGTGCAAAATCACTTGTTGTTGCCTTGTATACAGTTTTCTACCCCTCTCAATCCATTTTCCAAATTTTAAGCTTCCTCCTTAACTTTTGACGATAACAAGGATCAGCGGCTTGAAAACTGTTGTTGCTTCTCATCATTTTCACTTTTCCATATCAGACTTGGAAAAGTTTCCCTGGTCTTTATCAACTAATCATGCCATTAACCCACAGGCTCAAGGAAAGAAAGAGACCGCAAGTGTTCCCCAAATAATGAATTCATGTGATTACTGAAATAAAAGTTCATCTACAATGCCTATCCTTGTTAGTAAAATTCTTTCTATTTATCCAAAGAAAAAGAACCGAGTTATCCAGATAAAACCAAAGAATTGCACATGGTGGGCGTGGCCCTAGATGTGGCTAACCACAGTATGAATAAGATGCCCCGAAGCTAAAAAAAATCCTAGTAGTGTTCCCTGATGAGCATTCTATACTTGTGAAGAAAGCAATTCAAAAAGTTAGAGCCATATAATCAAGTAGCTAAATCCTTTCAAATATATACAGACTGTAGTAAGGTTTACAAGCAAACATGATATGATACATCTAGTAACAGTCGAAATATTATATGGCGATCTAAAGTTCATAAGCAGGGAACCTGGCTTCCGATGGTTCAAGGATGTCAAGGAAGAGATAAGCCATTCCTCCAAAACCCTCAAACAGTGAATAGGGGCGATCACCTCCATGCATCTTCCCTTCTGATACAAGTTTTTGTGCTCTATCATGTAGAAAGCAAGCAAAGGCTTTGGCCCTGTATAAGTACTCCACATTACCTGTTAATCGGTAGAGTGAAAGAAAAACATAGGTATTTCCACTGATTCCATGACATATGCCAACTCGCTTTAGCAAACCCCGGTTCCAAACCACCTCCCCTGCCTCCATTGCTGCCTGCAGAAACTCCTTATCTCCAAAAACCTGAATAATTCAAACATTGCAAAGAAATTCATAATGCAAATAAGACTACAAAGTAAAAACAAATTCTAAGGAGTCGAAAAAGGTGAAAAATTGGATCTATGTCCAACAGATCACACCTACCAAGAAAAAGTCTTTTGTTTTGGTTTGACCAGTACTCATATATGAAAGAGGGGACGGTATAAATTTAGAAAGACTTTTTCCGCCGGATTTATTGCAGGAAAAAGAGAATCTGAAACCTCGAATTGTCAATTATATTCTTTATGGAAATGGTAAACCAATTAAGGGAATTTCTAACACAAGTATTCAATTAGTTCGTACTTGTTTAGTGTTTAATTGGAACCAAGACAAAAAAAGTTCTTCTATCGAAGAGGCTCGTGTTTATTTTATGGTCTTTATTTTATGGTCTTTATCTGAAGAACAAAAAGATGGATGCAGACATCTGGAAAGTGGTAGCGATGACTTGTTCAATCTCATGTTTTTAACTTTTAGCACTAGAAAATGACAGGTGATCGTTCCACTTTGGAAGAATGGTTCTTCCTCTATGAGACTGAAATTCTTTCTTCATTTCTTAATATGGACGAGATCAGAAATGTCATCAAACAATGGAATATTTATTTGTCCATTTACATGAAAAAATAGCATTAAATCTTCAACTAATGGGGTACTTTCACCAATTTTTATTTGCAGGTACGCAAGCCAAAATGCACATAGTAAAAGACAACCCACACAAGCATACATGCCTAGACAAAATCCATTAGCACCTAGGCTACCTTATGCAGCTTGCATCACTATACAAGGATTACCTCAGCTGCTTTCGCAAGGGTAAGAGCAATCCCAGGAGCCCCATGACACCAATGCACAAGGCAATCAGATTTATTTCCTTCACTAGAAGGATAATTGCCACTGGGAAAATGGTTCTTAATCATGTAGTGTAAAGTACCCTTGACATCCTCCACCTCATCTGGTGTCAGTTCCAAGTCCATCAAAACAAGCATGATTCCAGCCAGTCCATGGGCAGCACCCCAGTACCTTTTTCCATGCCATTCATACAGCAGTGGACATTTTCCCTTGCGTGTCAATCTTCCAGCCTTAATTATTTCATCCACAACTGCTCTCTGCAGATGTTTCAAAGCCAACTTCGCAAAGGGTTCATCTAATCAATAATGAATGCTGGATTGAAAAGAAATAAAAGAAATGCCTTACTTTGCGGCTTGTAGATATGGTTTCTTTACCAATATGCTTATTTAGAAATGAGCAGGCCCATAAGAACCCAGCTCTCCCATATAATAACTCATATGGCAAATCACTAGGAAGTCTGATCTGCTCTCGAGTAAAAAAAAAAAAATCATATTAATTAGGTTTATAAAAAGATGAAAAAATATTAATTAAGATATATAAAAGCAACCAACTTTTGATGGAAAAAAAATGCATAGAAGGGGAGGAAATGCAACAGGCACCTCTTTGAACTGAGCTAAGTAATGATCTAATAACCTTCCATCCCCAGCATGCTTTGCTGCAACAGCACCAAGAGCACAAACACCAGCCCGTCCACATATAAATGTCACACGTCTGCAGCCCCAACGGATCACATAAGCAACTATATCAAGTTGACTTATCTGGTTTTCCCAAGGATTGGGAAGTAACACTTACACCTAAAATTTAACCTAGACTTGGCATATAAAATTAAGTGCCGACTTCAAACATATTGAAAAATTTAAACATTTACAGTGACAAGCCATGCCAGGATCATATACACAATTGAGCATTTCCACAAACCAAATAACCAAATACAAGAGAAAAATGCTAATAGAAAGCGAGACAACCATAACTGAGTGCATGATTCCCGTAATGATAGAATAATCAAACGCAGCACAACACATCGACGAGCTTCAATATGAATTTATCCCCATTTAACCTCAGATAAAGCAAGAATTGAATCCATAGTTGTTTAGAACCTCAATTCCCATACAATTAAAGCAACCTCCGCATTAAAATATCCAAAAGTAGTAACACCTATTCTTGGATGAGCCAGCAACAAAACAGACAGAGAAAAAGAGAGAGAGAGAGAGAATACCCAGAATCTCTAGAAACAGAATCGCAAGCCTTGATAATGTCAGAGCACAAGTTAAGATCATTCTGATTCCTGGTAACTTGGTATGCTTTAAAAAGCAAGTATGCAGTCCCTAATGCCCCGGTGTACAAACTATAATCTTTCACTCTCTTCCCACTCATTCCCCATGTCTCCCTCACCACCTGAAGTTAAAACACAACCAATAAGAAAAAAGAAAACCCTTCAATATTTAACATTAAAAAAACTAGAGTACCATGATGGGGTGTGTCTGAAAGTTAGAAACAAATGGAAGCCAGAAGTCAAAAGGATAGAGTTGAGTGAAAGGGGAAACTTAACTGTGTCTTTGACGTCCAGGGCTGATGCTTTAAGTCTTTGAGAGAGAATGTTGTACGGCAAAGACAGGAGCTTTGTAAGTGAGTCTTTGTTGTTTCTTTCACTGACTGTTTCGTCCACTGCTGTTGTCGTTGTTTCTGGTATGTAGTCTGGCATTTCATTTGGGAAGTAGCGGTCTCCCATTTCTCTCTTTACAGTCACAGTGTCTCTGAAATTCAACTCCCTCTTCACTTCTCACTCGGTGAAAAAGAAGAGAGAACCTTCGAGTTGGGTTGCGAATATCTGGTGGAGGGTATGTCGTTGGTTCTTGAAGCGACATGTTGCATGGTTTCAATGAAACGAATAGACAAATAAGTCTCCGTTCTATTTAGGGTTAATCAATTTTGTCCCTGGTCAAAATATTTCTTCATTATTATTATTATTATAAAAAAAATAGTATTTTCACGTGAAAATGATATAATTATAGTGGTAGTGTAGCAGTGACAAAATTATAATTTTTGTTTTAAAAAAACAATTTTTTTAATATTTTATTTCTTTTTATACTTGATATTTTTATCCTTTTACATTTAATCTATTTATTACTATTTTTTATTTTTATTTTTTGTAATATTTTATTAGTTTTTATTTTTTCCTTTACATTTTTTTTGAAAAAAATTATTATTTTTTATTTTTTATACTTTGAATATTTATCACTCTACATTCGCCTATTTATATATATATTTTTGTTCTTATCTTTATTATTTTTTTAATTTTTTTTGTGATTTTTTTATTTACATTTAAAAAAAATATTATACAAAGACTAAAAAAATGGTGTTTCACAATAACAATTATAACATTGTCCTATTCTTCCATGCTAAAAGTTAGCTTGGGATCTTATATGCTTTTATTAATGCATATGATATTTATTATATTTTATTATATGTAAACATTAACATTTTGATTCATGGTTATACTTGTTACTCGATGTCAAAAAATACATTAATAACACCTACACACTAATTCTTTTACGTTAAAAAAAACAAATTTGACCAACAGAGAATCGAGTTGAATAAGTACGTCAACACTTTGTTTTTTGCATTTATTGACACATATGATTCTCAATGTATTTAATTCAATGCACGTATATGCCTTTTGATTTATAATTAGATTATAAAAAAAAAACACATTTGAAAGGTTTGCATATTTATTTATCTTTGCTAAAAAAATTATTCAACTCACAACGAAGCGTGTTGAATAGATACATTAATATTTTGTTTTTTGCATTCATTGGCATATACGATTCTTAATATATTTAATTTAATGCATCCATAAGCTTTTTTTATTAATAATTAGATTTAAAAAAAACACATTTGAAAATTTTGCATATTTATTTTTTTTGCTTAAAAAATTTATTTGGCTTGTAGTGAAGTGTAGGTCAAATAACTAGTGTCATCTCTAAAAATGGAATGGGTTAAGTACCAATTTAATCAGCAACTCACTAGATCATTTTACCCGAGATATGTTGTGGGTTGGGTCAATTTTTTTTATAAAAATAAAAGAAAATATCTAGATATTGTTAATGTATTTTCAAAAAGAAAAAAAATAAATCATATAGAGATTGATCCGAAGTGACTTGATCAACTTGATAAGTTTAAAACAAAACTCCGAACAACGGAGAAAAAAACATAATTTATCTTATTTTTTAAAATGTTATTTTTTTTATATAAAATATTAAAACAACAACATAATTCAATCTAAATTAACACGTAAAATCTACTTCTCATTATCAAACCGTGATATCCTCGGCTAAACAAATAAATATACACACATACATATCATGTCTGCATTTCCAGCATTCCTATTCTCCCACCATTAATTACATTTCATCAAAATAACATGCAAAAGAAATGTAAGAAAGAGAAAGATTACCTGTGTTGAGGATGCCACGATTGCATTTATTGGTTCTGGGAAATCTTTGCTGATGGTGGTGGTTTAGCTAAAAAGGGTTGCGACTGGTGGTGGTCCATGGTTGAAGCTGTTGGAGATGAAAAAAGGTTGCATTAGAGAGGCTCACGGTGCTGTTACCAGAAGTTACTGGTCTGGCTAGAAAGAACCTACGGTGCTGTTGCTAAAGAAAACCATGACTATAAGAAAACATGCTTGCATGTGGTGTTGTTGTGATAGAGGAACTTCCATGACTGCTACTGGAAGATCATATATTGCTACTGCTGAAGATGACGTTGTTTAGAAGGTAAGTTTCTGTAGAAAAATCCTTCATTGTTGTAGTTGATTGATGATGAAATGAATGTTGTTGTTGTTGTTGCTGGTTGCCATGTATAGGGAGACTTTAGTTGAGCTGCCAATTGGATTGATAGATGGGCTTTTGTGTTGAAGCTGATACCACTGGAGTTCATGTGATACAGCGCTGCTGTGCTGAAGTGCTGGAGCTGGAAAATCACTGTGGAGGTGCTCGTACCTTCTGAGTAGAGACTGCTGCTCTTGAAGGAAACAGAGGAGAAATTACAGCTGTTGGGACCTTGGGGAGCTACAGATGCTGAAAGCTATTGTTGTTGTTGTTGCAATATCAAACAGGTATGGTTGGACCGCTACGAAATCTCTTCTAAGGAAATCAGCCAAGTTATTGTTGTTGATGTTATTGAACCCTCCTCATCACCTTTACTATTGCTTACAGGTGTTGTTGCTGACCCCACTACAAAAATCAGAAAATAGAAGGAAATGACAGTCGCTGCTACTATCACTATATTAGCATTGCTACTGTTTTCTTTTCGAACTGCTAACGATGGGCTGTGGTTGGATTTGTTGGCGTCTGATGGGCTATCATGGTGGATGGGATAAGGAGATCATGGGTTAAAGATGGTAATGGTGAATGGTGTTGGCTTGCATGGTCTGGAGAGGGTTCTTAATAAAGGAAAAGAACAAGGGAAAATGGTCCAAACCAGCGGTGGTAGATCGGGAGAGAATGAGAGGGGGTCATATTTTTTCTTTTTTTTTCAGGGAGAGAAGGTTTATTTATTGATTTCTTGTTGGCTTCTCTAACTAATTCCCACCACATTTGTGTGCGGTATAATCATTTATTTATATGTAAAAAAATTGTTATTTTTAATTGTTTAGCGTACAAGTAAACTTGGTGATAAAATAACTTAAAAACAATTTTGTTCCTCAATTTTTTTTTTTTATATTAGGTTAAAAGTTTAGATCAATCGGACATTGATAAAGCCTTAAGATAAGGTCCATAATCTACTATACAAGGATTGCATTAGTTTTCTAGTTAATTTATATTTATTTATTTATTTATTTTATTTAGAACTCTTTTATTATTCTCCAACATTATTTAATATATTTTTACCTATTATAAATATGTTATTTATCTTGTAATTAAGTTTTTGTTTTTTAAATTTTGATGTCAACAATTATTATGAGTTGTGAGAGATTTCTCTTGCTTTGGTTATGCAAAGAAATTCTATTGAATTATCAAAGTATTAACCAATCTTTATAGAGTCTTGTATTCTTCTCATTTGTAGTTCTTTATAATCATTCGGGGGCTCAATTATTATAGTTTTGGTGTCTTGATACAAGTCATCGTAGTGTCAAGCTCAATTTAAAAGTTTGAATTTAGCTTTTTTTTTTAAGATTCATGATCAATCTTCACTGTAAATTTCTATATCTTTATATTTACTAGGTTTATATCAAAATAAGTACTTTAGGTTATGTTCTTATGTTAAGACATAAGTTCAAGAGGGAGGATATTGAAACTATTAGTTGTTAGAATTAATAGTCTTTAGGACTTGCAGGGATCGTTTGGGAATGTGGTCCAACCCGTGTTTTTAAAAATTTTGGTTTTTTTTTTTTAAAATTAATATTTTTTTAGTGTTTTTGAATCATTTTGATACGTTAATATAAAAAAATAATTTTTTAAAAAATATTATTTTAATACATTTTTGAGTGAAAAATACTTTAAAATACAACTATAATCATATTTCCAAACACGGTTTGAATAATTCCTATTCTTCATGAACAAGATGTCTGATTCTTAAAGATTTACCGCATTAATAAGCATGTTATCTTTGTAAAGCTATATATATATATATATATATATATATATATATATATATATAAACAATTTAGATGTTTAATTAAAATAAGAAAAAAAGCATTCTGCTAATTTGTTTGTGTTTACTATATAAATAGAAAGAGTTTCCGAGTTGTTAACATAAGAAAAGGTTAAACACTAAAAAAAAAAACACAGGACACTTTTCTCCATAAAAAATCCACCCATCTGGGATTACTCGGCTTGAGCTCATCATTTATTGGGCCAATCCATCTAAGCTATAAGAGTCCAATCGACTAGTTTGGGCCGTGAGCACTTTCAATACCTTTTTTTTTTAACTTTTAGGTTTTTATCACGGTTTTGCTCCTCGCTGGCAGAAATTTGTTGTCTCTGTATCTTCCTCTCTGCAGCTAGCTTTCCCCTCTTTAGGTACCAACCCTTCTCCTGCTTAGTTCTCTTGACAACTAAATACAAACTTTGTATTGTTTTCATGGTGTTTAAGCTAAAGATTTCATGTGTTTCAGGTATCTGTACGTAACCAAAGAAAACTATGGGAAAGAAGAGAAAGCACGTTGAGACACAGGTCATTGAACCTGCAAAGAAAGATGAAGGTGCACCAGAGAGACCCAAAAGGACGCTCTTGGGCTGGAAAGATAAACCCGAAGTGAAAGAGACTGAATTTATACCTCCTCAACAGGGTGGTTTTAGAAATAAAGAGAAAGTCTTGGTTACTTGTTCTAGGCGTATCAATTTCAGGTTCCATAAAGATCCAATCCTTTTATATTAATGCTTATATATATATATTTATATTTGATTTCGGGGTTTGTTGGGATTTTGGGGGGTTGCTGGATTTTGTTGGTGTTTGAAAGAATTGTTGGTGTTGCAGGTATAGGCACTTGATGTTGAATTTGGTGTCACTTCTGCCGCATTGTAAGAAGGATAGTAAGGTTGAGTCTACAAGTACTAAAGGCGCGACATTGAATGAGCTTGTTGAGTTGAAGAATGGTTCTTCCTCTTTGTTCTTTGAGGTGAACTTCAAATTTAGTTGTTTTCTTCCTTAAAGAAACAATTCGACCTGGTTAATTCCATATTATTTGTGCAAGTGGTTGCAGGTTTAATACCTACGATAACTCATCACATGAATTTTGATATTGATAACTGTTCCACTTGTTTGCGTGGTTTGGTAATTTGAAGGAAAATAACTTGGTAACTTTGAGAGGAGGTGTGGTGATTATATAACTATCGACTTTGAGATTAGGAAAAAAAGATGAACTTAAGTTGCCATATTTTAGATTGTTTGTTGTTGATGATTTTTTTGTTCTCCTTTCTCTCTCTATTTCAGTGCAGGAAACATAAAGATTTGTATCTATGGATGGTCAAGTGCCCTAGTGGTCCGTCTGTGAAATTCTTAGTCAATGCTGGTATGTTAATTTTTTATTTTTTTGTGATATTTTTTATAATTATGTTTTCTAATAGGCTTGCACTTATTATATTCAAATGCTATTGTTTGTAGCATCACAATTTTAACACATGCATTTAATGGTATTGGGAGGTGGAAGATAGCGAAATCTTCATAGAGATGTACCTTGTCTGCTTTGACTTGAGTATTTGTGTGGAGTAAAATTTGAAAATCTCAAAAATTCTCTATTTTTAAGCCGTTGTTATGGTCTAGAATAGTCCTTCTGACTTCTTGTGGTGTTTTGGGTTGGGCATTCGAACATTTTCCTTCCATTAGTATTCAGTGGCACTGGAGAGCCATTTCCTGATTTTCTTTGATCCAATTTCTTGCGCTCTACTATGGAGGATACCCTGCTGTCCTTTTTGTAATTTTCTTCTGTTCCCATTCTGATAGTATAATCTCTTTAACCAAAAAAAAAAAAAAAAAAAACAGAAACAGGAAGAAAAGAAAAAAGAAGCTGCTGTTGTGATTAATCTGATAAATTGATTTGTTCACATGGTTAGCTCTTTTCTTGTATTATGACTAAGTAGCCTAACCATTGCAACTTGTCTTGTTCATTTTAGTGCACACAATGGAAGAATTGAAGCTTACAGGAAATCATCTGAAAGGGTCAAGACCCCTCTTGACTTTCTCAGCTAATTTTGATAAAGATGCCCACTGGAAACTCCTGAAGGAGATGATCATTCAGGTATTTTGATTTTTGTTTCCCACCTTAGAAGCAACATTTATCTGTGGTCTATCTTATAATGCATGACTAGACCACCAGATTCTTCATTCTCTAAAAGACAATCGTGAAATACCTTTCCAAAATATCTTCCAATGGCAAAGTCTGCCAGGAAATATGGTAAACAAATATGATTGATATTCTAGTATCTACAATTTTTGCAATAATACAAGTGCTCCTCTCGCATCTTATGGCCTTGTTCATAACAGTATGGTGAGAGAGATGACCATTTTGGACTGTTTTGTTTCTGGTGCCGTGTAGAATCAGATACATTCCATAAAGCAACTTTTTTAGCTCAAGATTTAGTCATTTATGTTTTTTAAGATTAGTTGAGGACCTACTGATCTGTTAACTGCACTGATACAACACTCAAACTTTTCTTTCAAGGTTGCAAAATGTAACTTCTGATTCCTTCTCATATGCTATACCAATCGTTGATGATGAACTCTGTGTGTTAACTTCAAAAGTCATTTTATATGATGCTTAGACATTGACCTTTTCATCTTTTTTTTTCCAGATATTTGGAACTCCAAAAGATCACAGGAAATCTAAGCCTTTTTATGACCATGTCTTTGTTTTCTCCATTGTTGATGACCATATATGGTTTCGAATTACCAGGTATATTAGACTGTATTTGGAAGTCAAATTTTATTGAAGCATTTATACAATTTCTGCCTTCAAAAACTAAATATTTTCCCACTTTGCCCCATAACATGCTACTGTGCATTGAGGTTTTTAATGTTTTTCCTAGCTTTATGTTTCTAACTTGGAAATTATAACAAATTAATGAACTAACCCCTTCCACAAGTCGTTCAAGCTAGAAATTTACATATGAAGTGGTATGGGCTTTGCTATTTTGTAGATTGGGCACATATCATTGAAGACCTTTTAGTTGTCTGGTATTTTGGAATCCTAAATGTGCTACATTATTCGCTTGGAAATCCCTAGTCAGAAACCCACATATATTAAAAAAGTTATTTCCTTTTCCTCTTCACCTTTTCTGCAAATTTCCTAGGCTGGGATTTCTACTAAATATCAAAACAGCTTTTAATTGACTGTACCCTTCCAGATAGATGTTGCATGTCTCAGGTTAGCCTTTGATATACAAGATGTTCAGTTTGTCAGATTGGATCCTTCTTTTAGTTTGGAACCTTGAGCACAGCTATCAATCAAATAGTCTGTTCATTGGACTTGCAGAATGGCCACTTTCATCATTGGACATCTTGATGCAGGACAAATCCTAAGTAGTGTAGTTCACGATACTGTAGCAGCTTCATATAATTAGGGTTTTTCCTTCCCTTGTTTATTATGCCCTATTTATTAGGGAGGTTTGGACAACTAAGATTTAGTTATTTTTAAGGGCCAGGTTTTACTTTTTTTTTTTAGGGTTTACTTATTATTTAATGGCTGCTACTGCTGTAATAAATCACATTTTTTATATTTTCATAAATTTATATAAGAAAGAAATATAAGAAAGATTTCTTTCTTTTCTGGCCATAAAGCCCAGACAACCCTTTGGCTGCATTTTCTATCTTTTGCCTTTTCTTCCTACTTTTTCCCTTCACTCATGATAGATGTTCATTCCTCTGTATTATCCCTTGTTTTCACATATATTCTTAAATTGTTATGCCGTGTTACTTACAGCCTGCTTTAGGAATGAAAGGGATACACTACTTGAATATTAGAGGCTGGTTCAGCCATCCAAATTCCACTACAGATGGTTTTATAGTTGCAGTTATAGAGTACTATACTTCTGGTGCTCTTGCAGATTCAGTGACTGAAATTACTTTAATATCTTATTTATTTAAAGGTGTTGGCTGTCATAGTAAAATCTGTATTGACGAGCACACAATGTTGTCTTCCATTATTCTGTGGGATAACTTTCTCAGATGTAGCTATAAGCATCCGTAATCACCAATTAGAACCATGTTATTGCAATTACCGATACTCAGTCCCAGTTCTTTTATTCTAATGTGAGCACTCAGAAATCTTCTTTGCTTGAAGCTCTGAGTCCCTTTTAATAGTGCAAGAGCAATGTGATGTAGAGAACAATTCTAGACCCATAAAGTGGTTGCTCAAAATCAGCAGTTGCACTGCTCTCAAACTTTCAAAAAATACCTGAATTTTTATGCATATGAATATATATGTATGTATATACCTTAACTTTTTATGCACAACGCTTGTTGCAATTGCATACAAGTGTCATAGTAGCATGATTTTGGAATGCTCTCTAGCGTTTTGAAAATGTTTTTTATACCCTTTGTTTTTATTTGCTATGAAGCTTTTTTCACCCTGTTTTCATTATTTTTTTTAAACTTACTCATAACCGTCTCCTTTTCTTCTTTGATATAGATATCTGTTCCTCATAACGAAACAGATAAAATAGCTCGAGGAGGCCTGGATAAGATGACCCTTGTTGAGGTTTTGCTCTGATGTACTTTTGAATTTATGCACACAGTGAAACACCTACGGTAGCTATTTAATTTCGATAGAATGATTTTGTGCAGGTTGGTCCAAGATTTTGCTTGAATCCTATCAAGATTTTTGGTGGCAGCTTTGGAGGCCCAACATTGTATGAAAATCCCTTTTTTGTATCACCTAACCAGGTCAGAGTTTTCTTCACGTTAATTTTCATTTTGGCACCACAAGTATGATTAACTTTTCTTTAGTTAGAGAAGAGCTCCTCGTTTGATGAGCTGTATCAAAATACCCACCATTTTGATGGTTTTCCATAGTGATAAGTTTCTTGTTTAAATGAAACCGTCAAGAATCTTCTGGCTAGATTCATGGTCGAGTTCCCCCTTCCCTGGGTTTGCCTAATAACTGTGTTCAACAAATGTTCAAGCCAATGCGACCATGCACTGTCTGTTCATTAACTGACCTTTTTGTTCAGAGGTTATTAGGTGTTTGTCCTCAATTGCTGTGATTATATATAATCCATTTTTCTCTCTTTTAGTGTTTTGGCATCAATGGCATGATATTCATTTCAATCTCGCAGATTCGAGCACTGGAGAAAAAGCAGAAGGCTGGGAAGTTTGCCAAGAAAGTCAAAGCCAAGACGAGGAGGAAGATGCACGAGCTGTCTAATCCATTGGAGCCTGATGAATTTGCAGACATGTGGAAGGAATGATCTCCTCCTCCTCATGTTGTTGGTTTTATTATATCACCTTGTATACTACATGGAAAATATGACCATTTTGGTATTATTGCCCTCGTTGGCATTACAAGTTTTTTGTCCCTGCCTTGGATTAGCTTATCATGCGTTTTAATCAAGTTGGTATTTTTTGGCACGCCATCCTTTTCCGCATCTCAGAGCTTCGATTTCTTCAATACATAATCACGCGGCAAGTAAATATCAGAAGTTAAACTTTTGCTATGCATAGCTGAAGTTTTTTAAAATGTTTTTTATTTAAAAATATATTAAAATAATATATATTTTTTATTTTTAATAATATATATCATGATTTGAACATAGCTCGTTACATGAAATAATCTAAAAATATAAAAAATTATAATCTATTTTCAATTTTTTTCAAAAAATTTCTTAAAACTAACTCTAAATGCTTTCACAGCTTTGGTACTTGCTGTTTAAGCAGATTCTTTTATGAGTATTTGTTGAGAGGCATTGCCTCTGCCTTTTCCTTAGGATCAATACGTTTTAAGTGTGTGCAAAACTGCAAATTCAGATTGATTCTCTAATTTCGTGACTGGCAGAAAGGATTTTTTTCCCGAGCTTTGATTGGGGGTTTAAAGGATTCATAAAAGTGAATAGATAAATAAAAAGTTCTGGGCGCCGATTGAACACGTTGCCCTCTTATTGATAGCTGTACCAAGTGAAAAGAAAACAGAGTAAAATAAACAAAAATAAAAACGAAAACAAAACAAAGCAGAGAAAACGTTAAGAAATTAGATAACAGTTTGGAAGATGGTAGCTGATGCTAACATTTTTTGATCCGGTTATGAATTGAAGCACAACAAATTCTTAGCTGTGTGATTGCCACTCGGTCCAATTAGCTTCACTACCTCTACGGGGTAAGCTGTTGATCCTTGTGTAGACATCAACCTTGAAATTTGCCCCACAGAGAAATCCTTCACTGTCGGTCCTTGGCATTGCTCTAACTTTGTTCATTGGATGCTCAAAGCTCATCAAGCCTCCTTCACTATGGAACATGAATCCTGCGCATCCATCACCATTATCATTTTGATGAGTATATCAACCATTATATATGACACACAGCAACATTTTCTCATGTAAAAGAGAGATGATTATAATGCAAATCCAGATTGTGATAATTAATGCAGCTCCAAAAACATTGATGTTGTTTGTCATCTGTGATTAGCCCTTGCTATTACAATACAAAGTACCTGTTGGGAAGGGAGCAAACGATTTGACACAGCTTTCTTTTATGACTTCCAAATCATCAGATATCACCACAGAGCCATCTGCTGCAATACCCCAGTACAGCTTAACTCCACCATCAGAACCCTGTGACCATACAGTAAACTTGGAAGCTAGACCAAGAAAATAAAAGATGCTTGGATATGATTTGAACATAGCTCATTAGATTGAATTAACCAATTGACAAAAGGAGTCAAAATGAAGAATTTAACATACCAGAGCAGCAAAAACACTTCCAGCCGTGCTATCGTAGATAACGAAAGCAAAGCTCCCATCAAGATCCTTAACAACTTGATCAGCTGGATAAGGACCTCGATCACGAAGAGTCTTATAAGCTTCTATCACAAACATGGCCTCATTAGTCCCCTTTGTCAATCCATACTGCCTATTGAGTGTGCATAAGTTGTTCAAGCTTCCAGAGAAAAGGCAGTATATACCATCAAAACCACAAAACAGCCTGCAGAACATATACCATCAACAAGACAGTAATTTAACAATTTTTGAATGAATCAAACAACAAATATTTAACAATGGAAAGGAAATTCAATCAATATGCAAGTACTTTTGTTGAGGAGAGAAAGGGTTGTCTTGGGGAGCATAGGCAAGCACAGCAGCTTGACCAAAGTTCATGGAGAAAGTTTTCTGAGGGTGGTGAGAAAGGAAATCATTGAGTGTTTCCTCAGGAAGCTTAGGCTTCTTACTACCATTTTGAGATGCTGGACTATTAAGCTCCTCAGGTGGGTGAGCAAAAGCTTTGTGAAAAATTGCCAACATTTTAATCCTCTCCTTTCCAAGCTAACACTTACAAAATAAAACTGTAAAATTGCCGAAAATTTATGCCTTTGTTTTTTGTTTACAGAATTGATATACGATCACAGACGGGGAGAGGTGACCACCAAGGTCTCAAGTAGTATTTATAGGATCACTTTCAGACATTAAGGTTATGTTTTCCCAAGGTGGACATAGGTAATATTATCCATCTTTGGGGGCGTGGAGCTTAGTGTGATTGGTGATAAGGATTCTCGTACTTCGATGTAGTCTTATCTAAATTTGAGTTTGTTTCTTGTCTTCTTTGTTTATCCACAACATCTTACCTAATGTCAAGATGCTGTCTGCCACTATCTTCACTCTCATTTGTGAATGCATTTCCGGAGTTGAAAATAGAAAGTTTAATTTTTAATTAATTTAATATTAAATAATTAAATTAGTGAAAAATAATATTTAATTTAAAAACTCTAAATGAATTCAAGTTAATAAATAAGACTCGCACATCATCTGAATTAATAATTTTTTTATATTATCCTTTATTTAATTATATAATAAAAAAATCCATAATAATTTTTTTGTATGATTTTTTTTAAAAGAGAAAAAACCGTGGTAAGCAGGTGGGGTTTAGATATCAAGAGGAGATTAATGATAATAAATAATAAAATTGCATTCTTTTAGGTTTGAGTTAAATAAAAAAAAAGACCATCAATAAAAAATAGTTATATATATATATATTAAATTGAGGGACACAAAAAAAAAAACAAATAATACCCTAAATGTTATAAATTAATCCATTAAACCAACTATTTGACTCATAAATTAATTGGGTCCAATGATTTTTTATCATTATTTTTTAGCTCAAATATAAAAACAAAAACAAAAACAATAAACTAAAAGGAGCCCATGCATATGGGCTTGGTGCCCTAACTTGCACGGGCATTAAAAGAAAAATAGCCCGGTGCTTGGGCTTTCCAGCCCAGTCTGCGTGCCTGGACCATCTAGCTCAGCCCGTGAGCGACTTGTTATTCACCCTATTTTTTTTTAAAAAGGATAACAGATAGCGTGTCGTTTGCTTTATACAAAGTTTAGCGACCAAAGTGCTAGAAAAATAGGGGCTCAAGTATTATTTTTTTTGTTAAAAAACTTATTTCAACCCATTTTTGACAAAATAAAATACTTAAAAAACACACTAAACACCTCGACAAACCTATATGTGACCTCAAAAAACTTAAAACACCACCTAAGAAATCAAAATCAACACAAACTCAAATATATTCCCTTAGTCAGATATGCCCTATAAGGAAAGGAGCAGGATAAAACAAACACCTTTGTGAAACCCCTTTCATGAAATGAAACCCACTAGCATCTATATTGATCATTTTTTTGGTTGGAATAGTTATCAATGATGACTTTATCTCTCTACACTGAAATTTGACAAACCTCTCTCTCCTCTTACAAAAAGAGTTTGAAAAATAAAAGAAATAAAATTTGGTACTAAAATTAAATTTTTAATTATTCAAGTGACCGATTACCTAATAACTAAAAAAAAATAGAGGATTGAAAGGAACTTTTTAATTAAAATTTAAAGCCACCACCTATATTAATTGTCCTTTTCACTTTAATCCTTTGTCTTTCAATCCACAATTCCTTCCAAAAAAAATTAAGTAACTGGTTACTAATTTGGACTTAAAATGGCTCAATTATGCAAAAGAAAATAATAAAATAAAATTTAAAAGCCAAATTAAAGATTTATAAAAAAATAACTATTTCAATCCATAATAATTTGTAAGAGAATATACAATACAAATGATATAGTGAATTCACCACACAGTTTTGTTTTTTTAATTAGATAATTGGCTTGCATCATGCTGCATATTATAATTTTTTTTAACGCAAAAAAATAAAATATCAAGGCATTGATGATGTGTTTTCTAAAAGGTTTTTTTTAACAATGAATTCAAAATTAGATTCATGTTGGATGATATATTTTTTAAATATTGATATGGTGATATATTGGATGGTTCTTTTAAAACAAATATTGAGACGAAAATATATTGGATCAACCTGGTCAACTTGGGTTAACCAACCAAATTTGTAAATTAGGTCATGCGATCATAATAACATCTTAAAAAGAAAATCAAAATAAATTATAATGTCTAATTCTCAAACAACTCGATATTAAAAGATGAAGTTCTAAATAAGAATATTTAATTAAAGAAAATGCTAAAAAAAAACCCAAATGAATCTGAGTTAACCAACCAAATCTACAATTCGTGTTATAAATTTCATTCAACTTAATGACTTTTTATTTTTAAAATTACTTCTCATTGAATTACATGAGATAATTTTTTTTTAACACCAACCTATTAAAATTATAAAAAATAATAAACAAAACATTAATCTTACGTGGAAGCATGCAGTCAATACAGCGTCAACATTTTTTTTTCTTTATATTAAGCCGAACTTTCTTGAACAAATTGGATACGTTTGGGTAAGGGTGATGGAAGGGCTTATCCAAAGAGTGGTAATCGTGACAGGGATAAGGTCCGCTGCTAATCATTCAGTGTGCCTTTTTAGGTATTCCGTGGGTGGTTTTGGCTTAGCATACTGTATTTTACTTTTAACTCCTTGAAGATTGGCATGACAAAGGGGAAAAAATATACTAGCAGCCTTTCACAGAGAAAAAGAAGAAAGAAAAAGGGAAAATTAACTTTTTTTTTTTTATTAATATAGATGTTCGGACCAGCTTATACGTATCTTGATTAATCCTACGGGCCCTAAAGTTAACAATTATGTAAATTTCTAGTGGCTATTATATTTACAATCACAAGACTCGAACATAAAACCACAGGATAAATAAACTTTTTAAATTCCAGCTCTTACTATTAGGCCAATAATTAAATGATTAATTTTTTTTTCATTGTTCGTTAGGGGTACTCTTATAGTAAAATATCCTCCAGGAATTATTTTTTTTAGTAAATTATATATTACTCCTAGTTTTTAAATTCCTGGAGGATGTCTGTGCTCCTTCTAGTTAATATTATCTATTTTTTTTATTTGTAAAAAAAGAAAGTTGATAAAAATATAAAATTGATTAAAATAGCCTTTCACATAAGTTTTTTTTTCTTCTTATAATTCTTTCTTTTGTTAAACCGATATGAGTTTATCGCCGGAGCCATGCCGACGGCATAATGATGGTGTAGGTGAGTGAGCCCCATATAATAATAGCACTCACACGGAGGAATATTGTAAAACTCGTCATTTCATCCAAAATTTCTGCTTGTTCGGTAAGAGAAATTGACCAAATCTTTATCTATGGAAACTTGTAACCTTGGAAAAAATTCAAGATAAAAAAGAAGCAGAAACCAGTGACAGAAATTGATTAATGAGGTTTCCATCCTCATAACGATTATTTTTTAAAATGTTTTTTTTTAAATGTATTAAAATAATATTTTTTTATTATATAAAATTTATTTAAAATTATTTTTGCAAATTAAAATCTTCCCTTTTCTGCACTAGAAGTACCATTTCCTTTTGTTTTTTTAGACTACAACTATAAAATTTAGATTTTAATTTTTGGGAGGCAGAACATGCATTGGATAGGGCCCCCCGTAACTAACGACCATAGCCTGATGTCCTAAAAAGCCCATTACATAAATACGAATGACGTTGTAGATGGACTTCGAAGATTGGACTTTCGTATCCTTTGTCATTAGATGGGCCTACGCTACAAACAACTGGTCCAGCCCATGTAATGGGCCTCGCTATGCAATATAATAACATTGTACAGGCCCAATATCTCTCTTGATCTTCCTTCGCATTCATCATTGACGCCATGGATGAAGCTGGTTGGTTCTGAGAAAGCCCTTGTGTGGTCTTGGGATGTTTCTACAATTGAACGGGAAGAAGGCAAGTTTGGAGGAGAGGAAGTCTTTTCTTACAATATGGTCTAAATTCACTTCTTAAATACTTACTATCCTTGAGCCCTGAATTTCTCTTTAGCAAGGTAGAGCTAAAGTTTCCGTATTACGCTACGATAGAGATTATTTTTTAAAATATTTTTTATTTTTAAATATATTAAAATAATTAAAAAACAGTAAAAAGCTAAAAAAATTGGTTTTCAATTGATCCAATCAGGTTTGGATCATGATCATGTTTGATTAAATTATATAAATCATAAGAAACTCAACCATGATTTTCACCAAATCAGAGTCTCCATTTTCTTAGGTTAACTTCATGTTCTTAAACATAACATGATAATCCACGATCATGCTGAACATCTGCCAAACTCTATTATTAATTTTTAGTTAAAATCTGAAACATTTTGAGAGATTTTGTTGAACACAAAAACTTCATGACACAGCGTATAAGATTTTGAAGATATCTCAACTGATATTCAAGAGGACAGATCCCTCTTATATTTCCAGTCATTGCATGCATACAAGGAGCACAGAGAGACTTGGGGACGATGCAAGGCACAGATTTTATTAAAGAAATTGGGGGAAAATAAAAGATCCATGGCTTAGAGCAGTCCTAGCTGTAATGTTAGGACAACTAAGAAAAAGACAATGATGATAAGCTGTCGCACATTTCACCCATCACTTGGGTTGTCGTCTGATGAGGAATATGAATATTGGAACCATTAATTTCTTGATTTTTCAACGGGGAGAGCACCAGACAAATCTTAGGTACTTATCTTGTTGCGCATGAAAAGTACGGATCTTGACAGCTAATACCACCCAATAAATTTCTCAAATCTAGATGAAGTGAATCTTTTCCTAAAATAATATAAATTATATTATGAGATGTTATTTAATAGCTTAAATTTTTAAATTAAGATGATATTTTAACATGGTATCAAAATATTAATGACCAAGTGATCACGAGTTCGAATCTCATTATCTCCATTAATTTGATAAAAATTAAGCGCAAGGTAATGTGAACCTGTGCAAGTTTCAAATCTAAAGAGCTTTCACTTGAGGGAGTGTGTTAGAGACTAATATAAATTATATCTTGGGACCTCACCTAATAGTTTAAACTTTTAGGTTGAGATGGTTCTTTGACAAATCCATCTTCTAATCTTGACTTTTTTTTACGTTTTTTATTTTTTAAAATTATTTTTCACATAAAAAATTTAAAAACACTAAAAATTAATTTATAAATTTAGTTATGAATAACGAGTAACTTCCATTCTTGGGGTTGGCCATGGACAAATTAGTTGGCCGAACTCAAAGAAATTAGGAGTGGAAATTCGGAGTTAATTAACCTTTTGTTCTCTTCTCCTCGTGATGTTTTTCTGCGTGATTGGAATTGGTGATGCATAGCTTTCTATTAGTAGCGATTTGAAAAGGAAAGATACCAAACAATTGGCAACTTGAGAAGGACAATCCCACATTAATTAAAGATTTTAGTTAGCTTGTTTGTTAATAATATATTTTGGCATGGCTCACGTTATCATGAATTAAGAAGGGGTTAAATCTGAAAAATTAGATCAAACTTCAACTTCATGTGATCTCTTATGGTCATAAGCTGGTGTCTTTATCACCGTTATATTTGAAGATTAAACGCACCGTCTATCATGATCCTTTAAATATTAGAAAAGCCACAAGTGATTTGACTTAACCTTTCAGTTACCGATTTCTCAGTATAATTATTATTCATTCATTAATAATATTCTGATTTAGATATTTTAGCATGAAGTATGTCTGTCATATTAAATCATATTTGTTCGCAACATTATAGTCATTGATAATTTGAATAAGATTTAAATTTTTTTTTCATATCTTATTTCACTTTGCGCAAGGATTTAACAATCAATACTTTGAGAACATGTGAAACATTTTCTCTAATTCACCTAGGGTGATGAATCATTTATTAATCACTCAAATACCTTTATATAGTTTATGTTATATCCAATATCTGTTTATATGTTACATTGATAACGTGTAACAAGATTAAAACATAATATGGCATGACAAAGGGGAAAAAATATTAATTAAAGATTTTAGTTAGCTTGTTAATAATATATTTGGCATGGCTCACGTTATCATGAATTAAGAAGGGGTTAAATCTGAAAAATTAGGTCAAACTTCAACTTCATGTGATCTATTATGGTCATAGGCTGGTGTCTTTGTCACAATTATGTTCTATCATAAGTTTAAAAGAGCAAATTAAATAATATTTTCAAACGTAAGAAGGTATGTGTAAACACAATCAGGGGATAGGAGAATATGTCTAGTTGTGTTTAGATCTGTGTTAAAGTATGTTTATTTTTATTTTGAAAAGTGTTTTTAAAACAAATAATTTTTTTTATTTGTTTTAAATTATTTTTTTAGTGTTTTAGATTATTTTAGTATATTAATATCAAAGATAAATTTAAAAAATAAAAAAATATAATTTAATATATTTTTAAACAAAAATTATTTTAAAAAATAAATTTAACTAAAATATCATATATTCCCTGATCAAGCTGCCACTCACGTTCTTTTCGTAGTCAAGAACATGCCTCTTTATTTGCAATGAGACAAAACATGATGTACTGGCCGTCTTGTGATCGTTTAAAAAAAGATTGAATTTTATTTAGTTTGGAAAAAGTGTCAAGCTTCATGCTATCAATTATTGAAAGCATGCTACTTTTTTTATTTTTTATTTTTTTTCTGTTCTAACTGTTGGTTTTCTATAATTTATACATGCAGTAGTAAAAATAATAAATTTAAAACAATATTTAAAAAATTTTAGGATTGCATTAGACAAATTTAAAATTATTTAGAGATTTATTAACTGAAGATCTGATTTTCTCCGGCTTTGAATAATTCTTTAAAGGCTGGGTTGTTGCAAACCACAAGCCGTCTAATTTGTTTAGTCTCCAATGATAATCCACACGAACTACTAGGAATAAATCTCATAAATTCTTATTTAGGAGAGAAGAATTGTTATGCCTAGAGTGCTAGCTCTCTATTTAATGATTTACATAGTTTTTCTGTCTAACAAATAATCTCTAAAAAAATAAGAGGCAAAGCTTTATATTTATAGGGAATCCTAAAAACCCTATAAATGATAAAATATATATTTGCCCCTTAAATAATATTCATATATTATTTAAGGATAATTTTATAAATTTAATCAATCAAGTCCCTACTTTATTTTTCTAGTACTAGAATTATAATTCTTAAATTAAATACATCTTAGTGCTTAATTTCTAAAATTATTTTCAATCAAGTTACACTTGATTAATCATCTCAGTTTAATTTCTGACTAATGGTTCTTAATGTATGTGACCCATTAGGTTCCTAATATGTTGGCTCAAATATAATTTATAATTATAAATAAAGAGAATTAAATAAATCAGACAATTTAATTTATTATCAATTCAATAATTGATTAATTTATATTTGAATATCAAATGCATCGTCTAGCAACGTGTCATGATCCTCCAAATATTAGAAAATTCATAAGTGGTTTGACTTAACCTTTCAGTGACTGGTTTCTCAGTGTAATTATTATTCCTTCATCAATAATATTCTAATTTAGATATTTTAGCGTGAAGTATGTCTGTTATATCAAATCATATTTGTTCGCAACATTATAATAATTAATAATTTGCCTAGTTATCGGTTGGCTTTTGTGATGGCGATAAAAGTAACATCGACAACTAGTTTTGATGTATAGAAATTTAATGGTAAAAACAACTCTAACTTGTGATGTATCAAGATGCATGCCTTATTAGTTCAACACGGTTTATTTAAGAAATTAAAAGGTGTAGATAATTTGCACAAAGAAATGAATGATGAGGAGAAAAAGATTTTATGAATGTGCACATATTGTTATTCAACTTTGTTTGTCTGATTAGGTTATGAGAAAGGTTATTGAGGAGATTACAACTATTGGATTATGGAAAAAGTTCCAAACTCTTTATATAACCAAATCTTTGACAAATCAATTATATCCGAAGCATTAATTGTATACTCTCTGGATGAAAGAAGTTATACTCATTAAAGACCATTTTAATGAATTCAACAGAGTAATTCTAGATTTATAAAATGTTGATGTTAAGATTGAAGATGAGGAATAAGCTTTGATTTTATTGTGTTCATTACCTCTAACTTATGATCATTTTGTTGATACTTTATTGTATGAAAGATATAGTCATAGTTCAAAAGATGTCAAAGCTTCCTTAAACTCTAGAGAGTTGAAAAAATAGGTGCCAAAGAGTCATAATGATGATCATATAGAGGGCTTGATTGTGAGAGGTAAAAAAAAGGTTTAGGTAGTGGGGAAATGTCTATATCAATGATATTGTTTTATTAGAAGACAACGAAGGAAAAGACTTTGCTGTATGAAGGGTATATTTTTAGTTCAGAAGATGTCAAAGCTTCGTAAACTTTGTAGAGTAAAAAAAATGAGTGTTAGAGAGTTATAATGATGATCATGCAAAGGGCTTGATTATGCGAGGCATAAAAAATAATAAAGGTCCAGGTAGTGGGGATAGATCTAAATCAAAATCAAATTTTAGAGAAATTAAATGTTTTGAATGTCATGAAGTAGGATACTTTAGGAAGAACTGTCTTAAGTGAAAATATAAGGAAAAATGAGGAAAACTTTGATGCTGCAAATATTGTTAGTGAAAGGAGAAATTTTTGATGATGCTAAAAGTGTTTTAATTATGTCTGTTGGTAGCTTAATTGATAGTTGTATTCTCAATTTGGCTGCACATTTTATATTTATCCTAATAAAAGCCGACTTGATATTTATAAAGTTGTTAATGATACTATTTTATTTAGAGACAACAAAGGATTTTCAATTATTGGTGTGGGTACATTTTGAATTAGGATGTATGATGACATTATTAGGACAATGAAGGTTTGACATGTTCCGAAGATGAAAAAGAATCTAATTTCGTTTAGTCTTCTTGATTTCAAAGGTTATGGTTATTCTAATACAGGTGGAGTTCTGAAAGTTTGTAAGGCTGATCTTGTCGTTATGAAAGGAAAGCTGGTTAATGACCTCTACCATCTTCAAGGTTCAACAATTATTGATTTAACTCATGTATCATATGTTGTTTATTTGGATTATGGTTCTACTTAGTTATGGCACGTGTGACTAAGACATATGAATGAGAGGGGGATGATAGAGTTAAGCAAATAACATTTGCTATGTGGTTAGAAAATAGGTAAATTAAATTTAAGTGAGCATTTTGTTTATTGTAAATAATATAGGGTAAAATTTAGTCATACTATTCATCATAGCAAGAGGTACTGTGGATTATGTTCATTCTAATCTTTAGGGTCCTTCTCCTGTTATGTCAAAAGATGGAGCATAGTATCTATTGATATTTATTGATGACTATTCTATGAAGTTCTGAGTGTATTTTTTAAAGAGAAAATGTGATGTGTTTGTTAGTGAAAAGCCTTGATTAAAAAACAGATTAATAAAAAGATCAAACATTTAAGAACTCATAATGGTTTGGAATTATGCTTAGGTGATTTTGAAGAGCTATACAATAATAAAGGAATTCTTAGACATTGTACTGTCAGAAACACATAACAACAAAATGGGGTTGGATAATGCATAAACAGGACACTCTTGGAAAGAGCATGTTGTATGCTTTCACAAGCTAAGAATAGATCTTTCACATTATCAGAGTACTTAGAGGCTAAAATAGTTAACATGAATTGTTACTAGGTGAATAGATATCTATCAATAATTTTAGAGCTGAAGACTCCATATAAAGTATGGTCTGGTTCTCCTACCAATTACTCTAAATTAAGAATATTTGATTATCCTACTTCTGTTTATGTTAAGAAATATAAACTTGGGCCGAGAGCAAGAAAATACATATTTCTAGACTATGTATCTAAGGTGAAGGGATATGGGTTGTAGTGTGTTGATCTTGAGTCACCCGTTACTTTGGGATTTTAGGTGAGAAAGAAATCAATTGTGTATAACACCTAGTAATTTCCTACCTTTTCACAATGAATTTCCTTTATTGTCTTGCCTGTAAAGTAGGTATAAGTTATCAAACCATGTAAATGTAAATTCCTTGTGTGCGCTTACATGTATGTTTGTTAAGTGACCAATTACATGGTTTGCTGCATTAACAAACAAACTCATAAGTCTTTATTATTTCAATACACAATATCCAATATAAGAACTAATAATTTAGTCTCGAGCAATAATTTCTTTGGTTCTTGTCTATTTTATAATAATTTTTTTTGGTTGATAAGATGAGAAGTGCACACGTCCATAGATCTCAAGGCTTGTCCCTTGCTCCTTGTTTAGTTTTGCAGCCAATGGAGCAAATGCCCAATATAAGTTATTGATCGGTTGTATCGAAAAGATTCTTGACTTTGCATGATTTGTTTTCATACACAAGCTACTTAGAGGTGGTGCAATTGCGACCACCAGCTTTTATAATATATATACACATTAAATTAATTGCATTATTGAATTGTTTGATAAGGTGTCATGGAATTCTTTAATGGCAAGACGGCATCGTGTCAAGATTTCGATTGCAATCATGTGGATATATTCGTCAACAAGAAATGATGTTATCAGCTCCCATTTTCTAGTAGTTCGATGCCTTATCATGTCACCGTAAGTAGCAAAGAGTAGAAGAAAAGACCAAAATAAATTAATATTTGAATGAATATTATGATTTTCAATGGATATTTGAATGTTGAGCTAAATCCGATCCATATAAATGTGTTTATTAAATAGATTAAATATAAATTTATCTCGAGCTGAAATGATAATGATAAGATATGAAATTAATTTGAATTTATTTCTAATAAATATAACGTTTGTAAAATATAAAAAACAAGAAAAGTATATGGCGCTATGTTTTGATTTATGATTTATTTAGTTTAAATGCAACGTGATGATTTTTTTTAAACAATTACATGATCAATCTTTTATTCACCCTTTTCATGCTTCAGATCAATTTTGTGAGAAATCCTATAAACATATGAAAAAAAATTAACTTGTGTTCCTAATTTATAATTAAGTCTTGATCAAATCTCAATTTCTATTCATTTCAAAAATATGGTTGAGGTTGTTTTTCAAAATCCTTTTCATTCGGAAATGTATCAAAATAATATATATTTTTTAAAAAATTATTTTTGATATCAGCACATTAAAACAATTACAAAACACCAAAAAAATATTAATTTGAAGCAAAAAATAAAAAAATTTTATTTTTTTTAAATATTTTTAAAACACAAAAACAAATAGGGTTAAAATTTTTCTTTCTAAAACATAAGGGCTTTCTTTAATGTAAGTAATGTCTAGAGTAGTCATTTGTCATTTTTCTAGCATTTTTTGTACTTCTTGCCTAATTTAAATTGATTTTGATCTTCAAAATTAACCCTTAATAGAATTATTTGATTTAGTTATTTTTTTTTTATGGTGAGACATTTTGTATTTTCTCAAACTAACATATGAAATATAATCGTAATAATTTTTGAATGCGAATATTTAATTTTACGTCAGGCTTTTTAATGGCATATAGATAAACACTTTCCATATAGTCGTTAATTACCTTTGAACTTCTTTTATATTTATAAACCACTCAAAATCTCCTCCTCCTCCTCCTCCTCCTCCTCCTCCTCCTCGTAAAAGATAAGATATTAAATTTTACATGACCCTAAGCAACAGTACAAAAGATTGTATCATTTATAATTGATATCAGCTAGTAATTAATGGGCTGACAGACAACAGTACAAGCAGCCACTTTCAGATTTTTTCTCATCTTGATTCCTTTTCCTGTTTAAAATATCACCGCCTCCGCCTCCGCCTCCGCCTCCGCCTCCGCCTTACTGATAATAACAATAATAAGAGAACAGAGTGCAAACGTAACTGGGGTACTGACCCCAGCACGTGAAGAATGTAGCTATAGCAAAATATAAATTTTGTACAGTATTGGGCTCGCCATGCCACTACGGTGATGATAGAAGGATAATTATTCATGTAATGAAAAACTATTCTACTAATTGAGTCGTGTTTGATATTATATTAATAGTTGTAAATTAATAATATTTTTGTTTAAAAATTTTATTAATTTAATATGTTTTGTAATTAATTAATTGATCACACATGATTTTTTATATTTATATAAATATATATTTATTATTAATAAATATTTAAGTTAATAGTCGCATCCCATGCATGTTCTACATTATTAATGGGGAGATCAAATAGAGTTTGATTAGTATGACTTGGTAAAGGAAATCAAATCATAAAAAAAAAAATTTCTAGATTTGTTTTATAGGATAGCAGGGACTCCTAAATAATTATATTTTATTATTATTTTCATTACGTGTATGTTATTCAAGAAACCCAATAAATATATAAAAATAATATATTTTTTAATTTATTTATGATATTAGCATATTAAAATAATTCAAAAACATTTAAAAAATTAATTTAAAGCATAAAAAATCAATTTTGTTTGATAAAACACGGCATGACCGCGTAGTTGTAAAGGGGGTGTTTGAGAGTTTGGTCGCGGTTGCTTTTCACTCGGAAATGCATCAAAATAATCTGAAAAAAAAATAATTTGCAAAAAAAATTAAAAAAATTATTTTTTTCTAAAAATTACTTTTAAAACACAAAAATAAATATGTAAAAGTATTTATACGTGATTCAACAAGAAAAGTATATACGTGATTCAACAAGAAAACATGGATGTTCATAGTAATAACTTATCATCGTCGTCAACCTTGGTGTTTCACATACGTTTGCGATTCAACCTAACATCTTGAAATTAGAAGTTTCTTTTGAGTTTAAAAGTTAGCTCAACTGACATTAACACCTCTCCTTCCTTCAACAAGTCTTGAGTTCAAGCTTCTCTTTTATCATTAAAAAAAAAAAAAACTAAAAAACAAATAAAGGGTTTAAAAGTGGGATTAATTAATAAATGGGATTAATTAAGTTATAAACCTTAATTACCAATTTTGATGTTTCTCATTCAATATTTAACGTAAAATTAAAAAAATAAAAGATAATTAAGTTGCTTTAATTCAACTTTTCATAAAGGTACATGATTGAAGCTGGAGATGAACACATAGAGAATTAAACAGGCTGCAATTTAACCCATTTTCCAATCCCCCAACTTGTATTAGTCTACTTCTAATGCTTTGCTTTGCATATGCTAAGCTAGGGACACATCGAAATGATAGCTAAATAAAGTAATTAGAAGAGAAAAGAAAGTGAATTAATTAGCTGTGTGTGTCTTGCTAGCTGTTTGTTGATCAAAATTAAAGCTAGCATGAATAACGTTGCTAATTATGCTTTCGGTTTCCCATCATCCATGACCTCAGATGTTGTTGACAACAAGCTATATCGATCAAGCATTATTGTTGAGCGGCTCCCTTAAGAAACAGTAACGTTTCACACTTGCAAGTTACTATTTTTTTATTCACATGAGGTGTTGGGACCAGCTTACGCGTTTCTCGACTAATCTTCACGGGCCCTGAAGTTAATGACTAGGTAAGCCTCTAGTGGTCATCAATGTTAGCAACCTCAGGGCTCGAACCTTAAACCACAAGAAAAGCAAACCCCTTGATCCCAAATTCTTATTATTGAATCACCTACTAGATGATTTAATATTATGTTTAATATTATATTGCATGATTGTTTTTAATTTTAGATATCATCGCATTAAAACTATATAAAAAAACATCATCTTGATGCTTTGTAGTAATACTTAAATAAATATAACCAATTAAAATCTTAAATGAAGGTTAAGTTATTTGTCCTAATGTAAAAGAAACTGTTTAATACGAAAATAAATAAAAAGTTTGTTTTAAGGGTTGAAAACACTGTTTTTAAGATATTTATTAGTCGCATGCAGAGGCAACACCTCTAGAATAAAACTAAGCTCTCTAGACTTCTAACATAATGAATTTTGTGTGATACTAATAAAGTTTGACAAAATTAAATGATTCATGTTCAAGTTTTTATTTATTCATCTAGTCCAAATATTTTGTTTTCCTTAATGAAATATACCTTATAATTAATTACTATATTTTTAAAATAGAAGAAAAATAAATAAATAAATGAAACCGCACTGCAAATTCATGTCTTGCATGAGGTGAGCGAGATATATATATATATATATATCATTTCATGATTTTCAACCTTTTTATTTATGTTAATGAATTTTGAAAAATTAAATTATTGAGAAATATTTGTAAAAAGAAAATCAATGAAAAGTTTTAGCGAGCATAGTGGTAATTAAAGAAGGGGTAAGGGATTAACATGAACATTTCTAACTCCTCCTGAAGCAACTTATAATTAAGGAACAAGGGATCAGGTTGAAAAATTAACGAAAAACTGAGTGAAAGAAGAAAAAAAAAAGTGAAAAAAAAGAGAGATTTTGAGAAAACAAAATAGAAGAGAGAGTAGTGTGCAGAGAGAAGAAAAGGTTATATAAAAACAAAGGGAAAAAAAAAAAAACATAAGGCACTTCTTCCTCTCTCACACCAAATAATGTTACACTTACAGGGTGTGATTAGAAAAATATTTTCAAGATATTGTTTCTTTTCTTTCTCGAGATTTTGTTTAAAGAAAGAAAAACAATAATATAGTTTGTTTTTCTTTTCTTGTTAATCTAGACCTGTGGGTTCGAGGATGTCCTAATAATACCGATGAGGTTTATATTTTTAAAATTATAAATGTAAATGTTTGTAAAATCCTTAACATAAAGTTTTAAGTTTTGTTTGTTTGTTGGAAAGTAGTTTCTTTTTGAAAAATAATTTTCATGAAAAGTGAATTCCTGTAAAGTGAATTATTTCTTTATATTCGGTAGTGTCATGAAAAATAAGTTAAAAAATATTTTTTTAGTGTTTAGCTATGTCATGAAAAATAAACTAGAAAATAAATTTTTAATTTTTTTCAAGTTTAATAAAAGAATGTGGATCAAATCTCATATATAAAAAAATTAAAGGAAGATGAAATTGAAAAATAAATTCAATTTAATAAATTATTTCAAATAAAACAAATAGCAATAAAAAACATGGAGACCAAATCAGATAGATAAAAAAATATAAAAGAGGATGAAATTGAAAAAAAATCAATTTCATAAATTATTTCAAATAAAATAAATAGCAGTCAAAAGAATAGGAACCGAATTTGATAGATAAATAATTTCAATTAAGAAAATAATAAGAGAAAAATAAATCATAATCAAAAAATTGAGGACCAAAGTTGATATAAAAATTAAATTCTAGGGGGTGAAATTGAAGAAAACAAATATTCAAAATAAAATATATAGCAATCAAAAGATTGAGAACCACACTTGATATAATTAACAAATAAAAAGATATTTTTGGATTTTCCATAATTTCTAGAAAGTGTCTTTCACCCAAAATAAAAGGAAAATATTTTCCTGAAAATCAAGCCAATTTTTTCTTTAACTGAAAAGTGTTTTTCATTGCCTAAAATTTTTAATAATAAACAAACATAGAAAAGTTTAGAAAGTGGTTTCTAAGAAACCATTTCCACTACCACAATCTTTAGATTTACCGACGGAATTTTCCATCGGTATTTGTATTGCCATTTCGTTGGTAATTCATTTATCAACGAAATTACCGACAGAAATGCTCTGTGTGTGAATCTTTCATCGGTAATTTTTTATCCGTCGGTAAGTCCGTTGGTAATAAAAAAATATTATTACCGATGGATTTACTGACGAAAAAAGCGAGCAAAAAAAAATTACCCGCTTCATTCCGTCGGTAATTCCCTCGGAAAAATACCGTATGTAATTCCATCGGTAATTATTTAAAAAAATCTATTTTACAAAACTATAAAATAATTAAATTAATATTAATCAACACTCTATAATACTCAAAATGCTTGGAAAAAAAAAGAAGAAAATCAACTCAAACAAATTTGCAACAAATAAATAACACAAAAAAATAAATTCAATTAAAAAAATTCATAGGAAAAAATTTAAAAATCCTATAAATAAATCAACTAAGAATTGATCTCATATAAAAAAAAAATCCTACAACAACATTCATACAATTATTAAGAACAAAAACAATTAAAAATAAAATAAAAAACAAATATAGTGAAAAAACACGAAAAAAGAAGAATTTGTTTTTTTACCTTAATGTAGTTGCAAGTGAAGCTAAGAAGAGAAAAAAAAATTTCGTAAAGTATACTAATTAAAAAAAACTGAGAAGTAAAAAATAAGAAAGGAGAAGAAGACATATTTGAGCATGGAGGAGAAGTGAAGGAGTTAAGGAGAGAAGAGAAGAAGAAGAAGAAGAAGAATGAAGACGGGTCTGTTGTGAAATTAGGGATTCTATGCTTTTTATTGGGGTGTTTTACTGACGGATAATTAAATATTAATATTTTTAATCATTCCGTCGGTGATTCTGTTTGTAATATTTAATTTAAATTTTGAATTTAATCAAAAATTTTCAGAAACCGCCAAATATCACCAATGACTTTTCAATATGTCGGTGATTCCGTTAGTAATATTTAATTTAAAATTTTAATTTAAGCTAAATTTTTCAGAAAATCGCCAAATAAAACTGACGGCTTTTCAATCCGTCGGTGATTTTTTTTTGTAAAGAACAATAATTAAAAGTGCAATTGGGAAGTAAATAGTTCTAGAGCTCTTTGTAAAATACCGACGAAAGTTTCCCTTGGTGATTTCCTTTGTAATTGACATGATGAATAGTATTCACAGTTTACCAGCGATTTTACCTACGACATTTACTAATGGAATAAATTTCGTCGGTAATTCTATTGGTAAAAATGGCACGTCATCAAGTTTTTTTTTTGCTTTGTTTTAATTTTTTTTCCTTCTGTAATTCCCTCGGTAAATACCAAGGGAACATTTCCGTCGGTAATTTACCGACAAAAATATTCTCTCCGTATTTCTATTTGTATTTATCGATTTTCTGGTAGTGTTTCATAAATCAAACAGGACCTTAAAAGTACTAAATATTCATTAGTTATTAAAATAAGAATTTCTTATATTCATTATGGGTGTGAATTTATTCTAGCGTTCATGTTTCGGCATTTTAAAAGTGAGAATTTGATCTTATTATGAGACCCAGATTTAAAATATTTGTCTTAGGTTATAATAGTATTTCACATTTAATAACAAAATAAACATGTATCAATTTAGACAAATCTTAGCATGTAAGTATATTAAACATATTAATCATTAAAAATAAATAACAATTCAACTTATCTTAGAAATAATATATAAAGTGATTGCTATCTTTTTGTTTTTATTACATAACCAACTATTTAATTTGTCCACGTTTTTAAAAGACTAGTTAGAGTATTTTAGTTACTTTGAAATTAAATAACAACTATTTTTTTTTTTTTATGTTTTTACCTTTTTTTTTACATATAGTTGACCTCACCACCCCTGTATTTGATAAGACCAAGATTAATATGCAATTAATGCTGTACATGAATGGAGGCCAATCTTAAACCCTTCACATGGATTGGAAAAATAAAAGTAACCCACATGGTAGGTAGGTCCATCCCCAGAGACATGATTATCACCATCCATTTCTCTCTTTAGTGAAAATCAAAGGCGTTGTACCCTTGTCTAATCTTGTATCCTATTTTGATGAAACATGCATGCATGTCATGATGCAGATGCGTGGGATAGCTACAAGCTAGCTCGCCATTTTACCTGCGTCTGTCAATTCATCATCTGGGTCTTCAAGAGATGCAGCTCTACACGAAGTACAGGTATCTGTCTTCCATAAAAATGGTTACCGATTGCCAATAGCATATTCTAATAGAAGGATTAGCTAGGAAGGGTTGCACTGTCTTATCTTCTGATAGTTATAGAAAACAGTCTCTGTAATTAAGGAGCTTCGAAAACATGTGGTTCGTCTGGTATTTGCATTTCTCTATGAGAATCACCAGCAAATCACATGCATCACCTTTTTTTAAAGGCCAGAATTCTTTATGAGGAAACAGGACAATTATTAACTTGATAGTTCACACCGTTTAAGCACGAACCAGCACGACCTAATTCTAGTAATCAACTAGCCGAGGGGCCAGTGCATTCGCGTGGAGCCGCTGTCTTTTCTTCTTTTCTTTTTGTAAAAACTCAATCCAGTAATTATATGCTCATTAATTGCCAATTCAAGCATGTATAATAACCAAACCTTGAGGGTATAGCTCAACTAGTTAGATTCTAAATTTATTTTCTAGAGGTCACCAGTTCAAATCTCACAAATCTCAGGGCCACTAAAAACTTACATGATTTATTGGCTGTTAAATCTATTATGATCTGCTACCAATCTAATATGATTCTTCTTGCCTTTATGAGTTGATTACTTGCAGATTCTTAGGCTTTATCTTAGGAGAAATATCAGTGACATAGCTAGAATTACTCTTGTAATAAATGTAATCTGTTTATATATGTGCTAGAATGTAATACTAAGGACATGAAATAAACATCAGTATTTCTCTTCTATTCCTTCTGCTTCTCCTTTTCTACATGGTATCAGAGCAGGTTTATATTTACCTGTCTCATATATTATTTGTTTAGATGGCCTCCCTTGGATCGGAGGATATGGAAGGTTCTATTGCTCCTTCATAATCGAATCAAATCAATGTTTGTGTTCTGATTTGAATTCAAATCAACGTTTGTGTTCTACTTAATTGAATGATTTCAATTATCTTCCTTGGTCAAGGGCTGTGTCATTAGCCCTTGGTGGAAGGTCAAGAATCGAATTTATTGACAAAAGTAATGCTGCTCCTGATGTCAATTCTCCCCAGTACAAATCATAGTTTGCTAACGATTAGATAGTTCAGTCATGGCTACTCAACACTATGGAACCACGTATTGCTGAAATCTTCAGCTATTCTGAATCTACTACAAATTTATGGTATGCAATTAAAGAGATGTATGGAAATCAGAAAATGCTGACCGTGTGTTTCAGCTCAAGAAGGATATCTCATGCTTGCACCAAGAAGGTAGATCATTTGTTTAAGATATTTTGTCTTATTTTATTTCTATTATATATGACATCAACAAGTTACTGTTTAGACTTGTTATTCTTATTATTATTTCTATGTTTGAGCTTAATTAATTCTTTGAATTTTAGTTAAGATTTAAGGCTTATTTGGATTAGGATTTGAGCTTACTACTAAATGTTTTGGATTAGTTTTTGTAAGTGGGTCAATTCAGCCCTTAATGATAGATTCATTATGATTAATTTCTCAGAACTATTTAAACAAATGTTAAGCCTAAAATTTGACACCTTTGATGAATAACAATTCTGAACCTTTTAGATTAACATGTGAGAGAGATTCTTGCATTCTTTGGTTCTTAAACGAATTGAATCTCACTTATCGAAGATTAACTGAATTCGTGGCATCATTCGATTTCATTCCAATAGCGCAGGTGTTTTGGAACATGTTTTTATTATGTCACACTCCTATCAGATCTCTTTTGGTTTTTCGGGATTATTTCTCAATCTTGGTTCTGGGTTGCATAACCCTGTGATCATGATGTTCGAATAAATAAGGATCCTAATTACAACTAAAGTTATATACTAGCTTGTGGAAGCACAGGTTACATGTTGGATCTTTGTGAAGTAAACGCAAGATCTCAATCCCTATAACTAAGAAAAAGAAAGGGAAAATTAAACATATTGCACCAAAATATAAATAGGAGGAGGTAAAGATTTTAACCCCATCTAATAATATGAAGTGATATTGGACGAGATGAAAGATGTGAATGAATGTTTCAAATTCTTTTATTGAGAAATAGTAGGTGTCATTATTTTTTGTGGCAAGCTATCAAATTATTTTGGCATACTTGTGTTTACAGCTAGAGCATAGATGTCGTCGGGGCGATCATGCTCGATACTTCATTACTATACAAAAATACGGGAGGGATGAGTGTGAGTCCAAAATGGGGGAGATAATCCGAAACGTTGGACCAGGTGGAAACAAATTCCAAATATATACAAATTTTCACTAGCTCAGCGCTGTTTTGACCACTGATCATGGCAATGACTTCAGTATCGACCTTGCATCTGGTCAGATCATTCCATCAATATGAACTTCATCTTGATGTGTTTGAGATCGACTTGAGAGAGGACAATAATCACGTGGGTCATATAATTTATTGCAGCTAACAGTGTTAGAAACTTATTAGCGGTTCATTTCTCCTAATTATTGCCTTTCATGAAACGTAAAACACAAAACGAAGACTTCGAATCTTAGAAACGAGGGGCCATAATGCAGGGCACTTCTTTCCTTTCATCACATCAAGCTAATTTTCAGCAAGTTCAAGCCATTCACTCTACTCACAGATTGGTTGAACATGCATGTTAGCTAGAGAATATAAAGTTAATATATATATCCCATCACCTTTTCTTGCTTATAACTTTCATGTGAAAAACGACCCTTGATGGACCCATCTTACACTGTGTCATGGATTCAGGGAAGAAGTCATTGTCGAGGCTTCTTCTATTTAACCTAGAAATCTTAAAAAACTTGGCATAAAAGAGATCACAGACCAAGAGCCCAGAGTACGTAGATTTGACAATTTTTCATACCATGATTTTGTATTTCTATTACGCTCTCTACGAGGTTGTTCTAGAAGAAGGGATAAAATAAATAATGCTCTTATTATTATTATTATTATTTATTATCTTTCTTACTGTGATATTGCAAAGGATAATGTTATATACATAACACTTTTCCTTTAAAGGAGCACTACCTCCGCTAATGTCAAGACTGTCATCAGTATTTAATTCACAAAGGGACAGGAAAAGATGACAAAAAAAACCTAATTTCTCTCCGGGCAAATAGGAAGTTTGTGGAGATAAGAAGGTAATAGCCGAGGAGATGATAAGAACTAGGGAAGGTCTCGAAAGAGGTAGTCAAGTAGCAAAGTGTTTCTTCTCAGTGACTCGTTAAAAAAAAGTAAAAGAGCTACTGTAGCTTTATTACTGTTTACATGAATACATGATGGCTTGCACGACAGCATTTTAACTCACGTTTTCATTCTCGGATAGCAGCAAGAAAATGTAGGGTTTTATGCTGGTGACCGTCCTTTTTTTTCTTTCCTTTTTCTTTTTTTGTTTGTGTGTATTCAAAACAACCCTTAATTTTTTTTTTTAGATTTAATTCCTGTTATTTTTATTATTTTTCAATTACATCTCTCAATATTTTAGTTCATTTTATTTTATATCAGATTTGTTTCTTATTCTTTTAATTGCTATTTTTATTTTTAATTCTTTTTTATTGGAACTTTCCTTTTCAATCTTATCCCTCGTAGTTTTATTAATCGAGACTTTGTTAACATTTTGGGTCACGGGTTTAAAAGATTAGAGTAATTTGGATTAAATATTTTTTTCAGGTCATTTTTTATAATTGATTTTTTCTAATTCCATCCTTATATATGGAGTCATCCCGATCTTATGCATCAGGTCACGAGTTTCACATGTTAACCTAACTTGACATAACTTAATATCATTCTCTCTTTTTTATTTGTTGTTGTTCTTGCTAATTTTTTTATATCATATTATCAAATTAATCAAGGTTTAACCTGACTCTTAAATTTCTCTTACTTATTTAAAAATGTTATTGTCACCTAAATTGTTTTTTGGATGATTTAAAATAAGGATAAATAAAGTATCTCTTATATTAAAACTCCATTATGCTCTTTTTTTTAGCATTTTTTACCATATGTTTTTAAGACATCTCATCAAAATCATAAAAGCAAGTTAAAAAAAAATGTTTTGATAATTTTGACATTGTTGATTTCACTGTACTTCTCCTCACATTGTACCATTCACTTGAATAATCTAAATTGAGACTTTGAGGGCTAAAATTGATAGTACAAACAATTACAGCCCATATTTATTCTTTTTAACTGTATATGAGGTGTATTTTTTAATTTGGTCCACAATGTTTTTTCATTTTTCAATTTTGATCCTTGTTTTTTGAAGCTTTTTATGTTTTGGTCCAAAATTTATTTTTCATGTTTCAGTTCTTGATTTTGAGAAATGAGAAAGAGTTGCTAAAAAACAACAAGAGAAAAGAGAGAAAGCAAATGATTGTCCACTTTCTAAAGATATAAAAAAAAACTTATTCTTAGTATTAACGTGTTTTATTATTGATATATTTTTTTTATCATTTATCTTGTCTGGAAAAATAAATTAGAGTTGAGAAATAAAAAAAAATTTTGATTAGATTTTGTGTTTCTTGATCAATTTAAGGGTGTTTTGAATAAAATATTGGCTCATTAAGTTTTTATTGATGTTTTGAGGTAAAAATAACTTAAAATGAGTTAGAAAAAAAAATAAAAAAAAAAACTCTCTACTTGATTTTCCAGCGACCTCTTCGTTCATCAAATATTGCACTAACACACGAAGTGTTTTTTGGTGTTCTAAACAGCATGTCATTTGTGTTGGTGTTTTTGTTTTTTTTATAAATCTAAGGATGGACGACGTGTCATCCATCCCTTAACATGATGGGAAAAAGGAAGGCCTGACACATAGTCCATGACTCCCTAACCTGGCACGGGGTCTATTTAGGCACGCTTGCTTAGCCTGATCTTTTTTTAATGTTTTTAATTTTAATTTATTAAAGTAGATTGGCTAAAAATTATTTTGGGAATTTTTTTTTTATCTAAGATCATAACCTTTTTTAAATTATATTGGCAAGTGTTTTTTATTTTTATTTTTTGTTTATTTTTATTATTTCTAACTTAATTACTTGACACGTAAAAATAAAAATAAAATGATAAAAAATATTAAAATTAATTAAATTTATTGAAAAGATATGTTATCCTTTGTTTTTGTAAAGCTTTTCTATTGTCATAATTGAAGGTAGTAGAAGACATGATTAAAGGACAATGTTTTACTTAGGTTTGAACTCAGGATGATTTCTTTCTAAACTGGAGAGATATTGATAGATGAGATTTTAAGAAAATTATATATTTTTTAATTTTATTCTTATTTAATTTAAAATTTTATTTAATTTTTTTATATGGTATTATTAGAATATTCTAGTTTTTTTAATATAAAATATCGTAATAGCTAAACTATAGTTAATAAAAAATAAATATTTTAAGCTCTTATATTATGATATTATAATTCACCTTCGAGAATTTTGATTTATAACGAATCACATTACCTTTTATTGTGGCAAGAACATTCCCAATTCTGTTTATTAGTGGTAATCTGATATTTGTTGTAAATTTTTCTGTTACGATTTGAATAATAAATTAGGTCTTTCAAACTGAGGTTACATTCTTATTTCTATTTGTTTTTGTTTTTTTAAAAATAATTAAAATTATTTTATTTTTTTACTTTAAATTAATATATTTTTAATATTTTTAGATTATTTTGATGTACTTGGTATTAAAAATAATTTTTTAAAAATAAAAAAATATATATTATTTTAATATATTTTTAAATAAAAAATATTTTAAAAAATAACCGTAATCACACTATCAAATATAGTTAAAATAAATATCTAGATAGACACAAGCTTTAAACACTTCATTGTTTGTTTTTACATTAAAATCATGTTTTTGAAGATTTATATATATAAAAATAACTTTGATTTATTTTTTTGTTTTAAAATTATTTATAAATGCTCGTCAAAGTTCAAAGTCGAAACGCACATGCAACACACAGCAGCACCCAACTCAACCCAAACTGAACACACCAGCAGCTGATCTGTAAAATCTGCAACACCAAGAAGCCAGCAAAAACTCATAGACCCCACAGCTTTTTGTACCTGATACCGTACCTATAATATCATCATCAACCCCACCCACCTATAACTCCAAGTTTTCCTTATAAATACCCCCCCTCATAACCCTACACCAACCACCCTTAATCACTAATTTTGCCCACTGAATTTGCTCTTTTATTCTCTTTGTTTGGAGTTTTTTTATTTGATTTGCTAATCCTTGCATGGCAGTGAGTTTACTTGCACATGAGGTATCTGACCTCTGCTTAGGCAAGCCTGCTTTGAGGTCTCTCGCACTCACCACAACAATAGCTGAAGCTCTATTTGCTCTTAAAAACTCTGATGATAACTTTTTAAGTGTATGGAATTGTGATCACGCAGCAAAGACTAACAACGATTACAAAGGCAATTGTGAAGAGGAAGGTTGTGATGTTTGTGAATGTAAATGTGTCGGTAAGGTTTCTATGGTGGATGTGGTATGCTATCTTTGCAAGGATGAGAACTTGTTGTTCCCTTCTGATGCTTTGAAAGCACCTGTTTCTGTTCTCTTGCCTGAGATTCCTGGAATGGTTGTTCATGTGGAACCAACTTCAAGGTATGGAAAATTGTGTTTTTTGGAGTTTTGCTATATCTCTTGAAGTTTTATGCTTTTGCATATTCTTGAAATCTGCAGCTCTTCTTATTCTGTTTTTATTGGTGTTCTTATCTGGGTTTTTATTGATTTTTCAGTTTTATTTTCTTTATGGGAGTTTCCAAGCTATTTATTTTTTGCTCAAAGGCATGCTTGGCAGTAATCCCTTTAGCATAAGATTTATGATGCTCTGCCGTTAGTTATGTAGCACTTACTTCCTTAATCAAGACCAATTCTTGATCAAATTTATGTAAAAAATTAAGATTTGTTCTTAACCTTAATTATAAATCTCAATTTGATATACAAATCAGGATGCTTTGGTATCAAATCTGATTATATATATATATAATAGACAGCAATTTGAACACCAATAGTTTAGTTGGTACACAAATTTGAGTTTTTGTTCTTTTCCTTTCAATTCCATTAATATTCACTATACTTTTTTTGATCCTTCAGCTTATTGGAAGCAATTGATCTCATCCTTCAAGGAGCCAAGAATCTAGTAGTGCCGATAAAGACCAGGTATAGTACAAGAAGAAAACAGCACCAAAAACTCTCAATCACCAGCCCCACCATCCACAATGGCCGGGAATTCTGCTGGCTAACACAGGAAGACATAATCAGATTCTTCCTCGGCTCAATTGGCCTCTTTGCTCCACTTCCAGCTCTCTCCATTGATACACTTGGCATTATAAGCACTGAATTTCTTACAATTGATTATCACTCCCCTGCTATCTCAGAACTTGAAGCCATTTCTCGCTCTCTAGCAGACGAGACTTCAGTTGCTGTCATTGACAGTGATGGCATATTGATTGGGGAGCTCTCTCCATTCACTCTAGCCTGCTGTGATGACAGTGTTGCAGCTGCAATCACTACCCTTTCCTCTGGGGACTTGATGGCCTACATTGATTGTGGAGGACCCCCAGAGGACCTTGTCAAGGTGGTCATGGCAAGACTTAAAGAGAGAGGCCTTGAAGCAATGCTTCAAGAATTCACTAATTCTAGTTGCTACTCAACTACCAGTTCATGTCAATCACAATCTTCGTCATCTGATGAAGAGTCAGCAAGCAGCACCCCAGTCAGTACACTGCATAGATCAGGAAAGTATAGTAGGTCCATGAGTTATTCAGCCAGGATGGTGAGAAGGGCAGAGGCAATAGTTTGTCATCCCAAGAGTTCACTTGTTGCAGTGATGATTCAAGCAATTGCTCATAGAGTAAATTACGTGTGGGTCATAGAGGATGACTGTAGCTTGGTTGGCATTGTCAGATTTTATGATATGCTAAAAGTTTTCAGGGAAAGTTTAGAGGATATGGCCTAAAAAGAAGAGGAGCTTTCTGTGTTAATAATTTTTTTTTTTTATGGCTATATCATCTGCTAGGCTCAATCCTGATCATGGTGAGATTAGATTAAGGAAATAAGTGGTAAGAGAATTGAGTGAATTTGAAACACTTTGAGATGAGGACAGTTGGCCTTCGGTTGTATAACAAAATGTATGTGTTTTCTTTTTCTTGGTCTTTTTGTTTGTCTCTTTTCTACTTTTAATTATTGAAGCTGAAGAGCTGGTACAGGCAGATTTGACACCCTGTCCTTTGTTTATAGAGTGTGTGCCTTGTGGATCATGACTTTGCTGAAGATTATGTCATGTGTATATTAAATCATAGTTTTAAGTGAAGTGAAATTCTTGTAGCATCGTCTGTGAATCAGCCCACATGTGGGCGGGTTGGTCTTTCCGACACTAACCTATTCCTACCAGCAACCTGTCAGAGTTGCTAGTCTTTATGATGACAGCTCATTGAAGTGGGAAAAGTAACATTCCTGCAGAAAAATGAAAATTCTGCAGGCAGGAAGACACTGATGCTTAATTAGTGATGCACATACATACTTGAATTGCACATGGTAGCATGGCACTAACAAAAGCAACAGCCTTTGATGATTCATTCAGTTGTTTCAGCATGCAATCTACAGGAAACAATGCAATACCATGTATCTTTCTCCTCAGAATTGGCATTCTTAATAAACCTTCGGCAAGGCAAAAACAGATGAAGTAACTGGGGTCATTGCAAGGAGTGCATGCCAGGTTCTCTCTTCCTTGCAAAAAATGTCACCTCTCAAAAAGTCCAAACTGCTGTAGGGAATTGGAAACACCAGATGCCCTCATCGTTACACAATCTAAATTCTAATACAGGTATCTTTAAATCTCTTTTCCACATGCTTAATTTTTTCAAAATACAGATGGACCCTATGAGGATCATTTAGATTTTTCCTACTTTTGTCATCATTTCCCTCGAACAAAAACAGCTTAATTCAATGCATATTTTCGGAAGAAAGTGAAATATTCTAATATATATATTTATATATAGCTGGTGGGTTCAGTTAGGTGTGGTTAATACAGCTGGAAGGTATTTCAACTCATGACAAAAACGTTGTTGGAAAAGAGAGGGACCTGAAATTTCCACTCGGTTTCTTTCACTGCAATTAGCAGCCCTATTACTTTTCTTTCATTAAATTTAATTTTCACCTACTTCTGGTGGCTTGTACGGTTTCCAATAAATGAGAGAGGGTTTTTCTTCCCTATTCCCACCACCAGATGAGGACTCTCGGTTGCTGCTATAGATGCGTCTACAGTGCACCTGCTGCACGCATCCACTTCTGATCCAAGAAATAATGCAAGAGTCCCAGAAATAATTTTGCATCAACTCCCCCAACAACAAAAACTGTCCGAATTTATGTGAAGTACCATGGAGTTATACCAATTTATGTGAATTTATACGTAATGTATCATAGATCCTTCAAGCTGGGACCAAGAACAAGCGGTCCATGCTAGTTGTATCATCCAACATGACAAAACTAAAGCAGCGCAGCATCTCCCCCCATCGGCTCGTTTGCAATGGCCGCAAGTAGACTATTCGGTAGCGTTTGTAAGATGTCAAGAGACGAGAAAGTAAAACAAATCACAAAACATGATGGAGAGCAAAGGATTAGTAATTTAATAGCTGATAATTACTACTAACCAATGCTTGTTTAGACACCCCAGAAGTACACAAACAATTACCATAAATTACCCGTACACTAAACAAGATAGCTGCTGCTTTTAATTAACATAGTTGAATTATTTGAGGCCTTGAACAATAATCCATGATCAAATTCAAGCACTGAGACCAGACACAAATTTAAACTTGACAAAAAAAGAAGTAATAATGAAATTTTCAAAAATTAAGATTAGAAGAGAGGTCAACCTATTATTGAATCATGCTCCTTCAGACTTTAGTGGCAAATAACCTTGCAAAGCAACTGAAAGCAAGTAATGAATCAAAGAACCTTAACAGCACAGAAAACAGCAATGGCGATCACAGGGGGAAAAGAGCATTAGGAAATAATAGGCAGGTCGTTACCTACCTATTATGTGAATACGCAGCTAAATGTGAATCAATAGAAAGAACGTTGCGATGAGTGACAATTGTTTCACAGGACAACTATTACATGAAGTGCATTTCATAGGTCCAATTAAAGCAATCTAACTCAAGTTTTCAAAAATATGAGACGACTCAATCTGGTATGAGAATATTAACTCATTTGAGTAGTTGTGTTGAGAGTTTAAACTTCTGATATAACAGTGGCATCCACAAAGCAGAGAAGGTTTCCTAGACTTGACAGTCATTTCCTTTCCAAAGTAAGGCCTGTATCATCTGCTGTTTCTTGAACAAATATTTCAGTTGGTTGCAGGCATCCCCTCAATGTGTCGTGCCCAAGTTGTGCTCTTTCATTATCTCCAAATCCAAACATTTGGCCCTGGTTGGTAACCACGACAGTGTGGTAGAGGCCTGTGCTGATCTGAGAAACACGATGAGCTCTTAAGCTATCAAGGACTCGAGGTGTCATCACTTTTTCAGTTATGCCCCTATCTGGAAAGCCAAGGCTACCAAATCCCATGCACCCAAAGCCATAAACAGAACCATCATCGACCAGAACAAATGTTTTTCTTTTTCTTGCACAAGCCTATAAAATAACAAGCGTTGTCACTGATTGGGTCTCAGATAAAATAGATTGGAAAAAGAATACACAACATGCAAACAGACATGAGATGCATGAATTAAGCCACCAACACACAGTTGTCATCGAAGGGTGGTTTTGCTTGAAAAAAATATTTTTTTGGCTGTATCAAGAGGTTCTGTTTGCCATTTTACATAGTAAACTTGCAGAAAGGAGAGATGAAGCAGCTATATGTTTAGAGAAGAGTAAGGCAGAGAACTAGAAGGAAAGAGAACATAAAGGACACAGCAAACAACCAGCAGGCACAGTGCATGTTACCAAGGTTATGGAGTTGTTCTAGTATAATTCATACGATAAGGAGGGCGGTGCAATCAATTGTAGAGAAATTAGGAAATGATTTTTTATTTAATCTTTTATTCTATATATTTAAGTATTTCTAATATACCTAGTCTATTTAGCAATCCTGTTTTAGTTAGAAGTTTTAATACTACATAAGAATCCAAGTCTATGCGGGAATTATGGCCCAGTTATGAGTTTTATTTTACTTGTTATAAATGCCTACGTGAAAACTTTTTTCATTGAGTGGAATGGTGGAATAAAATTGAGCTACTAGAGTTTTTGAAAGCTTGGTGCCTAGGAGTTTTCTTCCTCTCATTCTTCTATTTTCCTCTTGTTCTTCTTTTTATGCTATAAAATCTGTGCTACTGCTCACGGATTATTGCTAACAGGTTTATTCTAACTGAAATTCTTCTAAACATGTCCCTAAACAACATTTAACTGCTTATTGTAAGCACATCCTGGGATTTCAGTTCTACCCTCAGTTACCAAGAACCATACATGGCCTAGAAACTAAATACACAATATGCATACATTCTTATTGGAGATCAACGAAAATCAATGAATATACTCAATTTACTTCAAGGTACAATAGTAAAAGTTGACCAAACCTGCACAGCAAGGTGGTTCTTAAGGCAGTTCACAAGGGAAGGAAGAGTCTTATCAATCTCATCCCCATGGCCTAATGCTCCACAGTAACCTTTTCCCCAACTATAGACCTACAACCACCAGGACAAGGTAAGAAATTCTTTGAAGAGTTTAGATCAGACAAACAAAGCAATTATCAATGAAACACAAGTTCATATTGGGCACAGAGACTAACAAATCCACTTGAATCAAGTGCCACAGCATGCTCATCCCCAGCAGAAACATGGACCACATGAATATCCTTTCTTCTAAATGTCTGGATTGCACGAGGCTGGAACTCATCGTGTTGCTCTCCATGACCAAGACAAAAATTAGAACCATAACCAAAAGAGTAAACTACACCATTGTCAGTTACAGCTAACACGTAGCTGGGACCAGCAGCAATTTGAACCACAGGACCAATTCCCTCAAGCAGTTCAATGATTTTGGGAGTCGGTCTGTCTAGCGTGTCACCATGACCAAGTTGCCCATGTGTGTTCGACCCACATGTATAAAGCTGGCCTTGTCTTGTGAGGAACACTGTAAAGTTAAGGCCCACAGAAACCTGAAAAAATTCCCATTTTTATTTTATTTTTTTGAAATTTTAATAAAAAAATCACGAGAAGAAACAAAAGCAGGTGGGAAAAGTCAAATGGTCCAATAACACTAACAGTATTTTGTGTTGAAGAAAGAACCATATAATTGTTAGGAGGAAGAAAGTACTACTCCTATGCATAAGCTAAATGCTTTTTTCCTTAATTTAATCAAGTCTTCAAGAAACAATCAACTAACATGTGATTCAGCAAAAAAAGTCACTGATGCTAGGGGGTCCGGATCTTCTTTCAAAATATACTCATAGATGCTGCCCTTAAAAAATTAAATGGTGACTTGACATATCAGAAAATTAACTTGGCATTGATGGCATGGCACAATGCATTATCCAGGCAGCTTGACAAAAAGCTTGATACTTCACAGGCAACTGGCTCTAAATCAAACACAAGCATTTGGTATTCAACCTCAATTTAATGGTTGGATATTGCAGAAAATGAAAAAACCAAGCAAAATAAGGTAAGTATTGTTAAGAAACAATAGCACTTGAATGTGAATATGAATTATCATGTGCATATGTCCCCTCACTCATATTACTTTGAACATGCAACACCAACTAAAATACATGCCTGTTGCTTAGGAACCCATTAAACAAGGTATGAACACTCTTAAGAAACAACATCAATTAGAATATAGTATAGTGAAATGAATGTTACCTGCTTGCATGAAACTGCCTTTAGTGCCTCAACAAGCCTGGGCCTAAATATGGGGCGATTTGTATCTTTGTGACCGCAGCAAAATGATGAATTATCACCACAAGTGAAAACCTGCATCATTGATTAGCATCATCTGAGGGATATGACAACCACTTCTCAAAACCAAACACATGATTATAATACCATTTATGTCAACTGCCAGTAAGAATACAGTTTCTGAAAATTCATTGATATATTATGCTTGTCATGCATAAAAAACATCTACATCATTAGTGAATCAGAGGCATCATTTGAAAACAGAAGGAGATAAATGCCACAGAGTTGAGGCTTCTAGGCAACACAAAAGCAATACAAGTCCACGGTTACCACAATTATATAGCATATTCATCATTACTATGCCAAACAGTATCAGTACCATTTTGTGACTGGAAATCTTGAACTCCTAACTTCTCTAAACAAAAAGTTCCTGAGTGCCCATACCAAGGCATCAGACATGGGCAAAAGAATAAAATATTACAAAATGGAATATGAAAATGAGAAAAGGCAGTGTTCTAGATTACTTGCACCAACACAACTTTCTTCTAGGTATCCAATTCTATGTAACAATAGCATCCCTAAAACAATACCAGTGCAAATCACACTTGGTGTTTACCATCGTTGCTGGGTCAAACATCATTCACACAAGAAACCACCAAAATCTAAGAGCCTAACCATGAAGCAATTTGTTCAATATTATTATCTTAATTTTATCATGACCACAGTGGCCCCCTAAAGGTTTACCCTTAAGCCTGTTCAATCTAGCAATTAGTTCAGAGCAAAACAGATGACTGATGAAATATGAATGGTTACAAACCTCTCCGGACTGCAAAACAAAAGCAGCATGATTATGGGAGGCTGAGACTTGGACCACGTTAGCCAAAGATGGGAATCTAATCCCGTGTGAATGCTACACATTGTGTTGTTTCAGCACCATGTCCAAGAACACCACACAAACTGGAACCACAAGAATATACAGATGAATCTCTGATCAGCAACGTGTGATATCTTCCAGTGGTAACCTGCATCTGTTGATTTAAGCCAAAGATAATAAACGTTAATAACTATTCTGGAAGCATCAGCCTAAATACTATAAAGAAAAGAAAGACAGAGAAAAAGTGGGCGAGGTTGGGCAAAAACCACATAGGTAATACCACGTGAAATTAAAGGCCTTCCTTCTTAAAAATCAACTGTAATTTCCTTTTGTTAAGAAAAGGGGAAATTAAATAATTTTCCTAATATTTACTTTCTATGAACCTGACACTTCTTGTGACGTATGCCAATTGATGTTAGGTACCTACTCCCACATTATCGAATACAATAGCAAACAATAATGATCATTAGAACTTTAGATCCCTCTCTAATATTGGTTTTTCCTTATCTTATTTCATAATGAGAAAGCCAGCAGAAATGTTCCAAGCCATGATACACACATTTATGTATGATGATCCATGAGGAGAATAACAGCAACAAAGCCTTAATGTGATAAACTTGGGGGCGCGTTAGAGAAGAACTGCGCACAGGAAAAAACAATTGACACAACTGCAAAAAAATGTTGAGTGCATGTGAAAACAATACAATTACTTCTGCACATGTGTAGTTCTTCTTTCTTTTATTTGAAATGTAAAGGCAAGTATATGAAAAGAGAGCATACATTGCATGCTGAGGTCTTGACCATGCCTGATGATTCCTCCACAGCCTGCAAGAACCTCAAAACCCGCTTCCAATTTCCTCCACAACGATCAAACAACTCTTTCTGAGCATTCCACCCCATCCCGCCATACACTCTATGCGACACACATAACTGATGTGCTGCAAAATCCACCAACGACCTGAATTTTTGAGGGTACAGCCCATGACTCGCTCCAAATGTCCTAGAAGTCAACTCTAAGCACACGAGGTCAGCAGCACTAAGCCTACCGATTGTCAGAATTTCAAAAATCAAATGTGATGGAAAATCCTCGATAGAAGCCAGCCTATACCTATTAGCCATTTATATCAAGTTCCTCACTTTTCACCTCCACGCTAACAGCCCATCAATCTTTTACAAATCCAAAACTAGCTCTCCAAAAGCGGTGACAATTGAACTTAATTTGACAAGACCAAGCTCAAACAGGGACGGTAAATAAGAAAACAGATCAAATTTTTAGGCGAAATTTATTGCAATTAAAGCAACATATGAAGAAAACAACATCAGAGGGAAGAAAAATATATGGAATAGAATACGAGAAAGGGGGTCTAAGAGAAAAAATCAAATTGGGTTTTTGATAAAATGATTGGAAACAAAACATCAGAAGTGACGAAATTCTCACACAACCTCCCAAAATTTAATCAGTCAAATTCTACAAAACCAACAGCTTTACCTGCAAAATTGAGTACAATTCAACAATAAATTAGACCAAAGTGCACTATTTTAACACAAAACTGAATGAAACGCGAGATTCTGAGACTAAAATTTGATTCAAAAACCATAAAAGAGGAAAGGGTTTCAGTAAAGTTGTCTACTCTGACACAACAGTTAATGAATTGTGAGATTTTGAGGGAAAAATGGGTTCAAAATCAATAAACAAGAAAAGGGTTTTGATAACTGGTGATCACTTACCAAACCAACGAAAAAGCAATAGAATTTCACTTTTTTAGAGCTGATCTCAAATTTACAAACCGAAATGTTGGTAAAATGAGCACATAAAGTGCAAAGGAAGAGAAAATTAAAGAAAGCTAGGGTTTTGGAGGTATCTTTAGGACCACATTTTTCTTAGTTGTCAGTCATGGTTTCTCTCTCTAGACGCTAATTTTTGTTAAATGTTTTATTTTAAGGTTGGATTTAAGAGAGATGATTGCCTTGGAGCGAATTAGGTAGGGCACAGAAAGAAGGGAAGATGAAAAAGTCTTTTGGCTTCTTTTGTGGATTGTACTTTTTGACTTCACCGTTAATTTTTTGTCAGACTTTTTGTAATTGACACGTGGAATTCGTTGGAGTTGCCATGTGGGGGGAATGAAGTGGTTTATGCGTCAGCTTTGCACCAATGGAAAGAAGGATGATTGTGCAAACTGCAACCAGTTTTCGCGAGTAGATACATGGGCATACTCGCCCCCACTAAGCTTTTAGTTTTCATTTTTATATTCTTGATTCAAATTTAACATAATAATACGAGGAATTGTTATGAAATTATATATGTGTATGTTTATTTATCTTCTTTTATCTTTTTTATTTTTATTTTTATTTTTATTTCTAAGTTTATTTGAATTTTATATCTTTTTATAACATTTAGATGTACAAGTATTAATCTACATTAGATTATAAGTGAGAATATTATTAAGATATGTTGCGGTAAAATTACTTACATTTATAAGATTATATAAAATAAAAATATTTTTTTGTTCCTATAATTTTTATTATTCTTATTTATTTCATTTTCTCTTTACTAAGTATATTATCCGCTTCTACATATTCTAAATATATAGTTTTATAAACATTATTGGCATGGATACTCCTTACTTCTGTTTTGAAGGAGATGAATTTTTAAGTTGAAGGTATGTTTATCTATTTAATTTTTTTTTCAAATACTTCTAGTTATTTAAGTGAATCATATTTTTTCTTAAATTCAGTAACAAACTTATTCAATATTTGACCAAATGATTGTTCAATTTTCATTATAATGTTTAAACCAAATTTTTAATAATTTTGATATTTTTAATAAAGTAACCATGACAAATCTTGTCAAAATTGATCTAGTGGAACTTGATATTATAGGTAAGAATTATTTATCATGGGTTCTTGATGCTTGAAATTCATCTAGATGTCATGGGTTTTGGAGGCATCATTAAACATGAAAATGAAGCATCTAATAAAAAAAAGAGGCAAAAGACCATAGAAAAAATGAGTTGAAAATTGAGTATCTTGCAATCAAATATCTCCTTGTTCTTTGGCAAAACTTAAAAGAAAGAATCGACCATTGAAGGACAATTATTCTCCCAAAAGCTTGTTATGATTGGATAAATTTACGATTGCAGGATTTTGAATTGGCAAGTGAATATAATTTTGCAATGTTTAACATCAATTCTGAATTAAATTATGTGGAGATAATATCACCGAAGGAGATATATTAGGAAAAAAAAATATTCTCTACTTTTCATTCCTCGAATGTACTCCTTCAACATCAGTATAGAGAACGAGGTTTTAAGAAATACTCTAAATTGATTTCATGTCTCTTTATGGTTGAATAAAATAACGAGCTTTTGATGAAAAATCACAAATAACAACCGACTAGTTCTAGTTCATTCCCTGAAGTGAAAGCTACGAGATATAATAATAATTATGGTTATGGTCGTGGTCGTGGTCGTGGTCGTGGACATTACCATAGGCAAAGATTGATTAATATTTGCAATTATAATGGTACAATTCTAATAAGCCTTCATAGAATAAGGAGAAATAAAAAAAAGAGGAAAATATGCATAACAGAGATACCAAGAGATAGAAAATATTTGTTATAGGTTTGGAATGACTAGACATTGGTCACATGCTTGTCATATAGTCAAACATCTTATTGATTTATATCATCTCATTGAAAGAAAAGGAGAAGGATATATAAAAAAATTTTCCTCACCAATATCACGATAATAATGATATTTATTTTGATGCTTTGGATATGGCACACCTTGATGTTGTCATTTTTTTAGCAAACTAGTAAGAAAGTTGATATTTCTAATATTGATAATAATTAGTTAGTTAAATATAAGATCCAAACTTTAAAATTTTGTTAATCTTTTGGGTGAGTTTCTTTTATCCTATTATATTTCAATATATTTTGGTTTGTTCCTTTCTTGTTATCTTATTTAATGCAAAGAATTGTGTTATAATAATTGTCATATGCAACTTTAAAAATTATGTCTTCTTATGAGATTACGATATATTTATTCCTTTTCATGATGAAAACATGGACTTGCATCATACTGTAAATGAGTTTAATATCAGAGGTGAAGATATATGTTTAACAAATAGTACAATGACACACATCATTCTTAAACATAAACAATATTTTTCAAATGCGAGAATGATGAAAGAAAAAATGAATACAATATCAGGTTCAATAGATTTAATTGAAGCTCTAGAAGAGCCAACATGATGCTTCCAGGGAGAACAAGATTTATAATAGATAATCTTTTGTTCTCTACCAAATTAATGAGAAATTTGCTAAGTTTTAAAGATATACATCGTAGCAGGAGAAGAAGAAAAGAAGAATAGGAGGAAGAATGGGATGAGCAAGTCAAGCTCCTTTAAATGTGAACATAGCTAAAAAAGTAATTATTATTTACTTTTGTTTTTTGCAATACAAAATACTGAGGACCACGTCCTCTATTTAAACACAAACAAGTAGAGGTAAAGATATTAAATCTCTAAGATATGCTCTGCCAAGATGAGTCTAAGGTTTCCAAGAATGGTAATTACATTAAAGCTGTATTGATATTCCAAGATATGCTCTGCCAGGATATGCTCTGTCCTTGTTTTGAATCCAAGATTTGCTCAATCAATTCGTTGAAATTTTCTTAGCTGGTTGAACTACCATAGCATGCTGGGTTGTTGCCATTGATACACCAATCATCCTTTAACGTCTCTCCACTACTATAGCATGAATTGTGGGAGGTTACAGCATATTGGGTTGTGCCAATACCCTCCCTCAAACTGTTCCGGGGTCGGAGGCAGAGATTGGTTCGAAAATGACTGAGTGCTGCTTTGGACATTGGTTTGGTGAAGAGGTCTGCTACTTGCTCTGTAGTGGAGATATGTTGAGTTATGAGGTGTCCAAGTGCAACTCATTCGCGCACAAAATGATAATCCAACTTGATGTGTTTACTGCGAGCATGAAACACTAGATTTATTGTCATGTGAAGAGCACTTATGTTATCGCAGTAAAGAGTTGGTGTAGATGCTAGTGGAATCCGGAGATCTTTAAGGATAAATGACATCTATATGAGTTTTGATGTTGTATTTGTCATTGCTCGATATTCCGCTTCGGTGCTTGATCGAGAGATTGTAGGTTGTTTTTTTGCACACTATGAGATGAGATTTCCTCCTAGAAATATACAGTATCCTGTGGTGGAGCGTCTTGTGGTGGGGCACCCCGCCCAATCTGTGTCAGAGAAAGCACAGAGATTAAGTGTTGTATTGATAGTAAAATACAAACTTAAGTCAATTGTGCCTTTGATATATCTTAAGATCCTCTGGACCAATTTTAGATGCATAGTTGTGGGAGCACGCATAAATTGTGAAGCATAATTCACACTGAATGAGAGATCTGGTCTTGTGAGGGTTAGGTACTTGTAAAGCTCCAACTAGTCCTATGTAATAACTTGGATCTTCAAACAGGACTTTGTTTGATGAGGTCTTGGTTTTAGCTTCAAGGGGCGTGCTCATAGGCTTGCAGTCGACCTTGTTGGCTTGTTCCAGGATGGTGAGAGCATAGTGAGATTGGGACAAGTGTAGTCCGTACCGATGTTTCTGATATTTCAATGTCAAGAAAATGATGAATGTGGCCCAAGTCTTTCATCGTGAATTTTATGCTCAAAAGCTGAATGAAGAAGGACACTAACGTTGTGGAGGAACCAGTCAACAAGATATCATCTACATAAAGAAGAAGAATTAGTGTGCCAAGGTTAGAGTGAAAGATAAACAGGGGAAAGGTCGGCTTAGGCTACAAAAAGAAACCATATTTAAGAAGAAAAATACTAAACCGATCAAACCAAGCACGAGGTACTTGTTTGAGACCATAGAGTGCTTTGTGAAGCTTGCACACATGTTTTGAATATGCAAGATCAGCCATTCCTGGAGGTTGTTCCATATATATGTTTTCTAAAATCAAACCATGAAGGAATGCATTTTTTATGTCAAGTTGATGCATGGGCCATTTTTTAACAAGAGCTATGGTGATGACCATTCGTATTGTTCCTGGTTCGATGACTGGAGAGAAGGTTTCAGTGTAGTCCACACCATCCACTTGATGATACCCTTTTGCCACTACTCGAGCTTTAAGGCAATCTAATGAACTATCGGGATTGAGTTTTGGTTTGAATACCCATTTTGAACCAATTACATACATATCTGAGGTGCATGGAACAAGCTTTCAAGTCTGATTTTTATGCAAGGCTTCGAGTTCTTCATCCATTGCTACTTTCCAGCCAGGGTAAGATAGAGCAGCTCATGTGTTATGTGGTTCACGAGGAATACTAGCTGAGAATATAGAGGAAATCAAGGCATATTTGGGATTGGGTTTGATAATTCCTATTTTTGATCGAGTGATCATTGGAGATGTTGGGTTGGCTTGTTGAGATCATGTGATCATATGAGATCTTTGGGTTGTGCCGGGTCACGGATGCTTGGTGGATTGACTTGTATGTCTGATTGAGGATTGTTGAAGGTTTGGTCAGACACGTCTTCCTGCTTATGAGATAAAGCATAATCTGCAATTTAGACTTGTGGTGTTTCTTGTATACTGGGTTGTGCCATGTCCAGCGCAGGTGCAGGTTGAATTTGTTGTTGTCCAGCCGTGTCTTAGAAGGAACCTGTTACACTGCTAGAGACAAATGTGAGTGATTGTATGTGAGGTAGAGAAATAATAATTGATGGTGTTAATGCCTGTGAATATGGTTCAGCAGTACGTGTGGTGTGAATTTGTGGCAACCATGAGTCAAAAATGTTTATAACATTAGATGTAGGTGGTTCCATGCTTTGTTTCTGTATGGTTTTAAAAGGAAAAAAAAGTTCATCAAAAACTACATGGCGAGATATAAAAAAATTTCTGCTTGATGGATGAAAGCACTTGTATCCTTTATGTTTATCATTATAACCTACAAATATGCAAAGGACCGGTTTGGATCAAACTTGTTTTTTCGTGTATCTCATGTGAGGGAAGTGTAATCAGGATGGTTTTCATGAAGTGTAAAATATGGTGTTTCATAATTAAAAGCAGATGTGGGTAAACGATTTATAAGGTAGACAGCAGTGGAAAAGCTTCTACCCATAGAAATAGTGGAGCACCACTATGAAATAACATGGTCATTCTGAGTTCTCGTATTATCCTGTGTCTCCGTTCAACCGTACTTGTTTGTTCTGGAGTGTATGGACATGATACCTGATATATTATTCCGGCAGAGAGAAAGTGTGATGATAATTTGGAGTTTATAAACTCTCGTCCTCCATCTGAGTGAAAAACCTTGATCTTTTTGTTGAATTGTATGTCGACATATTGTTCAAAGGCTAAATAGGCATTTATAAAGTCAGATTTATATTGTAAGGGAATGATCCAAGTATATTTAGAAAAATCATCAATTAAACATGCATAATATCTGAATTTACCAATAGATAAAATAAGGGCAGGTCCCCATAAATCACAATGAATTTTTTCAAAAATACTAGAGCTTAAATGTTTAGAATTAGAGAAAGGTAATCAAAATGAGAAAAATAAAATCGTAAGATAAAAGGCATGACTAATGGCATAAGAGTTTTCTCAAAGACCTGAAATAGATTACAATGAAATTTATTCTCCTATAATAGATACAATTATATTTAGGTATCTCGATGTCGACAACTCATGAAAGACTAGATATATGTCTAATGGATATAGTTACAGCCTATTTAAATGATTCAATTAATAATAATGTTAAAATAAGGATTTAAAATGCTTGAAACATATAATTCAAATCTCTAAAAAGTTTACTTAATTAAGTTGCAAATGTCTTTATATGGATTAAAGCAATTAGGACATACGTGGTATAATTATCTTAGTAAATATTTATTAAAAGAAGGGTATAATGATGATCTTATATGCCCATGTGTTTATATAAAGAAGTCAGAATCTAATTTTGCTATTATTGGCATGTATGTTAATGATTTAAGTAAATTCTTGGAGAGATACCAAAGATAATAAATTATTTAAAGAAAGAGTTTGAGATCAAAAACAAAATTTTATCTCGGTCTACAAGTCGAGCATTTAGTAAATGAGATTCTCATTCATTAGTCAACTTACACATAGAATATCATTAAAATAATTATTCAAAATATTTAACAATATTTAGACCTTATTCAATATTTATCAAGTAAAAATAACTATCCAAAAACTATTTATTTAGGTCAAATTGATATCGATCGATTTGGATTGAATTGAATTGTTATCTCTAATTAGATAACTTCAATTAAATTAACTTAAACCAACAACAAATGTCAATCAATAATTTTTTTTAACTTAAATATGATATAAATAAATTGATATTAATATGCAACTAAAGTTTGCTAGTGCAATAAGATTTATTGATTTTATTCAATACGGGCAAGTTGCTTCAATTAAGTGATGAAAATAACAAATATATTAAAACACATGGACACTATTCACTACAAAAGTAAATTGGCGTCTATAAATTTGGAAAAAAAATTATTTGTCTTTGATTCAAGGGTATTTTGGTATTTTTACACTGGTCATTCATCATTATTGATTTGTGTAAGAGTATTTCTTATTATGCAATATTTTCATGACCAGTAAAATAACAAAAATACCCCTTGGAGTAAAAAAAACAATTGTATAGATAGGGGTATATTGGTATTTTTGGTTTCTTTATATACAGTTGAATTACAAATGTACATTTGGATCCAAGAAATTTAATGCATTGAGGCCAAGGGTATTAGAGTATTTTCGCTCTGATTTTTTTTGTTAATTGTTGGTTTGCATAAATATAGTCTAATACTTTACCATTAAAATAATATTTTTAATTAGAAAAAGTTGGTGGCGTGTACTATGGACATGTCAACGAGCAAGAGATGTTGTGTCTTTGGGGCAGCGCATGCGATATTTACCTGTAGTAGAAAATGAAATTCCATCGTATAATCTGATTGCACACCATCTCCACTTTCATAATAGGTAGTGTGTGGATTCCAAATATTTCTTATTTGTCAGTGATCCTTTTCTCCCCATCATTTCTCTTTCTTGCCCTGCTAAATATATTATGGTCCTTAATGTTATTGGTATTTCAAGTTCAATCCTTTTAGTTTTGATTTGTATATTTTTATCATTTTCTTTTTGTTAAAGTTTTATATGTTTTTATTTTAACCATTGGTTTATAATTTGTATATATAATAATTCTTAATTTAACTCTCCCGCTTTTAATTTTGTATTTTTACTTCTTTGTTTTTTTTAATAAAGTAATAACAATAATAATAACAACAATAATAATAATAACAACAACTAAATATTTGCTATCCCGTATTGACGTAATCTTAATTGGTATTATTATACATTTCTCGTAGCTTGTTATTTTTAACCTCATTTTAATATTTTAATATTATTTTTTTATAATAAAAGAAATAGTATAACATCGCAGCTCAGCGCTATAACCAAGACTGGTAAGCTCTTCTAATTCTCAAGCTTTAAAAGATGCGGCTTATGAACACCTCAGGCTCAGGGAAAAATTATGATACTCGTGGACGAGTGGGCCACACACGAGATTAGCCTCTCCTTTTTTAACCACGCAACTACGAGCGGCGGATGTATACCGGCGCGTAACGCGTGCAATGTTTTCTCGACGCCAAAGGCCTAAGAGAGACTCGACTCTAGAGCCTTCTATAATCTCCACAGACTAGTGTGAATCAAGTACAATATTACCCAATTTATTTTTAAAATTCCTTCCATTTATTTTTATTTATTTTTAGCATCATGTCTAATGTGAAGTCTGGTGAAAAATGTGCTTGCAGTTATTTTTTAAAATAATTTTTTATTTAAAAATATATTAAAATAATATTTTTTTATTTTTAAAAATTTATTTTTGACATGACCGTATCAAAATAATTTAAAAATATTAAAAAATATTAATTTAAAATAAAAAATAAAAAAAATTAATTTTTTTAAAATATTTTTAAAATACCAAAATAAACAAGCCAATAAACAAGATTACGGAGATATAGGTAAGTATCTTTACAATTATAAAATCATCCTTTCTCAATGCCCATTATTTTTTTTTTTAATTCACCATCAATGTTTGGAGACCATTTTCCTCACCTAAAAACTAGGCTTTAATGATGCGCTCAAGAGGAGTTTTTTTTTACATTAATTGAGAGCGCGTCTCAAACTAAAACTAAAATTTGTAATATTTTTTAACGATTTAATATATTAACATTAAAAATAAAAAATTTAAAAAATTATTTTAATATATTTTTACAAAAACACCTATCACGATATTTAAAAAAAAACTTTTTGTATAAAAGCTGGGGATGTTAACCGTGGGTGGTATAAAGTTGAAATCAAGGTTGGTTGTGTGAGTTGTGATTTGATGTTCTTAATACCAAATATATTTTTATTTTATTTTTTTATATTGACATATCAAAATAATTTATATATAAAAAAATTATTTTTAAAAAATTATTTTTTAACGACAAATATAAACACATTCTGCGAGAAGTAACACCCTTGAAAAGTAATTGAAGACATTCATAATTATCTCTTGTAACCAAAAAAGACAGCAATAATTATTATGAGTAACGAAGCAAGATAATTCGCTGAAGATTTTTAAATTTTTAGAATATATCTTAAAAAAAGCTTATCAAAACAAATGATTAATATCCAAATTAAAAGATTTAATGCCACCACTGAAAAACTCTTAGATAGTGTTTGGTTAGAGATAATATTTATTATGTTTTAACTCTAAAATATTCTTGTACTAAAAATTTTAATTTTAAAATTATTCAACTAACACATGTAAAGATAAAAATAATTATTATTATAATTTTAAAACTTAACTTAATTGTCAACTTGGGGTAAGATCAAGGTCATAATTTTGGTAAAATTTTTTTTAAAAAGATCAAAACAACATGGTTTGACTAAAAAAGAATTATAAAAAAATCAACAATTTTTTTAATTTTTCACTAGGTTTTACCATAAGTTGACCAAGTCACGATTTTGATCAGATTAAACCAATCAATTCTTTCTCTATTTTTTTTAAAACTTGTACTGGCACAGGCCTCATGTCAATTGAGTCGGTTCGAGTTTTACAATTAGAGTTTTCATATTATTATTAATGCTCATTATTAATGCTCATCTTCTCCCTTCTCTCTTCTCTCATGCTCTCCTATCATGAAAAATAATCATTATCATCCTACTTATTCTCTCGTATCATGCTCATCTTCTATCTTCTCTCATGCTCTCCTTATCACATACAAATCTAAAAGAAAAACCAAACACAAATCCCTGGCTTAAGAAAAAATCAAACAATTTTTTTGAGTGAGACTTGCTTATGAAGCGGGAGGTCCCCTTGATGCCAAGGTTGTAGCTATAAAGGCAAATAATGATTGGTGTTGGCCTCCAACAAGATCTGATGTCATGGTGATTGTGTATGGTGTCATTTCAGTGGTGTTTTTTCCTCTTAAATCGATGATCAGATCAATTGAAAAACTAGTTCAGATGGAGAAATCTCTGCCAAGAGTGCTTGGAATTTTGTTAGAAGCAAAGGAGTTATTATATATTGGTATAAACTAGTATGGCCCCTTGCATATACCGAGGGGAAAAAAAAATTAAAATTAATATGGGTGTTCAGGTTAGCTTGTGTGTATCTCGACTAATTCTACTGGCCTTGAAGTTAACGACCATATAAGCTTTCAGTAACTCTAAAGTCTGTGGGAATCAAACTGGTGATTTCTAAAAAGCAAACCCAGAACTTGATCATTTAAGCTATACCTCTCAGGTTTATACAAAGAGATAATTTTGTTTCATGATTCGCGGTTGAGTGTGTTTGGTATTCAGGTAGATTGTTGTGGTTGTGGTTTGAAAAAAATTGTTTTATAAAAAGTACTTTTAGTTGAGGTTGGTTTGTAAAAATATATGTTTGGTTAAAACTGTGGTTGAAATTGAGATTGAATAAAAAGTAGTTTAATGTGTTTGGTTGAGATTGCTTTTCAAATTGAGGTTATAAAATAATATAATATATATATATATATATATGGTTTTTAATTTAAATATTGTAGATTTAACTATTGCTATTAAATCATGAAATAAATCATATTTTATATAAAAAAATTTTTATTGTTCCATTAAACTATTTACAATTTCATTACATACAAAATTCATCCAACAAGAACTAAAATATCCATGATTTTTTGAGCATGCAATAAAATTAGGTAAAATATTACCGGGGAATAAAATTGAGATTACAAGATGCGAGTAAATTTAATTCACCTTAAACTAATTTTTTTAAAAAACAAAAAAAATATTGTTCATGTTTCTTGTGTGTGAGTAAAATCAATTAATTGCACTAATTTTTTAAAATAAAAAACTATTTACTTTAATGGACAGTACATAGTGAAGGCATACTGCATTGTTTCCTGTTCACTGATCAATGCAGCATTATCATCCATGCAGAAGCAGCTCCCACCTGCTTTCTTTTACCATACGTTTCAATCGTAAAATTCTATGGGATCCATAAACAGTAACCTATTTTTTTTTATTATTATTATCAAACATTGTTGCCACTTTTTAGACAAACACTGTCTTCGACAAGCAAGCCTCTTCAGGTAGAAATTTGGACGTTGTTTGCTTGCTTCGCAGCGGTGGCGATGAGGGTAGAAATCATCTTCTCTTTAATTGCCCTCATTCAAAAGCAGTCTGGGGTCTTGTTCTGCAGCTGAGTGGAATTAATAGGAACATAGGTTGACGGGATCATGAGTCCCAGCGGCTAAAAACTTTCTGCAAAAGAGATTTTTCACGTTCAGGAACAATCAACTTTTCAAAACTTGCCAAATTTTAGACATGTTTAGCATGATGGGCTCTTTCTGCTTGGATATGGCTAGCATGTTGATTCAAGATATGAAGAGAAATTTTAATAAAGAATTAAAAATATAGATTGAGCGTATGAGATGTTGGGTGGAATGAAGGAGAAGCGCTCCCCGCTTAGCGGGTGTTTAAAACAGTGATAAAAATTGGGTTTTAAATTGTTTTTTATTTAAAAATATATCAAAATAATATATTTTTATTTTTTAAAATTTACTTTTAATCTTACCATATCAAAACAATTCAAAAACATTAAAAAAAATTAATTTAAAACAAAATAAAATTATGAAGACGGCGAAAGGAGGAAAAAAAGCAAAGAAAAATCCCAGGCCAGGCCCTATTTACGGCCGTATTGTTAATGGACCAGCTTTTTCCGCAAGGCGCAGCCATTATAGCTATAGGCACGCACCCTTCTTTTCCAGTTCACACTTAGAACTCATTTATTTACATTATAGTTTTTTAAAACAAAAATTATTTTTTAAAAAATTAAATTACAGAAAAGTAAATTATTTTTTAATATTTGATAGTGTCATGAAAAATAAATTGAAAAATAATTTTCAGTGTTTGATTATGTTATGGAAAATAGCTTATTAATGTTTTTTTTTAAGTTTATTAAAATAATAAGGAACAAATCTTACAAATTAAAAAGTTGAATAGAAATGGAATTAAAAAAATATAATTTTATAAATATCTCAAATAAAATAAATAATAATCAAAATAATATATATCAAATTTAACAGATAAAAAAATTAAAAGATGATGAAATTAAAATAATAATAATTACAATTTTATAAATTATTTTAAATAAAATAAGTAACAATCAAAAGAATAAGGACCAAATTTGATAGATAAAAAAATTTCAATTTAAAAAATGATAAGAGAAAAGTAAATAACAATCATAAAAATAAGGACCAAAATTAATATAAAAATCAAATTAAATCAAATTTTAAGGGATGAATTTAAAAAAAAAGATTCAAACAAAATATATAGTAATCAAAAGTTTGAGGACCAAATTTGACATAATCAGCAAATAATATGATATTTTTAAATTTTTCACAACTTCTGAAAAGTGTTTTCCGTCCAAAATAAAAAAAAACACTTTTCTGGAAATCAAGCCAAATTTTTCTTTGACATGAAAGTGTTTTCTTTTAAACAGAAAGTATTTTCTGTTAATCAATTTTTTTAATGACAAACAAACACAAAAAAATTTAAAAAGTAATTTTTCAAAAACTATTTTCTAGAAAACAAACACACGTTATAAACTGAGTTCAAAACTCATTTAATGGCAGGGCCATGTATAAAAATTACGTTTTACTTTGTAATCAAACAAGATAAAATCAACGGTTAAATAAAAAAGGGCTGATGGTGCTGCTTGAATGATTTGGTAAGGAAAAGCCTTCTGTGTGCATTGTTTTTAGTTGGAAATAGCTGGAAAGGATGATGATGGCTTCTAAACTCTTTTTTGGCTCAGAAAGATGTTGACTCAGTGTGCCTTTTCCCTGGAATCAATTGATCTCTATTGATGTTATTTTTAATGTCAAAAACTTTCATTTTTGTCATAGTTAATCATTTGTTTGAATTCCAGGGTCTTGACACTCCGGAGCCAATAATGATTATAGACGACAAAGTGAAGCTGGTATGGCTTGTGGTGTCATGTATATATTTTGACGTAGCAAATTTTTGCCTTCATGTTGAGTTTGAAGGGCACTGCATGCCTGCATGTTCCAAGTATTTTCTCAGTTGGTTGACAAATTAAGAACAAATATAAATTTGGTTCTCTGTTTTTGGTTTCTCAGATTGGCAAGTATGAAGATACAATTGGTACATGCTTAATTAGTTTTCTCAGAAAATGGTGAGCTCTTCTCGATCTATTCGTCATCTTTGGTTTAAGGAACTAGACTGAGAAGCTGCTCTCCTTGCATCAAATTTTGATGGTGCTTCTCTCTTCGGTGCATGAGCTAGGACTCGGGGTCACCAAGTCAGCTTTGGCTTTCTGATTGTAGCTAATTGTTTCTGGCAGTGGTTCACCAAGATAATTGAATGATTCCTGTTTGTTACTGCAATTTTGTCAGCAAAAACGTGTCTTTGCAGAAGCTGCCCCTTTGGTTCAAGAAGAGACAGGACCATCAGAAGCGAACCTCTTTGCGGGTAGATATATAATAGATTCAAACCAAGCTACAGCTAAGGAATTAAGTGGAGCCAGTTGCACAACTTCAAAAGATCCTACAGTTTAGACTATTATTTGTATATCAAAGAACTATATCAACCTAATAATTTAAATTGTTAGGTAAGGTTCTAAGATATAATTTATATTATTCTTTAACATACCCCCTCAAAAACATTACCTTGTACTTGATTTTTATCAAATAAATAGAAGTAGTTAAATTCAAACTCGTGACCACTTAGTAATAAAAGCTCTGATACCATGTTAAAGAACTATTTCAATCCAAAAACTTAAATTATTAAGTAAAATTTTAAGATATGATTTATATTATTCTGTAACACTGGATTAACGATGCTGCAATGGCATCAGCAACCTGAAAATCTTGAATAGAGAAAACCTGATAGAACTTCGATGTTAATGATAGTAACAACTGATTCTTCTTAGTTAGGTAATTTCAGTAGGTTTCTCCCAGGTCCCAGGTAGTTGGCAATTTTATTGAATTTAACACACACACACACATATATAATGTAATACTCTGTTATAATTTCCTGCGGAGAGGCTTTTCGCTGTCCTCGTTTTCGACTCCTCAAAAATCAATCTTCCTGCAAGTAATTTTGATATTAATAGGTCTGCTGCATCCAGCACTTTACGTCAAGAAATCATGTTTTTCACCGAGGATTATAGCTGTTAGAAAGGCCAACATTACATTAGTTATGCCAGTGCAATGCTGCAGTTCCACAATTTAGACGGATATGTATGGATATAGTTGCATGGAAACAGAATCATGAGACTGATTAGATCTCATTCAAACTTTGATCACTCCTCTGTTCTAGCTAAAGGGCGCCGAATTCCTCCGGCCAGAGTCTTGACACTTGTATCATATGTATAGTCTTGGTTTCCAAAAAGACTACGGCAACAAAGTTGACGATGCTGCAGTCAAATTTGTAATCAAGACAGAGGAAAGTTTTGTTACGGCAGAACATTACACTACGGCAACAAACGAGGACTGCCTATGCAATAATGCATGTGGCGTTGGCATATCTTAGATTGTCTGCCAATTGGAGTTAAAGGCAAGATTATTCCCCGAGGAAACATTAACAAAGTGATGAAAACTTCAGCAATATGGGAAGAATTTTATGGAGCTAAATTGGAATTGTACGTGATTATTAAAAGATTGCATAAAATTAGGGCTACTTTGCATGCATCTAACAACTCCCACATGCAGTATCCATTTACGGTACAATTAAATGCATAATTCAAATTTCTTTTTAAATTTAGTTTTAATTTAATTTTTAACAATGATTAATAAAGAACTAGAACTAAGAAGGGGTTTTATTATATCACTCGTCACAAGATATTATTCATTATGGTTTTTTTTCTTTTGTTTTTTTATTTTACAATCAATGTTTTTTTTTAACAGCTTAAACTATTGAGTCGAGATGATTCTTTGACATGATATCATAGCTTTGATGATCAAGTAATCACAAATTTGAATCTCACCACCTCTATTTATTTGATAAAAATTAAACACAACGTAATGTGAGCCTATATAAATTTCAAGCTCAAAGGATTTTCACTTGAAGGGTTATATTAGAGAATAATATAAGTAATATCTTGTAACCTTACTTAACAGTTTAAGCTATGGCTCTTTAACAACTAAAATAATATTAATTTGAAGCAAATAAAAAATTAATTTTTTTTTATAAACACTTTTTTTAAAATATAAAAACGAACATAACTTGATATCTATCCATGAAAATATATACTAGTACTATTTTATGGTCTTGCCAATTGATGTAGTATAGAATAATAAAAAGATATAAATATCAAAGCCAAATATTTTCTTATATAATAATGGTTAGGCAAATCATATATGTTTAAGTATTTTTTAAATAAAAATATATCAAAATAATATTTTTTAAATTAAATATTATACATTAAATTTATGCTATCTTGATAAATACCAAAATCCATCTATAGAGATTTGGACATCTTACTGATCAAGAGTTCCAAAAGTAATTAAATGAGAGACTGTTCTAGTGCAATCCTCAGAAGTCATAATTAATATTCTCAAATATCATCAATATTCTTTCATATGGTTCCCACCATTGCTGATGTGCTATCTAACACACACCTCAACATATATATTATTCATTACAACCTGATCGACCGAAAGGGGAGAGAGATGATCATACACAGAGTAATTGTTCAGATTTAATTGGTGGGCGGGATAAGAATAGTTGTCTTCTGCATATTGGACTTGAAAAATTCCTCAAACTCTGGAGTCACGCTTAGAGCAACTTGTGAAACTATTGGAGATAAAGCATTCCACACTGATTTCTTGCTCGCAAACTCTTCAACGGCGGGGCTGCCAAGAGAAAAAGAAAAAAAAAAACATTAACAATAATTCAAACTCTTCCAAGAATCTTACTAGGATTGAATTATAAACCAATATATCAATTTAATTTTCCAATTGAAATTGTAATTACCTTGTACCAGGGAGAATGGAAACAAACTCCATTCCTTCACTGTCAGCAATCTGAGCAACCACGAAGAATCTTGGCACAACAAGTAATTGACCAGCCTGTATTTTGGTGTCCAGGACACGCTTACCACCAATCCCCACAACCTGGACGCGGCCAGTGCCTCTAGCAACATAAAAAACTTGAAATGTGCCGTCGGCGGTGTATGATGGCGAGTACATGGCATTAGCTTCCATTTTCACATGGTTAACGCTTAAGCCTGCTTCTTCAAGAAAAGGAAATCTAGCTGCTGTCAATGCCTTCAACACACCACCCCCTTCTGAAATCAACGTCAGCCAAAGCAGCATCAATGTTGTACACCATTTTTTCAACAATTTCCATGTTAGGGTGGGGCATGCTTATTCCAGGCTCTAGCTTAATGAGCAAAATCCCAGTCTGGCTTTTAGCAAGCTTGTCCGCTTCCTTTCCGTTCATCTTATAAGCTCTGCTAATGAATTCTGTCGAGAACCCTCCCATGATACCTAGGCCTCCACTTAAGATGAAGTAGGTGAATTCGCCAGGAATGTGTGCCTTGGAAGTTTGCCCTAAGAAAACTACAACGACTTCTTCTGAGTGATCTCCATTGTTGTACCACCAAGACAATGCTCCAAGAGGCACCGGTATCACGTCTCCTTTCTTGAGTCTTAACACCACCTCTTCTGACGAGTTTGGGAGCACCATTCCCACTATTCCATCACTACCTTCAGGAGACCAAGATTATACATGTCAATAATTGTATAAAAACAATGAAGACTTTAAATTATTTACTCAGATTATATTACATTGTAATATTAATTAATTATAATTAAAAATAATAAAATGAATAGATTTTAGATCGTGATTATTTAATAACAATATTCTAACACTATACTAAATAATTATTTAATTTAAAATCGTTAGATAAGATCTCATGATCTAATTTATATATATTATATATTAAAATATCTTTTTTTCTCATGGCTAGTTGTGTTATTGTATTATGATCAAAGCTCAAATAATTGAATTCTACAGTCTTTTACTACAGACATAATTTAACCATCACCAACCATAATAAATAAAAGAAAAAATATCTAATGATTTGTAAGGAGGAGGAGGAGGGAGGGGGAGGGGGAGAGAATTAATGAATTGGTACATATATATACCTTGCAGAACATAGCCAATTTTAGAGGAATCGGCATAATGGGGAAGAGCAAAACCACGAGGCTGAAGGACAAGTCTTCCTGCACCAACCTTTTCCTCTGCTAGCAACGGAAACTCAGTACTTGACCAGCTGTGGTAAGATCCAGCTTCTCCATCAAATAACTGTTGGGCTAACCTTGGAGATAAGTCGAAATCCATGGATGCCAGTTGTGTTGACTAACTTTCTTGAACACGTACTGCCAAAAAAAAATAAAGATAAAGTAATTAGCATTCTTAACTGAAACTATTTTTCAAGTACAAGAAAATCTAGTTTTCTTAATAAAAACACCAAAAATTACAATTTTTCCATTGTTACATTACAGAAATCGAGAGAATTTACAATTATATCATTTTAATTTAAAAATAGGACTACCTAACTTGTTGTCCTCCGGGCAGCAACAACGACGAATAGTGAAGAAAAGAAGAGAAGAACACACAGATTTAATGATCACACGAACATTAGCTTAAAAATAGCACTGCCGAGCCTAATTAAGAGTTAAAACCAAGAAAGGAAAGAGGCCATACCGAATGCAGGGGATGAGAAATTCAGCTGCTAAACTTACAGAGGGATATTGAGTTGTGAGAAATGGAGGAGACGATCCCTTCTTTTATAGAGAAATGAAGCCCTCGAGGAGGGGCAGGCAACGGCTCCTATGAGAACGACATTTTTGTAAATTCCGACGAAACTTGTGCTGGACGGACCCATGCTTGAGAAAATGATAAAAAAAATATAAATATGATGCGAGCTGGTTGGGTCTAACCATAAAATGAAAAAAAATGTTGTGAGCACGTTTTTTTTTCCCGGTTTTTTTTAATAAGGTTGGTTGAACCATGATTTTATTCTTTTAAAATTATAAGTGTTATTCATATAGGGTTGACATATGCATTGTAAGTTTCAACAGGTGGGTGGTGGTTGTGCATTTTAGGTGATGCTCGCCAATTAAACGCGGACTTCAAGGGCGGTGTTCGGATTGTCTCAATGATCTTTGAATTAATGAACAATGTGTATGATGAACGGAATCTTGATTTAGGGTTGACAACTTTTTTCTTTTCTTTTCTTTCTCCTACTAGATTTTCACGTCTAACCCTATAAATTCTCAAAGCAACCCTTCAATTTGTTTTTCCTACAGATTTGATCTCTGTTCTTTTAATTACTTTGTTTTATTTAAAGTAGTTTATATAATTGGTTTTTTTTATTTAATCATCCTTCAATCTTTTTATATATGGTCTCCATTTTTTTTAATTTTTTTTCTTATCAAGTTTGATTTTCATTATTTTAATTTTTTACACATAAATTTAATTCATAATTAATGTCAATAACAAGTAAAACATACAATTAACAATCCTAATTATCTAGTTATGGCTTCGCTACCAATGTTGGGTTTCCCGAGAATCTTAGATATAGTAGAAACAATAATTTTAAATTTTTCAAGAGTTCTAATGACTATGTTAGACAATATATGGTTGTTTAAGGTTTGAACAAAGATTAAATGGAGATCATATCTTCTTTCTAAGGTTTGATTAACTTCTTCAAAGTTGAATTGTCACAAATAACAAGTTATCTAACTGTCTGGCTTCTAGCAATAATCCACATAAAGTCACTAGTGAGAAATCTCCTAGAACCCTATTAAAAAATAAGGATCAATATGCCTTTAAGTAATTACTTTTTTTTAGGTGTTTCTTTATACCATATGTTTTGTAACATAACCTTTCACAAAATATAAGACATGACATCTATTTATAAGAAAAACTTGATAATCCTATAAATGATAAAATATTAATTTTTTATTTAAATAATATCACACATGTTATTTCATGATAGTTTTAGAAATTTATTCAATAAAGTCCTTACTTGTTTTTTCTAGGTTTAGAATTATAATTCTTGTATTAATTACATCCTAGTTTTCAATTTCTAAAACTTATTTACAATTATATCATAATTGATTAATCATCCTAATTTAATTCTTGACCAATGGTTCTTAATGTGTATGTGACCCATTAAGCTCTTAATATGTTGGCCCAAATATAAATCATAAACTTAATCAAAATAGAATTAAATAAATTAAATAACTTAATTTATTATTCATGAAATAATTGATTGTTTGCATTTGAAGATCAAGAGTATCATCTAGCAACGTGTCATGATTATTAAGATATTAGAAAAGTCATGCGTGGTTTGATTTCATCTTTTAGTGACTAGTTTATTAGTGTAATTACTATCTCATTATGATGAACATTTTGATTTAGACATTACTTTATAGGTGACTCACGCTACGCCGCAGGCCAATCCAATTTTTTTCCATCTTAAAAAAATGCTCAAGCAATACAAGTGTTCCTAAAAAAGAAAAACAATTTAAGACTCGGGTCTTGATGTGACTGGTAAGCTCGAGTGATTTAAATAATATGAATAAAAAATACAATAAAAAATTTAATAATGTAAAAAATGTTTAAAAAACCCAACCCGAGCCTATTCGAGTTAGCATCAAATTTTGTGACATGATCATGATCTCGAGGTAACCCTATTGAAAAAAATTAAATAAAACTATGAAGTTCAAGTATCAACTAATTTTATGTTAACGGGTGAAATTAAAAATAAAAAATAAAAATAAGAGCTAAAAAAAATCTAAGTCAGCACGGGTTAACCCGCTGACCTCAAGACTATAGGCATAAGATTAGGATAAAAAAAAGTGGGGAAAAAAAAAAGCATGAAGATCAATATTCAATAAACCAAATATTGAAAGATGAAATTGAAAAAAAAAATAAATTTTGAAAAAGAACCTAAGATAATTTAAAAAGGAACCATTGGATGCCAGTTTGAAAATTTTCACTATAAAGGGTACTTTAGTCATTTTACCATGCTTTAAAAAATCTAGAAGACCGAATTATACCTAATTAATATGATAATAACTAATGAATTGTTTAAAAGACTTTATTACCCCAAATAACAGGTTCATTAATTTTTTTTGAAATGACAACATGGTCATTACACTGCTCCAATCCATAGTACAATGAAATTGGAGCTATAATGAAACTCTTATCCCTTTTAGTTTTTTTATAGCATGGAATGCATCTACTTCATCAAATTATGTTTGTTCTCAACATCATAGTCATTGATTTTTTTAATAAGATTTCAAATCATATTCCACCTTACGCAAATATCTCATAATCAATATTATTCGATATCATTTTTCTTAATTCACTTAGGGTGATGAATCATTTCTTGAACACTCAAATACTTTTATATAGTTCATAATATACTCAATATGTTTCCGTTTGTTATTATTGATTAAGAGAAAGTGTAATCATGATCAAAGCATAACATTCTCTATATAATATAACTCGGTGATCTCAAGTCTAAGATTACTTACACAATGGTTACATGAGCCTTTTCACAAACATATGTGATCTATCCAGTATATTAATCATCTAACAAGCACTTAGATATTAATTTCAGGTATTTCTCAAACCACAACTTATAAAAACAATTGCTTCCTTTCATAAGAAAATAATATGATATGTATCGGTTTCATTTACTATAATTAATGTCCAATCTTAATAGAATATCGATGAGCAACATGAAGCTATAAAAATATCATAATTATAACAACTTTATAATTTTTCTTACAAAACATTTTGGTCTCAAAGACATAGTCTTTACTCTAAACTCATTAATTAAACATAAAAAAATATTAAAGATAAAAAAATGTATTTATTAATAATAAATATATTTTATATGAATAAAATCAATGTTACGATATAACCAAACAATTAGCTATATAACATAAATACTAATAATAATAACATAAGGGGAGTATGGATATCACCTCTCATGTTTAAGTCTAGGAAAAAAAGGCCACCTAGCATTTCTTTCTTCAAATGATATATAGTGAAAAGTTATGTTTTTTATTTAGTTTCTAATTCTATTTAATTTTCAATTATTGAAGTGTATTTTGTATTTTAGATTATTTATGTCTACGATTTTTTTAATTATATTTGATATTTTTAAAATGAATTACCAAATTCTTTTCTACTTAGTGATATGAAAATTTATAATTAAATACATATTTTAATGTTAATATTTAATTAATAATGATGCATTATACAATTTCATATATTTTACACATTAAATTTTTACAATTATTTATAGTATATAGTTTTTATATCTATTTTTTTATTTGATAATATATTGTAGTTTTGTGATTGTGACTGGAGTTTATATCATATTTGGTTTCACCATCTCTTATGAAGCAGTTAAGCTCCATCACTGCATAGCCATTAATCCACTCATTAATATATTTTAAAAGGTTTTGTCATTTCAGTTGTGGTAAAGAGCAATAAAATACTAACGTTTTTTTATTTTAGTCCTAAAAGTTTTTAGGATCTTTTTTTTAAATAAACTTAGTTTTTTAAAAAAAAATTCATCATTCAAAATTAAGTTTACTTGCTATTGAATTTCATAATTTATTTTAATTTACTTTCTATAGAGTTATCTTGTAACATCCCTAATTTTTAAAACACATATCAACACATTTACCATTATAGATAAATGAAAAATTAGGAAAAAACTTTAAATATATTTACTAAAATCCCAACAGATTTTCCTCTCAAAATATTGGTACAAAGTTATCAACAACTCAATAAATATATTATTCTAAGAAACATGTCATTCTAAGAAACATGTCATTAAGGTCCAACCATCCTGGACTTCACTCATCATAATTCAAGATTGGACTACGTATAATCTCACAACTTAACCACTTCATATTTTATATATTGGTACATAACAATAAACAATCATGACAAATAATATATACCATTTCATACAAAGACATTAGAAAGTAAATTCATGCATTTCTAAATTTTAACTTTTTTTTTTATTCGAAGAAACGCTACCCTCCGGAAAGCGTATTTTGTGGGCTCAGGTGAGCGAGGAAAACTCTAGCTGTCTCAGACTCTTACAAGAGGTGCATGCCCTGACTCAAACTTCGAGACCTGGCCATGCAGATTTCAAGCTATTTACCATCGCGCTAAATTTAATATGTAAAGGTGAAGTTCGTAATATTTATATGCTCATGAGTAAATACTATTAATTAAATTATATACATCATTTATTCTAATATTATCACATTCCAAAACAAATCCCATAAAGATTTATATTATGACAGAATAATATCTAAAAATAGTTACTGCTTCATATAAGGTTGTGATGTACCTAAAATTATATAACACATAGCATAAATATAACCATATGATTAATTCACCCAATTCAAATGACTGATTTTATTTGATAAAAAAATACATTTTTAATATTCAAACACGATTATATACTTTCCTTTCAATTTACTTTTATGGTTCCATTAGATAATTTTTATCAAATCAAGAATCCTGGTTATCAATCCCACTAATGTCACTAGTATGCATTGGGATAGCTAGTCAATTAAATATCATGGTCGTTAGACAACTGACGCAAATATTCCTGTTCATGATAACTATTCAATTAAATATCTCAGTCGTTGGACAATTAACACCACTAGTCCAGTTCAAGATAACTAGTCAATTAAATATCTCGATCGTCAGACAATTGATGCCACTAGTCTCATTTAGGGTAGCTAGTCGATCTTCCCCTTTTTAAATTGTTACATGCAAACAAGCATTTATATAAAAATTTGCAATTAAATAATTTACAATTATTTCTGCCTAACATTATTATGAAGTGGAGAATGTGTAAATCATCTACTTGGTGTCTGCACTCATGAAATGGTCCCCTGATGTTGATCAGATCCTGCAAGCTCTCTTGTAAAATATGGTGTTTCATAATTAAAAGCAGATGTGGATAAACGATTTATAAGGTAGACAACAGTGGAAAAGCTTCTACCCATAGAAATAGTGGAGCACCACTATGAAATAACATGGTCATTCCGAGTTCTTGTATTATCTTGTGTCTCCGTTCAACCGTACTTGTTTGTTCTGGAGTGTACGGACATGATACCTGATATATTATTCTGGCAGAGAGGAAATGTGATGATAATTTGGAGTTTATAAACTCTTGTCCTCCATCTAAGTGAAAAACCTTGATCTTTTTGTTGAATTGTATGTCGACATATTGTTCAAAGGCTAAATAGGCATTTATAAAGTCAGATTTATATTGTAAGGGAATGATCCAAGTATATTTAGAAAAATCATCAATTAAACATGCATAATATCTGAATTTACCAATAGATAAAATAAGGGCAAGTCCCCATAAATCATAATGAATTTTTTCAAAAATACTAGAGCTTAAATGTTTAGAACTAGAGAAAGGTAATCAAAATGAGAAAAATAAAATCGTAAGATAAAAGGCATGACTAATGGCATAAGAGTTTTCTCAAAGACCTGAAATAGATTACAATGAAATTTATTCTCCTATAGTAGATACAATTATATTTAGGTATCTCATTAATCTGACAACTCATGAAAGACTAGATATGTGTCTAATGGATATAGTTACAGCCTATTTAAATGATTCAATTAATAATAATGTTAAAATAAGGATTTAAAATGCTTGAAACATATAATTCAAATCTCTAAAAAGTTTACTTAATTAAGTTGCAAATGTCCTTATATGGATTAAAGCAATCAGGACATACATGGTATAATTATCTTAGTAAATATTTATTAAAAGAAGGGTATAATGATGATCTTATATGCCCATGTGTTTATATAAAGAAGTCAGAATCTAATTTTGCTATTATTGACATGTATGTTAATGATTTAAGTAAATTCTTGGAGAGATACCAAAGATAATAAATTATTTAAAGAAAGAGTTTGAGATCAAAAACAAAATTTTATCTCGGTCTACAAGTCGAGCATTTAGTAAATGAGATTCTCATTCATTAGTCAACTTACACATAGAATGTCCTTAAAATAATTATTCAAAATATTTAACAATATTTAGACCTTATTCAATATTTATCAAGTAAAAATAACTATCCAAAAAACTATTTATTTAGGTCAAATTGATATCGATCAGATTTGGATTGAATTGAATTGTTATCTCTAATTAGATAACTTCAATTAAATTAACTTAAACCAACAACAAATGTCAATCAATAAATTTTTTTTTAACTTAAATATGATATAAATAAATTGATATTAATATGCAACTAAAGTTTGCTAGTGCAATAAGAATTATCGATTTTATTCAATACTGGCAAGTTGCTTCAATTAAGTGATGAAAATAACAAATATATTAAAACACATGGACACTATTCACTACAAAAGTAAATTGACGTCTATAAATTTGGAAAAAAAAATTATTTGTATTTGATTCAAGGGTATTTTGGTATTTTTACACTGGTCATTCATCATTATTGATTTGTGTAAGAGTATTTCTTATTATGCAATATTTTCATGACCAGTAAAATAACAAAAATACCCCTTGGAGTAAAAAAAACAATTGTATAGATAGGGGTATATTGGTATTTTTGGTTTTTTTATATACAGTTGAATTACAAATGTATATTTGGATCCAAGAAATTTAATGCATTGAGGCCAGGGGTATTAGAGTATTTTGGCTCTGATTTTTTTTGTTAATTGTTGGTTTGCATAAATATAGTCTAATACTTTACCATTAAAATAATATTTTCTAATATAGTCTATGGACATATCAACGAGCAAGAGATGTTGTGTTTTTGGGGCAGCGCATGCGATGTCTACCTGTAGTAGAAAATGGAATTCCTTCGTATAGTCTGATTGCACACCATCTCCACTTTCATAATAGGTAGTGTGTGGATTCCAAATATTTCTTATTTGTGAGTGATCCTTTTCTCCCCATCATTTCTCTTTCTTGCCCTGCTAAATATATTATGGTCCTTAATGTTATTTTGATATTTCAAGTTCAATCCTTTTAGTTTTGATTTGTATATTTTTATCATTTTTTTTTTGTTAAAGTTTTATATGTTTTTATTTTAACCATTGGTTTATAATTTATATATATAATAATTCTTAATTTAATTCTCCCGCTTTTAATTTTGTATTTTTACTTCTTTGTTTTTTTTAATAAAGTAACAACAATATCAATAATAATAATAATAATAATAACTAAATATTTGCTATCCCGTATTGACGTAATCTTAATTGGTATTATTATACATTTCTCGTAGCTTGTTATTTTTAACCTCATTTTAATATTATTTTTTATAATAAAAGAAATAGTATAATATCGCAGCTCAGTGCTATAACCAAGACTGGTAAGCTCTTCTAATTCTCAAGCTTTAAAAGATGCGGCTTATGAACACCTCAGGCTCAGGGAATAATTATGATACTCGTGGACGAGTGGCCACACACGAGATTAGCCTCTCCTTTTTTAACCACGCAACTACGAGCGGCGGTTGTATACCGGCGCGTAACGCGTGCAATGTTTTCTCGACGCCAAAGGCCTAAGAGAGACTCGACTCTAGAGCCTTCTATAATCTCCACAGACTAGTGTGAATCAAGTACAATATTACCCAATTTATTTTTAAAATTCCTTCCATTTATTTTTATTTATTTTTAGCATCATGTCTAATGTGAAGTCTGGTGAAAAATGTGCTTGCAGTTATTTTTTAAAATAATTTTTTATTTAAAAATATATTAAAATAATATTTTTTTATTTTTAAAAATTTATTTTTGACATGACCGTATCAAAATAATTTAAAAATATTAAAAAATATTAATTTAAAATAAAAAATAAAAAAAATTAATTTTTTTAAAATATTTTTAAAATACCAAAATAAACAAGCCAATAAACAAGATTACGGAGATATAGGTAAGTATCTTTACAATTATAAAATCATCCTTTCTCAATGCCCATTATTTTTTTTTTAATTCACCATCAATGTTTGGAGACCATTTTCCTCACCTAAAAACTAGGCTTTAATGATGCGCTCAAGAGGAGTTTTTTTTACATTAATTGAGAGCGCGTCTCAAACTAAAACTAAAATTTGTAATATTTTTTAACGATTTAATATATTAACATTAAAAATAAAAAATTTAAAAAATTATTTTAATATATTTTTACAAAAACACCTATCACGATATTTAAAAAAAAACTTTTTGTATAAAAGCTGGGGATGTTAACCGTGGGTGGTATAAAGTTGAAATCAAGGTTGGTTGTGTGAGTTGTGATTTGATGTTCTTAATACCAAATATATTTTTATTTTATTTTTTTATATTGACATATCAAAATAATTTATATATAAAAAAATTATTTTTAAAAAATTATTTTTTAACGACAAATATAAACACATTCTGCGAGAAGTAACACCCTTGAAAAGTAATTGAAGACATTCATAATTATTATCTCTTGTAACCAAAAAGACAGCAATAATTATTATGAGTAACGAAGCAAGATAATTGGCTGAAGATTTTCAAGGTGCAAAGAAATCAATTCTGAAACATCAACCCACTTATTAGTCAGGTTATAATTGATTCGATTTTTGGAATATATCTTAAAAAATGCTTATCAACACAAATGATTAATATCCAAATTAAAAGATTTAATGCCAACACTGAAAAACTCTTAGATAGTGTTTGGTCAGAGATGATATTTATTATGTTTTAACTCTAAAATATTCATGTATAAAAAATTTTAATTTTAAAATTATTCAACTAACACATGTAAGGATAAAAATAATTATTATTATAATTTTAAAACTCAACTCAATTGTTAACTTGGGGTAAGACCAAGGTCGTGATTTTGGTAAACTTTTTTTAAAAAATATCAAAACAACATGGTTTGACTAAAAAAGAATTATAAAAAAAAATCAATAATTTTTTTAATTTTTCACTAGGTTTTACCATAAGTTGACCGAGTCACAGATTTTCATCAGATTAAACTGATCAATCCTTTCTTTATTTTTTTTTTAAAACTTGTACTGGCATAGCCCCATGTCAATTGAGTCGGTTCGAGTTTTACAATTAGAGTTATCGTATTATTATTAAGGCTCATCTTCTCTCTTCTCTCTTCTCTCATGCTCTCCTATCATGAAAAATAATCATTATCATCCTACTTATTCTCTCGTATCATGCTCATCTTCTATCTTCTCTCATGCTCTCCTTATCACATACAAATCTAAAAGAAAAACCAAACACAAATCCCTGGCTTAAGAAAAAATCAAACAATTTTTTTGAGTGAGACTTGTTTATGAAGCGGGAGGTCCCCTTGATGCCAAGGTTGTAGCTGTAAAGGCACATAATGATTGGTGTTGGCCTCCAACAAGATCTGATGTCATTGTGATTGTGTATGGTGTCAATTCAGTGGTGTTTTTCCCTCTTAAATCGATGATCAGATCAATTGAAAAACTAGTTCAGATGGAGAAATCTCTGCCAAGAGTGCTTGGAATTTTGTTAGAAGCAAAGGAGTTATTATATATTGGTATGAACTAGTATGGCCCCTTGCATATACCAAGGGATATTTTAAAAAAAAAATTAATATGGGTGTTCAGGTTAGCTTGCGTGTACCTCGACTAATCCTACCGGCCTTGAAGTTAATGACCATATAAACCTTCAGTAACTCTGAAGTCTGTGGGAATCAAACTGGTGATTTCTAGAAAGTAAACCCAGAACTTGATCATTTAAGCTATACCTCTCAGGTTTATACAAAGAGATAATTTTGTTTCACGGTTCGCAGTTGAGTGTGTTTGGTATTGCGATAGCTGTTGTGGTTGTGGTTTGAAAAAAAATTATTTTATAAAAAATACTTTTAGTTGAAGTTGATTTGTAAAAATATATGTTTGATTAAAACTGTGGTTGAAATTGAGGTTAAATAAAAAGTAGTTTAATGTGTTTGATTAAGATTGCTTTTCAAATTGAGATTATAAAATAATTTATATATATATATATATGGTTTTTAATTTAAATATTGTAGATTTAACTATTGCTATTAAATCATGAAATAAATCATACTTTATATAAAAAAATTTTATTGTTCCATTAAACTATTTACAATTTCATTACATACAAAATTCATCCAACAAGAACTAAAATATCCATGATTTTTTGAGCATGCAATAAAATTAGGTAAAATATTACCAGGAATAAAATTGAGATTACAGTACAAGTAAATTTAATTCAACTTAAACTAATTTTTTTAAAAAACAAAAAACATTATTGTTCACGTTCACTGTGTGTGAGTAAAATCAATTAATTATATTGATTTTTCAAAAAAACTATTCACTTTAATAAACAGTACACAAAAAAATACTGAACTGTTCACTGAACAATGTAGCATGGTGCAACATTATCATCCATGCAGAAGTAGCTCCCACCTGCTTTCTTTTACCATACGTTTCAATCGTAAAATTCTATGGGATCCATAAACAGTAACCTATTTTTTTTTATTACTATTATCAAACATTGTTGCAACTTTTTAGACAAACACTGTCTTCGACAAGCAAGCCTCTTCAGGTAGAAATTTGGACGTTGTTTGCTTGCTTCGCAGCGGTGGCGATGAGGGTAGAAATCATCTTCTCTTTAATTGCCCTCATTCAAAAGCAGTCTGGGGTCTTGTTCTGCAGCTGAGTGGAATTAATAGGAACATAGGTTGACGGGATCATGAGTCCCATCGGGCTAAAAACTTTCTGCAAAAGAGATTTTTCACGTTCAGGAACAATCAACTTTTCAAAATTTGCCAAATTTTAGACATGTTTAGCATGATGGGCTCTTTCTCTTGCCACAAATTTCTCACAATTTTAGGACTTCCCATGTTTGAAATGAAGAGAAACAATGTGAAGACGTATACTTTGTCTACTTGATGGATTTTGCAAGTTGAAACGCTTGGATATGGCTAACATGTTGATTCAAGATATGAAGAGAAATTTTAATAAAGAATTAAAAATATAGATTGAGCGTATGAGATGTTGGGTGGAATGAAGGAGAAGGGCATCTCGCTTAGCGGGTGTTTAAAACAGTGATAAAAGTTGGTTTTTAAATTGTTTTTTATTTAAAAATATATCAAAATAATATATTTTTATTTTTTAAAATTTATTTTTAATGTTAGCACATCAAAACAATCTAAAAATATATAAAAAAATTAATTTAAAACAAAATAAAATTTAATTTTTTTGAAAAACATGGTTGGACTACGCTTCCAAACACCATTTTAGAGTGTGTTTATTTTTAAGGTAAAAAAAATAGTCTTGAAAATCTTTGAGTCATTTTTGCTTCAAATTAACTTTTTTTTTTAATTTTTGGTTTGTTTTGATGTATCAATGTCATAAATGAATTTTAAAATATAAAAAATATTATTTTAATATATTTTTAAATAATAAAATATTTAAAAAAAATAAATCTATCACATTCACAAAATTACGAAGTCATAATTAATATTCTCAAATATCATCAATATTCTTTCATATGGTTCCCACCATTGCTGATGTGCTATCTAACACACACCTCAACATATATATTATTCATTACAACCTGATCGACCGAAAGGGGAGAGAGATGATCATACACAGACATCAATTAATATTAATTTTTCAGATTTAATTGGTGGGCGGGATAAGAATAGTTGTCTTCTGCATATTGGACTTGAAAAATTCCTCAAACTCTGGAGTCACGCTTAGAGCAACTTGTGAAACTATTGGAGATAAAGCATTCCACACTGATTTCTTGCTCGCAAACTCTTCAACGGCGGGGCTGCCAAGAGAAAAAGAAAAAAAAAAACATTAACAATAATTCAAACTCTTCCAAGAATCTTACTGGGATTGAATTATAAACCAATATATCAATTTAATTTTCCAATTGAAATTGTAATTACCTTGTACCAGGGAGAATGGAAACAAACTCCATTCCTTCACTGTCAGCAATCTGAGCAACCACGAAGAATCTTGGCACAACAAGTAATTGACCAGCCTGTATTTTGGTGTCCAGGACACGCTTACCACCAATCCCCACAACCTGGACGCGGCCAGTGCCTCTAGCAACATAAAAAACTTGAAATGTGCCGTCGGCGGTGTATGATGGCGAGTACATGGCATTAGCTTCCATTTTCACATGGTTAACGCTTAAGCCTGCTTCTTCAAGAAAAGGAAATCTAGCTGCTGTCAATGCCTTCAACACACCACCCCCTCTGACATCAACGTCAGCCAAAGCAGCATCAATGTTGTACACCATTTTTTCAACAATTTCCATGTTAGGGTGGGGCATGCTTATTCCAGGCTCTAGCTTAATGAGCAAAATCCCAGTCTGGCTTTTAGCAAGCTTGTCCGCTTCCTTTCCGTTCATCTTATAAGCTCTGCTAATGAATTCTGTCGAGAACCCTCCCATGATACCTAGGCCTCCACTTAAGATGAAGTAGGTGAATTCGCCAGGAATGTGTGCCTTGGAAGTTTGCCCTAAGAAAACTACAACGACTTCTTCTGAGTGATCTCCATTGTTGTACCACCAAGACAATGCTCCAAGAGGCACCGGTATCACGTCTCCTTTCTTGAGTCTTAACACCACCTCTTCTGACGAGTTTGGGAGCACCATTCCCACTATTCCATCACTACCTACAGGAGACCAAGATTATACATGTCAATAATTGTATAAAAACAATGAAGACTTTAAATTATGTACTCAGATTATATTACATTGTAATATTAATTAATTATAATTAAAAATAATAAAATGAATAGATTTTAGATCGTGATTATTTAATAACAATATTCTAATACTATACTAAATAATTATTTAATTTAAAATCGTTAGATAAGATCTCATGATCTAATTTATATATATATTATATATTAAAATATCTTTTTTTCTCATGGCTAGTTGTGTTATTGTATTATGATCAAAGCTCAAATAATTGAATTCTACAGTCTTTTACTACAGACATAATTTAACCATCACCAACCATAATAAATAAAAGAAAAAATATCTAATGATTTGTAAGGAGGAGGAGGAGGGAGGGGGAGGGGGAGAGAATTAATGAATTGGTACATATATATACCTTGCAGAACATAGCCAATTTTAGAGGAATCGGCATAATGGGGAAGAGCAAAACCACGAGGCTGAAGGACAAGTCTTCCTGCACCAACCTTTTCCTCTGCTAGCAACGGAAACTCAGTACTTGACCAGCTGTGGTAAGATCCAGCTTCTCCATCAAATAACTGTTGGGCTAACCTCGGAGATAAGTCGAAATCCATGGATGCCAGTTGTGTTGACTCACTTTCTTGAACAAGTACTGCATATCAAACCAAAAAAAAAATAAAGATAAAGTAATTAGCATTCTTAACTGAAACTAAAAGGACCGGAGGCTTTTTATAACAATCTACGGTTTATTTGAAATTATAATAGTTATACCAATTTAAAATATTTTTTATTTAGAAATATATAAAAATAATTTTTTTTATTTTTAAAAAATTATTATTTATATTTCCGAATTAAAAAAATCTAAAAACACTAAATTATTATTTAATTTAAAGAAAAAATTTTAATTTTTTAAAAAATAAAAATAAACATATATATATACACACACACACACCAGGCGTGACAGAAAATAGGGGTGTGCACTGGCTGTTCTCCCCAAACAAGAAGTATATACGCTGGGCCATGTACCTTGTACTATTTTTCAAGTACAAGAAAATCTAGTTTTCTTAATAAAAACACCAAAAAATTACAATTTTTCCATTGTTACATTACAGAAATCGAGAGAATTTACAATTATATCATTTTAATTTAAAAATAGGACTGCCTAACTTGTTGTCCTCCGGGCAGCAACAACGATGAATAGTGAAGAAAAGAAGAGAAGAACACACAGATTTAATGATCACACAAACATTAGCTTAAAAATAGCACTGCCGAGCCATAATTAAGAGTTAAAACCAAGAAAGGAAGGAGGCCATACCGAATGCAGGGGATGAGAAATTCAGCTGCTAAACTTACAGAGGGATATTGAGTTGTGAGAAATGGAGGAGACGATCCCTTCTTTTATAGAGAAATGAAGCCCTCGAGGAGGGGCAGGCAACGGCTCCTATCTTGAAAGCCACGTGGCATGCTAAAGCTATTTCCACAGGCCAAACACGCAGCCGCAATCTCAACCACAGAAAGCCTAAAACAGACGCAATCTTAACAGCGCCACAGCGGCGCTGCTGATTTGAATTTATGAGAACGACATTTTTGTAAATTCCGACGAAACTTGTGCTGGACGGACCCATGCTTGAGAAAATGATAAAAAAAAATATAAATATGATGCGAGCTGGTTGGGTCTAACCATAAAATGAAAAAAAATGTTGTGAGCTAGTGGATGGTCCCATGGCTTGTCTGTTGTCCTCCGTTAAAATACGACATGTCCTTGTATTACAAAATTTGATTCGAGATTTGTTAAAGCTGGACTAGCACGTTTTTTTTTCCCGGTATTTTTTGTTGCTATTATAAGGTTGGTTGAACCATGATTTTATTCTTTTAAAATTATAAGTGTTATTCATATAAGGGTTGACATATGCATTGTAAGTTTCAACAGGTGGGTGGTGGTTGTGCATTTTAGGTGATGCTCGCCAATTAAACGCGGACTTCAAGGGCGGTGTTCGGATTGTCTCAATGATCTTTGAATCAATGAACAATGTGTGTGATGAACGGAATCTTGTTTTAGGGTTGACAACCTTTTTCTTTTCTTTTCTTTCTCCTACTAGATTTTCACATTTAACCATATAAATTCTCAAAGCAATCCTTCAATTTGTTTTTCCTACAGATTTGGTCTCTGTTCTTTTAATTACTTTGTTTTATTTAAAGTAGTTTATATAATTGGTTTTTTTATTTAATCATCCTTCAATCTTTTTATATATGGTCTCCATTTTTTTTAATTTTTTTTCTTATCAAGTTTGATTTTCATTATTTTAATTTTTTACACATAAATTTAATTCATAATTAATGTCAATAACAATTAAAACATACAATTAACAATCCTAATTATCTAGTTATGGCTTCGCTACCAATGTTGGGTTTCTCGAGAATCTTAGATATAGTAGAAACAATAATTTTAAATTTTTCAAGAGTTCTAATGACTATGTTAGACAATATATGGTTGTTTAAGGTTTGAACAAAGATTAAATGGAGATCATATCTTCTTTCTAAGGTTTGATTAACTTCTTCAATGTTGAATTGTCATAAATAACAAGTTATCTAAGTGTCTGACTTCTAGCAATAATCCATATAAAGTCACTAGTGAGAAATCTCCTAGAACCCTATTAAAAAATAGGGATCAATATGCCTTTGAGTAATTACTTTTTTTTAGGTGTTTCTTTATACCATATGTTTTGTAACATAACCTTTCACAAAATATAAGACATGACATCTATTTATAAGAAAAACTTGATAATCCTATAAATGATAAAATATTAATTTTTTATTTAAATAATATCACACATGTTATTTCATGATAGTTTTAGAAATTTATTCAATAAAGTCCTTACTTGTTTTTTCTAGGTTTAGAATTATAATTCTTGTATTAATTACATCCTAGTTTTCAATTTCTAAAACTTATTTACAATTATATCATAATTGATTAATCATCCTAATTTCATTCTTGACCAATGGTTCTTAATGTGTATGTGACCCATTAAGCTCTTAATATGTTGGCCCAAATATAAATCATAATCTTAATCAAAATAGAATTAAATAAATTAAATAACTTAATTTATTATTCATTAAATAATTGATTGTTTACATTTAAAGATCAAGAGTATCATCTAGCAACGTGTCATGATTATTAAGATATTAGAAAAGTCATGCGTGGTTTGATTTCATCTTTTAGTGACTAGTTTATTAGTGTAATTACTATCTCATTATGATGAACATTTTGATTTAGACATTACTTTATAGGTGACTCACGCTACGCCGCAGGCCAATCCAATTTTTTTCCATCTTAAAAAAATGCTAAGGCAATACAAGTGTTCCTAAAAAAGAAAAACAATTTAAGACTCGGGTCATTGATGTGACTGGTAAGCTAGAGTGATTTAAATAATATGAATAAAAAATACAACAAAAAATTAATAATGTAAAAAAGGTTTAAAAAACCCAACCCGAGCCTATTCGAGTTAGCATGCAAATTTTGTGACATGATCATGATCTCGAGGTAACCCTATTGAAAAAAATTGAATAAAACTATGAAGTTCAAGTATCAACTAATTTGATGTTAATGGGTGAAATTAAAAATAAAAAATAAAAATAAGAGCTAAAAAAAAATCTAAGTCAGCACGGGTTAACCCGCTGACCTCAAGACTATAGGCTTATATTAGGATAAAGAAAAGTGGGAAAAAAAAAAGCATGAAGATCAATATTCAATAAACCAAATATTGAAAGATGAAATTGAAAAAAAAAATCAATTTTGAAAAAGAACCTAAGATAATTTAAAAAGGAACCATTGGATGCCAGTTTGAAAATTTTCACTATAAAGGGTACTTTAGTCATTTTACCATGCTTTAAAAAATCTAGAAGACCGAATTATACCTAATTAATATGATAATAACTAATGAATTGTTTAAAAGACTTTATTACCCCAAATAACAGGTTCATTAATTTTTTTGAAATGACAACATGGTCATTACACTGCTCCAATCCATAGTACAATGAAATTGGAGCTATAATGAAACTCTTATCCCTTTTAGTTTTTTTATAGCATGGAATGCATCTACTTCATCAAATTATGTTTGTTCTCAACATCATAGTCATTGATTTTTTTAATAAGATTTCAAATCATATTCCACCTTACGCAAATATCTCATAATCAATATTATTCGATATCATTTTTCTTAATTCACTTAGGGTGATGAATCATTTCTTGAACACTCAAATACTTTTATATAGTTTATAATATACTCAATATGTTTCCATTTGTTATTATTGATTAAGAGAAAGTGTAATCATGATCAAAGCATAACATTCTCTATATAATATAACTCGGTGATCTCAAGTCTAAGATTACTTACACAATGGTTACATGAGCCTTTTCACAAACATATGTGATCTATCCAGTATATTAATCATCTAACAAGCACTTAGATATTAATTTCAGGTATTTCTCAAACCACAACTTATAAAAACAATTGCTTCCTTTCATAAGAAAATAATATGATATGTATCGGTTTCATTTACTATAATTAATGTCAAATCTTAATAGAATATCGATGAGCAACATGAAGCTATAAAAATATCATAATTATAACAACTTTATAATTTTTCTTACAAAACATTTTGGTCTCAAAGACATAGTCTTTACTCTAAACTCATTAATTAAACATAAAAAAATATTAAAGATAAAAAAATGTATTTATTAATAATAAATATATTTTATATGAATAAAATCAATGTTACGATATAACCAAACAATTAGCTATATAACATAAATACTAATAATAATAACATGAGGGGAGTATGGATATCACCTCTCATGTTTAAGTCTAGGAAAAAAAGGGCCACCTAGCATTTCTTTCTTCAAATGATATATAGTGAAAAGTTATGTTTTTTATTTAGTTTCTAATTCTATTTAATTTTCAATTATTGAAGTGTATTTTGTATTTTAGATTATTTATGTTTATGATTTTTTTAATTATATTTGATATTTTTAAAATGAATTACCAAATTCTTTTCTACTTAGTGATATGAAAATTTATAATTAAATACATATTTTAATGTTAATATTTAATTAATAATGATGCATTATACAATTTCATATATTTTACACATTAAATTTTTACAATTATTTATAGTATATAGTTTTTATATCTATTTTTTTATTTGATAATATATTGTAGTTTTGTGATTATGACTGGAGTTTATATCATATTTGGTTTCACCATCTCTTACGAAGCAGTTAAGCTCCATCACTGCATAGCCATTAATCCACTCATTAATATATTTTAAAAGGTTTTGTCATTTCAGTTGTGGTAAAGAGCAATAAAATACTAACGTTTTTTTATTTTAGTCCTAAAAGTTTTTAGGATCTTTTTTTTAAATAAACTTAGTTTTTTTAAAAAAAAAATCATCATTCAAAATTAAGTTTACTTGCTATTGAATTTCATAATTTATTTTAATTTACTTTCTATAGAGTTATCTTGTAACATCCCTAATTTTTAAAACACATATCAACACATTTACCATTATAGATAAATGAAAAATTAGGAAAAAACTTTAAATATATTTACTAAAATCCCAACAGATTTTCCTCTCAAAATATTGGTACAAAGTTATCAACAACTCAATAAATATATTATTCTAAGAAACATGTCATTAAGGTCCAACCATCCTGGACTTCACTCATCATAATTCAAGATTGGACTACGTATAATCTCACAACTTAACCACTTCATATTTTATATATTGGTACATAACAATAAACAATCATGACAAATAATATATACCATTTCATACAAAGACATTAGAAAGTAAATTCATGCATTTCTAAATTTTAACTTTTTTTTTTATTCGAAGAAACCCCACCCTCCGGAAAGCGTATTTTGTGGGCTCAGGTGAGCGAGGAAAACTCTAGCTGTCTCAGACTCTTACAAGAGGTGCATGCCCTGACTCAAACTCGAGACCTGCTGTGCAGATTTCAAGCTATTTACCATCACGCTAAATTTTAATATGTAAAGGTGAAGTTCGTAATATTTATATGCTCATGAGTAAATACTATTAATTAAATTATATACATCATTTATTCTAATATTATCACATTCCAAAACAAATCCCATAAAGATTTATATTATGACACAATAATATCTAAAAATAGTTACTGCTTCATATAAGGTTGTGATGTACCTAAAATTATATAACACATAGCATAAATATAACCATATGATTAATTCACCCAATTCAAATGACTGATTTTATTTGATAAAAAAATACATTTTTAATATTCAAACACGATTATATACTTTCCTTTCAATTTACTTTTATGGTTCCATTAGATAATTTTTATCAAATCAAGAATCCTGGTTATCAATCCCACTAATGTCACTAGTATGCATTGGGATAGCTAGTCAATTAAATATCTTGGTCGTTAGACAACTGACGCAAATATTCCTGTTCATGGTAACTATTCAATTAAATATCTCAGTCGTTGGACAATTAACACCACTAGTCCTGTTCAAGATAACTAGTCAATTAAATATCTCGGTCGTCAGACAATTGATGCCACTAGTCTCATTTAGGGTAGCTACTCGATCTTCCCCTTTTTAAATTGTTACATGCAAACAAGCATTTATATAAAAATTTGCAATTAAATAATTTATAATTATTTCTGCCTAACATTATTATGAAGTGGAGAATGTGTAAATCATCTACTTGGTGTCTGCACTCATGAAATGGTCCCCTGATGTTGATCAGATCCTGCAAGCTCTCTTGTAAAATATGGTGTTTCATAATTAAAAGCAGATGTGGGTAAACGATTTATAAGGTAGACAGCAGTGGAAAAGCTTCTACCCATAGAAATAGTGGAGCACCACTATAAAATAACATGGTCATTCCGAGTTCTTGTATTATCTTGTGTCTCCGTTCAACCGTACTTGTTTGTTCTAGAGTGTACGGACATGATACCTGATATATTATTCTGGCAGAGAGGAAATGTGATGATAATTTGGAGTTTATAAACTCTCGTCCTCCATCTGAGTGAAAAACCTTGATCTTTTTGTTGAATTGTATGTCGACATATTGTTCAAAGGCTAAATAGGCATTTATAAAGTCAGATTTATATTGTAAGGGAATGATCCAAGTATATTTAGAAAAATCATCAATTAAACATGCATAATATCTGAATTTACCAATAGATAAAATAAGGGCAAGTCCCCATAAATCACAATGAATTTTTTCAAAAATACTAGAGCTTAAATGTTTAGAACTAGAGAAAGGTAATCAAAATGAGAAAAATAAAATCGTAAGATAAAAGGCATGACTAATGGCATAAGAGTTTTCTCAAAGACCTGAAATAGATTACAATGAAATTTATTCTCCTATAGTAGATACAATTATATTTAGGTATCTCATTAATCTGACAACTCATGAAAGACTAGATATGTGTCTAATGAATATAATTACAGCCTATTTAAATGATTCAATTAATAATAATGTTAAAATAAGGATTTAAAATGCTTGAAACATATAATTCAAATCTCTAAAAAGTTTACTTAATTAAGTTGCAAATGTCCTTATATGGATTAAAGCAATCAGGACATACGTGGTATAATTATCTTAGTAAATATTTATTAAAAGAAGGGTATAATGATGATCTTATATGCCCATGTGTTTATATAAAGAAGTCAGAATCTAATTTTGCTATTATTGACATGTATGTTAATGATTTAAGTAAATTCTTGGAGAGATACCAAAGATAATAAATTATTTAAAGAAAGAGTTTGAGATCAAAAACAAAATTTTTTCTCGGTCTACAAGTCGAGCATTTAGTAAATGAGATTCTCATTCATTAGTCCACTTACACATAGAATGTCCTTAAAATAATTATTCAAAATATTTAACAATATTTAGACCTTATTCAATATTTATCAAGTAAAAATAACTATCCAAAAAACTATTTATTTAGGTCAAATTGATATCGATCAGATTTGGATTGAATTGAATTGTTATCTCTAATTAGATAACTTCAATTAAATTAACTTAAACCAACAACAAATGTCAATCAATAAATTTTTTTAACTTAAATATGATATAAATAAATTAATATTAATATGCAACTAAAGTTTGCTAGTGCAATAAGAATTATCGATTTTATTCAATACTGGCAAGTTGCTTCAATTAAGTGATGAAAATAACAAATATATTAAAACACATGGACACTATTCACTACAAAAGTAAATTGACGTCTATAAATTTGGAAAAAAAAATTATTTGTATTTGATTCAAGGGTATTTTGGTATTTTTACACTGGTCATTCATCATTATTGATTTGTGTAAGAGTATTTCTTATTATGCAATATTTTCATGACCAGTAAAATAACAAAAATACCCCTTGGAGTAAAAAAAAACAATTGTATAGATAGGGGTATATTGGTATTTTTGGTTTTTTTATATACAGTTGAATTACAAATGTATATTTGGATCCAAGAAATTTAATGCATTAAGGCCAGGGGTATTAGAGTATTTTGGCTCTGATTTTTTTTGTTAATTGTTGGTTTGCATAAATATAGTCTAATACTTTACCATTAAAATAATATTTTCTAATATAGTCTATGGACATATCAACGAGCAAGAGATGTTGTGTTTTTGGGCAACAGACGATGCGATGTCTACCTGTAGTAGAAAATGGAATTCCTTCGTATAGTCTGATTGCACACCATCTCCACTTTCATAATAGGTAGTGTGTGGATTCCAAATATTTCTTATTTGTCAGTGATCCTTTTCTCCCAATCATTTCTCTTTCTTGCCCTGCTAAATATATTATGGTCCTTAATGTTATTTTGGTATTTCAAGTTCAATCCTTTTAGTTTTGATTTGTATATTTTTATCATTTTCTTTTTGTTAAAGTTTTATATGTTTTTATTTTAACCATTGGTTTATAATTTATATATATAATAATTCTTGATTTAATTCTCCCGCTTTTAATTTTGTATTTTTACTTCTTTGTTTTTTTTTAATAAAGTAACAACAATATCAATAATAATAATAATAATAATAATAATAATAATAATAATAATAATAACAACAACAACTAGACTGAGAAGCTGCTCTCCTTGCATCAAATTTTGATGGTGCTTCTCTCTTCGGTGCATGAGCTAGGACTCGGGCAATTTTATTGAATTTAACACACACACACACACACACATATATAATGTAATACTCTGTTATAATTTCCTGCGGAGAGGCTTTTCGCTGTCCTCGTTTTCGACTCCTCAAAAATCAATCTTCCTGCAAGTAATTTTGATATTAATAGGTCTGCTGCATCCAGCACTTTACGTCAAGAAATCATGTTTTTCACCGAGGATTATAGCTGTTAGAAAGGCCAACATTACATTAGTTATGCCAGTGCAATGCTGCAGTTCCACAATTTAGACGGATATGTATGGATATAGTTGCATGGAAACAGAATCATGAGACTGATTAGATCTCATTCAAACTTTGATCACTCCTCTGTTCTAGCTAAAGGGCGCCGAATTCCTCAGAAAGGGCGCCGAATTCCTCCGGCCAGAGTCTTGACACTTGTATCATATGTATAGTCTTGGTTTCCAAAAAGACTGCCTGTGCAACAATGCATGTGGCGTTGGCATATCTTAGATTGTCTGCCAATTGGAGTTTAAGGAAAGATTATTCCTCGAGGAAACATTAACAAAGTGATGAAAACTTCAGCAATATGGGAAGAATTTTATGGAGCTAAATTGGAATTGTACGTGATTATTAAAAGATTGCATAAAATTAGGGCTACTTTGCATGCATCTAACAACTCCCACATGCAGTATCCATTTACGGTACAATTAAATGCATAATTCAAATTTGTTTTTAAATTTAGTTTTAATTTAATTTTTAACAATGATTAATAAAGAACTAGAACTAAAATTTTATCCTCCAACTTTAGGTTTATTGGGGATTGAACTTCATAATATTTTTTAATTTATTTTTTATATTAACACATTAAAACAATTATATTAACACATTAAAACAATCTGAAAATATCATTGTTAGAGAATAATATAAATTATATCTTGAGACCCCATCTAACAGCTTAAACTATTGAGTCGAGATGATTCTTTAACATGATATCATAGTTTTGATGATCAAGTAATCACAAGTTTGAATCTCACCACCTCTATTTATTTGATAAAAATTAAACACAACGTAATGTGAGCCTGTATAAATTTCAAGCTCAAAGGATTTTCACTTGAGGGGGTATATTAGAGAATAATATTAGTAATATCTTGAAACCTTACTTAACAGTTTAAGTTATGGCTCTTTGACAACGAAAATAATATTAATTTGAAGCAAATAAAAAATTAATTCTTTTTTATAAACACTTTTTTTTAAATATAAAAACGAACATACCTTGATATCTATCCATGAAAAAAAATATATACTAGTACCATTTTATGGTCTTGCCAATTGATGTAGTATAGAATAATAAAAAGATATAAATATCAAAGCCAAATATTTTCTTATATAATGGTTAGGCAAATCATATATGTTTAAGTATTTTTTAAAAATATTTTTTAAATAAAAATATATCAAAATAATATTTTTTAAATTAAATATTATAAATTAAATTGATGCTATCTTGATAAATACCAAAATCCATCTATAGAGATTTGGACATCTTACTGATCAAGAGTTCCAAAAGTAATTAAATGAGAGACTGTTCTAGTGCAATCCTCAGAAGTCATAATTAATATTCTCAAATATCATCAATATTCTTTCATATGGCTCCCACCATTGCTGATGTGCTATCTAACACACACCTCAACATATATATTAATTATTCATTACAACCTGATCGACCGAAAGGGGAGAGAGATGATCATACACAGACATCAATTAATATTAATTTTTCAGATTTAATTGGTGGGCGGGATAAGAATAGTTGTCTTCTGCATATTGGACTTGAAAAATTCCTCAAACTCTGGAGTCACGCTTAGAGCAACTTGTGAAACTATTGGAGATAAAGCATTCCACACTGATTTCTTGCTCGCAAACTCTTCAACGGCGGGGCTGCCAAGAGAAAAAGAAAAAAAAAAACATTAACAATAATTCAAACTCTTCCAAGAATCTTACTGGGATTGAATTATAAACCAATATATCAATTTAATTTTCCAATTGAAATTGTAATTACCTTGTACCAGGGAGAATGGAAACAAACTCCATTCCTTCACTGTCAGCAATCTGAGCAACCACGAAGAATCTTGGCACAACAAGTAATTGACCAGCCTGTATTTTGGTGTCCAGGACACGCTTACCACCAATCCCCACAACCTGGACGCGGCCAGTGCCTCTAGCAACATAAAAAACTTGAAATGTGCCGTCGGCGGTGTATGATGGCGAGTACATGGCATTAGCTTCCATTTTCACATGGTTAACGCTTAAGCCTGCTTCTTCAAGAAAAGGAAATCTAGCTGCTGTCAATGCCTTCAACACACCACCCCCTCTGACATCAACGTCAGCCAAAGCAGCATCAATGTTGTACACCATTTTTTCAACAATTTCCATGTTAGGGTGGGGCATGCTTATTCCAGGCTCTAGCTTAATGAGCAAAATCCCAGTCTGGCTTTTAGCAAGCTTGTCCGCTTCCTTTCCGTTCATCTTATAAGCTCTGCTAATGAATTCTGTCGAGAACCCTCCCATGATACCTAGGCCTCCACTTAAGATGAAGTAGGTGAATTCGCCAGGAATGTGTGCCTTGGAAGTTTGCCCTAAGAAAACTACAACGACTTCTTCTGAGTGATCTCCATTGTTGTACCACCAAGACAGTGCTCCAAGAGGCACCGGTATCACGTCTCCTTTCTTGAGTCTTAACACCACCTCTTCTGACGAGTTTGGGAGCACCATTCCCACTATTCCATCACTACCTACAGGAGACCAATATTATACATGTCAATAATTGTATAAAAACGATGAAGACTTTAAATTATTTACTCAGATTATATTACATTTTAATATTAATTAATTATAATTAAAAATAATAAAATGAACAGATTTTAGATCGTGATTATTTAATAACAATATTCTAATACTATACTAAATAATTATTTAATTTAAAATCGTTAGATAAGATCTCATGATCTAATTTATATATATTATATATTAAAATATCTTTTTTTCTCATGGCTAGTTGTGTTATTGTATTATGATCAAAGCTCAAATAATTGAATTCTACAGTCTTTTACTACAGACATAATTTAACCATCACCAACCATAATAAATAAAAGAAAAAATATCTAATGATTTGTAAGGAGGAGGAGGAGGGAGGGGGAGGGGGAGAGAATTAATGAATTGGTACATATATATACCTTGCAGAACATAGCCAATTTTAGAGGAATCGGCATAATGGGGAAGAGCAAAACCACGAGGCTGAAGGACAAGTCTTCCTGCACCAACCTTTTCCTCTGCTAGCAACGGAAACTCAGTACTTGACCAGCTGTGGTAAGATCCAGCTTCTCCATCAAATAACTGTTGGGCTAACCTTGGAGATAAGTCGAAATCCATGGATGCCAGTTGTGTTGACTAACTTTCTTGAACAAGTACTGCCAAAAAAATAAAAGATAAAGTAATTAGCATTCTTAACTGAAACTATTTTTCAAGTACAAGAAAATCTAGTTTTCTTAATAAAAACACCAAAAATTACAATTTTTCCATTGTTACATTACAGAAATCGAGAGAATTTACAATTATATCATTTTAATTTAAAAATAGGACTACCTAACTTGTTGTCCTCCGGGCAGCAACAACGACGAATAGTGAAGAAAAGAAGAGAAGAACACACAGATTTAATGATCACACGAACATTAGCTTAAAAATAGCACTGCCGAGCCTAATTAAGAGTTAAAACCAAGAAAGGAAGGAGGCCATACCGAATGCAGGGGATGAGAAATTCAGCTGCTAAACTTACAGAGGGATATTGAGTTGTGAGAAATGGAGGAGACGATCCCTTCTTTTATAGAGAAATGAAGCCCTCGAGGAGGGCCAGGCAACGGCTCCTATGAGAACGACATTTTTGTAAATTCCGACGAAACTTGTGCTGGACGGACCCATGCTTGAGAAAATGATAAAAAAAATATAAATATGATGCGAGCTGGTTGGGTCTAACCATAAAATGAAAAAAAATGTTGTGAGCTAGTGGATGGTCCCATGGCTTGTCTGTTGTCCTCCGTTAAAATACGACATGTCCTTGTATTACAAAATTTGATTCGAGATTTGTTAAAGCTGGACTAGCACGTTTTTTTTTCCCGGTATTTTTTGTTGCTATTATAAGGTTGGTTGAACCATGATTTTATTCTTTTAAAATTATAAGTGTTATTCATATAAGGGTTGACATATGCATTGTAAGTTTCAACAGGTGGGTGGTGGTTGTGCATTTTAGGTGATGCTCGCCAATTAAACGCGGACTTCAAGGGCGGTGTTCGGATTGTCTCAATGATCTTTGAATCAATGAACAATGTGTGTGATGAACGGAATCTTGTTTTAGGGTTGACAACCTTTTTCTTTTCTTTTCTTTCTCCTACTAGATTTTCACATTTAACCCTATAAATTCTCAAAGCAATCCTTCAATTTGTTTTTCCTACAGATTTGGTCTCTGTTCTTTTAATTACTTTGTTTTATTTAAAGTAGTTTATATAATTGGTTTTTTTTATTTAATCATCCTTCAATCTTTTTATATATGGTCTCCATTTTTTTTAATTTTTTTTCTTATCAAGTTTGATTTTCATTATTTTAATTTTTTACACATAAATTTAATTCATAATTAATGTCAATAACAAGTAAAACATACAATTAACAATCCTAATTATCTAGTTATGGCTTCGCTACCAATGTTGGGTTTCCCGAGAATCTTAGATATAGTAGAAACAATAATTTTAAATTTTTCAAGAGTTCTAATGACTATGTTAGACAATATATGGTTGTTTAAGGTTTGAACAAAGATTAAATGGAGATCATATCTTCTTTCTAAGGTTTGATTAACTTCTTCAAAGTTGAATTGTCACAAATAACAAGTTATCTAACTGTCCGCTTCTAGCAATAATCCACATAAAGTCACTAGTGAGAAATCTCCTAGAACCCTATTAAAAAATAAGGATCAATATGCCTTTAAGTAATTACTTTTTTTTGGGTGTTTCTTTTATACCATATGTTTTGTAACATAACCTTTCACAAAATATAAGACATGACATCTATTTATAAGAAAAACTTGATAATCCTATAAATGATAAAATATTAATTTTTTATTTAAATAATATCACACATGTTATTTCATGATAGTTTTAGAAATTTATTCAATAAAGTCCTTACTTGTTTTTTCTAGGTTTAGAATTATAATTCTTGTATTAATTACATCCTAGTTTTCAATTTCTAAAACTTATTTACAATTATATCATAATTGATTAATCATCCTAATTTAATTCTTGACCAGTGGTTGTTAATGTGTATGTGACCCATTAAGCTCTTAATATGTTGCCCAAATATAAATCATAATCTTAATCAAAATAGAATTAAATAAATTAAATAACTTAATTTATTATTCATTAAATAATTGATTGTTTGCATTTGAAGATCAAGAGTATCATCTAGCAACGTGTCATGATTATTAAGATATTAGAAAAGTCATGCGTCGTTTGATTTCATCTTTTATTGACTAGTTTATTAGTGTAATTACTATCTCATTATGATGAACATTTTGATTTAGACATTACTTTATAGGTGACTCACGCTACGCCGCAGGCCAATCCAATTTTTTTCCATCTTAAAAAAATGCTAAAGCAATACAAGTGTTCCTAAAAAAGAAAAACAATTTAAGACTCGGGTCATTGATGTGACTGGTAAGCTCGAGTGATTTAAATAATATGAATAAAAAATACAATAAAAAATTTAATAATGTAAAAAATGTTTAAAAAACCCAACCCGAGCCTATTCGAGTTAGCATCAAATTTTGTGACATGATCATGATCTCGAGGTAACCCTATTGAAAAAAAAATTAAATAAAACTATGAAGTTCAAGTATCAACTAATTTTATGTTAACGGGTGAAATTAAAAATAAAAAATAAAAATAAGAGCTAAAAAAAAATCTAAGTCAGCACGGGTTAACCCGCTGACCTCAAGACTATAGGCATAAGATTAGGATAAAAAAAAGTGGGGAAAAAAAAAGCATGAAGATCAATATTCAATAAACCAAATATTGAAAGATGAAATTGAAAAAAAATAAATTTTGAAAAAGAACCTAAAATAATTTAAAAAGGAACCATTGGATGCCAGTTTGAAAATTTTCACTATAAAGGGTACTTTAGTCATTTTACCATGCTTTAAAAAATCTAGAAGACCGAATTATACCTAATTAATATGATAATAACTAATGAATTGTTTAAAAGACTTTATTACCCCAAATAACAGGTTCATTAATTTTTTTGAAATGACAACATGGTCATTACACTGCTCCAATCCATAGTACAATGAAATTGGAGCTATAATGAAACTCTTATCCCTTTTAGTTTTTTTATAGCATGGAATGCATCTACTTCATCAAATTATGTTTGTTCTCAACATCATAGTCATTGATTTTTTTAATAAGATTTCAAATCATATTCCACCTTACGCAAATATCTCATAATCAATATTATTCGATATCATTTTTCTTAATTCACTTAGGGTGATGAATCATTTCTTGAACACTCAAATACTTTTATATAGTTCATAATATACTCAATATGTTTCCGTTTGTTATCATTGATTAAGAGAAAGTGTAATCATGATCAAAGCATAACATTCTCTATATAATATAACTCGGTGATCTCAAGTCTAAGATTACTTACACAATGGTTACATGAGCCTTTTCACAAACATATGTGATCTATCCAGTATATTAATCATCTAACAAGCACTTAGATATTAATTTCAGGTATTTCTCAAATCACAACTTATAAAAACAATTGCTTCCTTTCATAAGAAAATAATATGATATGTATCGGTTTCATTTACTATAATTAATGTCCAATCTTAATAGAATATCGATGAGCAACATGAAGCTATAAAAATATTATAATTATAACAACTTTATAATTTTTCTTACAAAACATTTTGGTCTCAAAGACATAGTCTTTACTCTAAACTCATTAATTAAACACAAAAAAATATTAAAGATTAAAAAATATATTTATTAATAATAAATATATTTTATATGAATAAAATCAATGTTACGATATAACCAAACAATTAGCTATATAACATAAATACTAATAATAATAACATGAGGGGAGCATGGATATCACCTCTCATGTTTAAGTCTAGGAAAAAAAGGCCACCTAGCATTTCTTTCTTCAAATGATATATAGTGAAAAGTTATGTTTCTTATTTAGTTTCTAATTCTATTTAATTTTCAATTATTGAAGTGTATTTTGTATTTTACATTATTTATGTCTACGATTTTTTTAATTATATTTGATATTTTTAAAATGAATTACCAAATTCTTTTCTACTTAGTGATATGAAAATTTATAATTAAATACATATTTTAATGTTAATATTTAATTAATAATGATGCATTATACAATTTCATATATTTTACACATTAAATTTTTACAATTATTTATAGTATATAGTTTTTATATCTATTTTTTTATTTGATAATATATTGTAGTTTTGTGATTATGACTGGAGTTTATATCATATTTGGTTTCACCATCTCTTACGAAGCAGTTAAGCTCCATCACTGCATAGCCATTAATCCACTCATTAATATATTTTAAAAGGTTTTGTCATTTCAGTTGTGGTAAAGAGCAATAAAATACTAACATTTTTTTATTTTAGTCCTAAAAGTTTTTAGGATCTTTTTTTTAAATAAACTTAGTTTTTTTAAAAAAAAATTCATCATTCAAAATTAAGTTTACTTGCTATTGAATTTCATAATTTATTTTAATTTACTTTCTATAGAGTTATCTTGTAACATCCCTAATTTTTAAAACACATATCAACACATTTACCATTATAGATAAATGAAAAATTAGGAAAAAACTTTAAATATATTTACTAAAATCCCAACAGATTTTCCTCTCAAAATATTGGTACAAAGTTATCAACAACTCAATAAACATATTATTCTAAGAAATATGTCATTCTAAGAAACATGTCATTAAGGTCCAACCATCCTGGACTTCACTCATCATAATTCAAGATTGGACTACGTATAATCTCACAACTTAACCACTTCATATTTTATACATTGGTACATAACAATAAACAATCATGACAAATAATATATACCATTTCATACAAAGACATTAGAAAGTAAATTCATGCATTTCTAAATTTTAACTTTTTTTTTTATTCGAAGAAACCCCACCCTCCGGAAAGCGTATTTTGTGGGCTCAGGTGAGCGAGGAAAACTCTAGCTGTCTCAGACTCTTACAAGAGGTGCATGCCCTGACTCAAACTCGAGACCTGCTGTGCAGATTTCAAGCTATTTACCATCGCGCTAAATTTTAATATGTAAAGGTGAAGTTCGTAATATTTATATGCTCATGAGTAAATACTATTAATTAAATTATATACATCATTTATTCTAATATTATCACATTCCAAAACAAATCCCATAAAGATTTATATTATGACACAATAATATCTAAAAATAGTTACTGCTTCATATAAGGTTGTGATGTACCTAAAATTATATAACACATAGCATAAATATAACCATATGATTAATTCACCCAATTCAAATGACTGATTTTATTTGATAAAAAAATACATTTTTAATATTCAAACACGATTATATACTTTCCTTTCAATTTACTTTTATGGTTCCATTAGATAATTTTTATCAAATCAAGAATCCTGGTTATCAATCCCACTAATGTCACTAGTATGCATTGGGATAGCTAGTCAATTAAATATCTTGGTCGTTAGACAACTGACACAAATATTCCTGTTCATGGTAACTATTCAATTAAATATCTCAGTCGTTGGACAATTAACACCACTAGTCCTGTTCAAGATAACTAGTCAATTAAATATCTCGGTCGTCAGACAATTGATGCCACTAGTCTCATTTAGGGTAGCTACTCGATCTTCCCCTTTTTAAATTGTTACATGCAAACAAGCATTTATATAAAAATTTGCAATTAAATAATTTACAATTATTTCTGCCTAACATTATTATGAAGTGGAGAATGTGTAAATCATCTACTTGGTGTCTGCACTCATGAAATGGTCCCCTGATGTTGATTAGATCCTGCAAGCTCTCCTGTATCATCATGAATATAATCATCATTCTCAATTCAATCATTATTTAAATTACTATTATTACTCATTTTTTACCTTAAAAAATTAAGAAAAAAAAGAAAATCTAATAACACAAAAGGATACACATGAAGAAAGCCTAGAAGATTGTCTAAGTTGGTGGTGAGGGATCAAAATGACAAGTGAAAAGTTGAAGGAACAGAATGTACAAGATTGACAAAATTAACGACCCAATTTTGATTGACAAAAGACGTATTCGGTGACAATAAAACAAATAACAATAAAAAACAGGGACCAAATTTGACATATGAAAAAGTTAGGGGATAAAATTGAAAAAAAATCAAATTTTATAAATTATTTTAAATAAAATAAATAGCAATAAAAAAAATATGAACCAAATCTGACAAATAAAAAAGTTGAAGGAGGATAGAATTGAAAAAAATTCAATTTCATAAATTTTTTCAGATAAAATAAATAGCAATAAAAAAATAAAAATAAAATCTAATAGATAAAAAGTTTCAATTAAGAAAACAAATAGCAATCAAAAGAATGAAGAATAAAGTTGATATAAAAATCAAATTAAACCAAATCTAAAAGGATGAAATTAAAAATAAATAAATAAATTTAAAACAAGATATATAACAATAAAAAATTAAGGATCAAATTTGATACAATTAATAAATAATATGAAATTTTTAATTTTCTGTAACTTTTAGAAAGTGAATTCTACCCTAAATAAAAGAAAAATACTTTATTGAAAAATAAGTTAAATTTTTCTTTAATCAAAAAATGTTTTTTCTGATTAAATTTTCTAATTATAAACAAATATGAAATTTTTTTTAAAAAAAATTACTTTTCATAAAACAAATAAAGATTTAGGTTTTTCTTTTAATTTATTAAAAAAAAATAAAAGGATATTAGTCCTTTTAAAGATTAAGAACATATTTAGTCTTTCTACCTTTAATTATTTTCTCCCTTTTTTTTTTGTATTTATCTAACCTTCAACTCCAAATATTTTCTTAATATAATCACTTTATTATAATTTCATCAAATTGTTTATTAAATGAAAAAACATATAAGAAAATATATAATTTTAAACTTTAATTTTTTTAAAAATAGAAAAAAATATAAAAAAGCCAAGACATATTAGAAAAAATTCAAAATTACAAATCTGCAAATTATTAAGTAATTTCAAACAAAATAGTAGAATGAAAAATTGAAAGAGGAAATTGAAAAGCCCGAAGAAAATGAATTATTTTAAATATTTTAAAAAATAAAAATAGAAAAAATTAAAATACGTTAAAGAAATGGATTAAACGTTTTTTTTTTAAAAAAAAAAAGGTGCACACATTGAGGGAAAGAAATATTTACTTTTGCTAGAGCTATAATGAATTTTAGTAGGCTCAGGCCTATGGGCTTGATGGGGCGGGGATCCAACCGACTCCAAAACCCGGTCCAGTTAGATTTAAATCCCCAAATTGTCCATTTCCTCATTCTTTTGAAAAACCCTAGCTATCTCGTCTGCAATCGCTAGCACCGCCGACCTCACAAATGGCAAAGCAGAAAGAGAGGAAGTCGAACATCTCCGGCAAGCCGAAACACTCACTAGACACAAATCGCAGCAATGGAACTATCAAAAACACCAATTCCCGCAGCGCCGCCACCGTGCGCCGCCTCCAGATGTACAACGTCAGGCCCAAACGTGACAGCAAAGGAAAAATCTTAAAGCATGATTTTCAATCTAATGAACTTCCCAACACTCGCATCCAACCCGACCGCCGTTGGTTCGGTATGTATTTCTACAATTTACAAACAGACTATGACTAACTTTTGCAGTGTCCTAATTTCATAGTTATAAATATCTTAGCTAATATTTATTTATTTATTTATTTTAGGGAATACACGAGTTGTGAATCAGAAAGAGCTTGAATTTTTTCGCGAGGAGTTACAAAGTCGGATGTCTAGTAGTTATAATGTTATTTTGAAGGAGAGGAAGCTGCCTTTGTCGCTTTTGAATGATCACCAGAAGGTAGTGTATTTTGAACTTATTTTAAAATTGATGAAATAAGGGCACCAGTGCTTCTCCTTCTCATTTTTGTTTTTTTTTTTTTTTTTTTGATAAAGATGGAGAAATTTTACTATTATAAGCTTGCAATATTGACTGACATGCTTGTTTATATTGGATGATTTCGATATTTTTTTGGTAGTGAATGATTGACTATGCCGTTTTGTTAAAAGTTTAAACAATGTGTAATGAGTCTCAATTAGGTAAATTTGTAATTTCTCAATATATCTTCCTGGTGATTTTCTTGAAACTGTTGTCTGACGGTAACTATTGTTATGCAATGCATGGGAGTGAAGTTTTGGTTTTGTTGATTTAATAATTTTAGTTTTTTCTGAAATTTTGTTTTGTTTTAATTAAATTTTGTTTTAAATTTGTGAAGCAAGCCAGAGTTCATCTTCTTGATACACAGCCTTTTGAAGATGCCTTTGGACCTAAGACAAAGAGGAAACGCCCAAGGCTTTTGGCAGCAGATTATGAGTCTTTAGTTAAGAAAGCTGATGGTTCTCAGGGTAAATGATTTGATTTTTATTTTGATTACCTTGTTTTTTGGGGTTCATTAAATCTTTGTCCTTCCATACACAGGCTTTGCCTTGTTTAGATGTAACTGCTGGTTTTTGTTTTTATATTTTTCTTAGAATTGTAAATGAATGTGAATATGTGATCTCTGAGTGAGATAATGAGATGACAAGCTCAATGATTTTGTTGGCAACTTGGCAGATGATTTTGAGCAGAAGTGTGGTGATGAGGCAACTAGAGAAGGAACTGAAGCAGATGGGTTTAGAGATCTGGTCCGTCATAATATGTTTGAGAAGGGCCAAAGTAAGCGTATATGGGGTGAACTATACAAAGTTATAGATTCTTCAGATGTTGTTGTTCAGGTTAGTGTAATTTTCTGTGGTTAAATCAAAAGACATGGAGCTCTACTACTGTAGAATGATGTCACGTTCAACAACCACGAGATTTTATAAATGATAAAATACATCATAAATTCACTGATTATCCAAAAAAAAAAGCAAGTTTAAACCCAGACCTTGATTTAGTGATTAGTATGATGTCCATTGCATGTTGACCATTCCTTCTCATACTCAGGATATCCAAATATTTCTTGAGAATATTCAAGTATATTTTAGATTCACTAATATTTTCCATGAATCTTGATGCCAAATGCTGAATATCACCTTCTTTCCACTACAGGTTATAGATGCTAGGGACCCCCAAGGCACAAGATGTTATCATTTAGAGAGGCATCTGAAAGAACATTGCAAACACAAACACATGATTCTTCTGTTAAACAAGGTTAGTTGGTTTTTTTCTTTCTGTGGCTTCTGTAACATTTATTTGAGGAAGATGTTGCTTGTTCAATTGAAGCTGCTTGTAAATATTGATAATTTGGTACTCTCTCGCTCGCTTTCCTTACAGTGTGATCTTATTCCTGCTTGGGCAACAAAGGGATGGCTTCGTGTTTTATCCAAGGAGTATCCAACTCTAGCATTCCATGCAAGCATCAACAAGTCATTTGGCAAGGTATTATAATATGTTCAGATGCAATAAAGATTATATGCTGTTGTTTTTACTTCTTTGAATTCTATGATTTCCATAATGTTGTAGTTGTTGCCATGCACCTAGCAACCTTCTCATGAGTGATTGGACTGTTTCTTTTTGGATGCTCTTGTTTTTTGATAACATTTTTTGATATAAATCAGTATTCATTCCGTTGTCTCTCTCAGCTTTTCATTTAATCTTCAAACGAACCATCTTATTTGGAACCTGCATATGAAAGGAATTATAATTAAAGGAAAATATAGATAGAAAAATTCAAGCTGTCTACCTTGAGAATTATAAAAATTATGTCTTGCTCCCCCGCATGCATTTTATTTTTGCTCTATTGTGCTCGTATTTTAGCATTCAATCTTGATGTTAATATGTATCCTAATTTTTAAAATTGTTTTTCTTGAACTTAGGGTTCTCTTCTGTCAGTATTGAGACAGTTTGCCCGCTTAAAAAGTGACAAGCAAGCAATATCGGTGGGTTTTGTTGGCTACCCCAATGTTGGAAAATCATCAGTTATCAACACATTGCGTACCAAGAATGTAAACATTCCACTCTCCTTTTGCTACTTTTGGTTATGTGTTGCCACAAAGTTTGTTAGTTCCAATTTAATTGATAAAAATTTGTCCCTTCCTTTTAGGTTTGCAAGGTTGCTCCTATCCCAGGGGAAACTAAGGTCTGGCAGTATATAACACTCACAAAGAGGATTTTCTTGATTGACTGCCCTGGGGTTGTATACCAGAACCAAGACTCAGAAACAGATATTGTATTGAAGGGCGTGGTATGTTGTTTGTTCAGTTGCCTGTAGAAATTACCTATATACAAGTGTGGTAGTCAATCTTCATGTCTATTCTTTATTGGCTTTCCTACTATTTTACTGAGTTTGCTAGTCTAGCAATGACACATGGACATGACCTTTTTTGCACTGGAATTCAATTTAAGCATCGGTGCTGCTTGTTTGCTTGTTCTCAATAACTGTTAGGCATTCCAAAACCAGAAAATCATAATTTCTGCAATACTTTTTCTGGTCATCGTATTTTAACTGTCCGATTATTGAGAGCAGGAAAAACTTTTATTGAGTGCTTTCAGAAAATTAATCCAATAGAAGAAATTTCTCTCAGAAACCAAAAAAAAGGTGAAACAGAATTTGCTCTGCTGCTTGTTTTCCTTTCTCATTTTTTGGAACATGCTATGCGCGGTAACTGCAAAGTAAGCCATGCATGGTCATGGGTTTTCTGTTCCATGATTTCTTATTTTGGTAAAGATATGTTAGTCATGCATATTCTAGTGAATGTCTCTGCTCTCGAGTCTGTAACTGTAATTTACCTTTTATTTGTTTATGAATGGGCCCTTTCCAGGTACGTGTCACAAACTTGCATGATGCTACTGAACACATAGGAGAGGTTCTGAAACGTGTTAAGAAGGAGCACCTACGAAGAGCATATAAGATCAAAGAGTGGTGAGCTACTTAATTGTCTATGATTTTCTTTTCAAGGAGCACCTGGAATGATCGTTTGTAACTAGAATATTGGAAGGAGCACCTAGTGAAAGAAAAATTATTTTGTGATCTTGGCTCATCATTTTCCCATGCACTTTATGCATAATCCACCAGTATGACCGTGGGCTAACGCCTAACGATGAGCGTGGCTCCTACCATAAATTCTCCTATTTAAGTTATAAGCCTTCCTGCTCCAGATGGGTGTCAGAGGTTTTATGCCCATGTCCCTACCATATTGCTACTTACAAGTGCTCTTCCCTTGCCCTGAATCCTCATTAGATCTGAAGCATGGGCCTGTGGCCAGTTTTTCTGACTCTCATAAATTTGAAATGCATTTTATTTTTGACAAATGCACCATGTTTTGTTCTGCTGTTCATCTGATTCTCGAGACTTATGAGGACTGGAGGGTTTATAAACTCCGACTTATCAATATGTGCCAAAACTGATTTGTATTTACCACTTTGCTTCATTGGATTTGGTCATTTGAGAAGTATTCCTTAACTTCTATGTGATGCACCAATGGACCTTAAATGGAGTTTTGAGATTCCCAAACATGCATTTCTTATCGCCAAAGTCTTTATTTGATATAAAACATGCAAGAGCTACAATTAACTATACCTCATTGTTGTCAGGGATGATGAGAGTGACTTTCTGCTTCAGCTCTGCAAATCAACGGGCAAACTTTTGAAGGTATGTTTTGTTTATTGGTGAGAGCAGAACATGTGTTTTAACCTGTAAGTGCTTCATATCAAATATTGATAGGCTGTTGGAGTGCTAAGCTTCCAATTTCCAAACCCTAAATATCAGAAGAGAGGAATAAAAAGGAAAAGAAAAGGAATCAGTTAAATGCTTGTCATGATTGCATGTTTATCCTGGTGCTATTGAAATAGTGGGGGACTGCCAGTAGGCTTATCAAGCTCTTTAAAATACTGAATGTCTGTCCAAGTGCATAGGAGAAGAATGCTTCTTACTCCTGATTAATCCTAACATGTAGAGAAAATGAATGCACAAGAAGCAAACCAAAACGAGAGCGTCAATTTTCCACGGTGATAAATAATTTGGCATTGCATGATGTAGCGGAAAATTTCTCTAGATGGAGCTAATGGCGCCTGACTTAGGATATACTGGGTTAGATTTGGATAACAGCATGTTTGATGTATCGACTGCAAACACTTCACTTTGCTTATACCATTTAAATGCTCTTCTGGAACACATAAATATCAAGTTTCATCCAATGTTTTGCGTGGATTATGCTTATAACTCTATATTTTGAACAACTTGTGTTCAGGGTGGTGAACCTGACCAAATGACTGCAGCAAAGATGGTTCTTCATGACTGGCAGAGGGGTAAGATACCTTTCTTTGTTCCCCCACCGCGCCTAGAAGACGAGTCCAAGGAGGAGCCTAACGCCGTCAATGGTATTGACACTGAGGATGCAGGGGATAGTAATCAGGCATCTGCAGCTTTGAAAGCTATTGCAAATGTCATGTCATCCCAGCAACAAAAAACTGTCCCTGTTCAAAGGGATCTTTTTAGTGAGAATGAGTTAAAGGGCAATGATGATGAACAGGCTGTAGCAACTGAGGATGAGATCCCTGAGGAGCCTTCAGGGACAGAAGGTGATATGGCTGACGAGCTTCCAACCACAGAATAGACGACTAAGATTTTGCAAGAAACTGTGTGCCAGTATACGTAGTCGTTTATCTTGTTTTTCAGCCCCCTACTGTGTAATAAAGGCTTAGCACTGTCTCCCTTGTTCTCCTTGCCCGTTAGGTAACGAGGGCTGGTTTGAGCCTGAGTTTCACTTCTAGGACACCTGTTCTGCAAGGCAGAGGAGTCGCAGTCAAAAACTCCGGGCAGTATGTTACCATTAATTTCTTGAATGTGTTATTTTTTTGAAATATATTAAAATAATATATTTTATTTTTAAAAAATTATTTTTAACATATTAAAGTATTAAAATGATATGAAAATATAAACAAAAAATATTAATTTGAATTTAAAAACACAAAAAATTTTAAAATGTTTTAATTTTTTTTTAAATGCAAAAACAATTAGGTCTGTAATTGGAGGATTTCGATTGTAATGTAGAAGCAACCCATTAGTGAGACAACAAGGGGATACGAAACAGGAACAATGGTGATAGAAAGTGACAGAGGAATGGCAGCCAATGATACCCATTAGCGGACAAATTTCATAGTTCTTGATGGTTGGCAGGCAAAAGCAAGGATTTTTGTTGCCATTACATCCACAGGGAAATAAGCTCCAAGAGAAGGCAGAGGTGTGGGCTGCCTGTCATGGGTTGCGATTGTCTCATCAGCATAGGGTGACGGGCTTGAGAGTTTTATTTCAGGCTCTTCGCGATCATGGAGAACATTTTGTTATTATTGAAATTGAGCTTTGTTGGAAAGTATTGGAAGGTCAAATATTCGTCACGCCTTACTTAATCGCAGCCTCTATACCGATTTGCTTGCAATTTTTTCATGTATAGAGCTAGCTTTAGGTATTCATAATTTTGTGATCCCCTCCCCCCAAGGTCTTCGCGGTCTGTTGTTCCATGTTGTTCTTGAGGCTGCCTGGCCTGTAGAATTCAGTCTGCAACTGTTCTCATTTCCTACTGAAAAGACGTACCGTGATAACGTTATTAATTCCTTTGAGTATTTTAGTTTTCAGATGATAAATTCATTGGGTAGTACATATCGAACCTCTGCTCCATTCAACCCTCATAATTTTGTTGTACTGAAATATTGTGTTAACAATTTTTTTTAAGTATTTTAATTTAAAAATATATTAAAATAATATTTTTTTATTTTTATAAAAATTTTTTAACATTGACGCATTAAAATAATCCAAAAATATAAAAAAATAAAAACTCATAAAAACATTTCATAAATATTTTCTAAATACAAAAACACAACCATACTCTTAACTATTCAACAATGATGTTATGCTATCCAACCATGGTGGTTGTGCGACCTTTAACTCAAGGGTTAGAAAGGAAGTCTCCGCATGTGTTTACATGGCTTCACATCATAATTGATGATACATTAAAAAATTACATAAATATTTTATATAATGTATACATTTTTATAAATATCCTATATATTTATACAAAATATTTATATTAAATATTTGAGATATTTTTTAAGATATTTATCTTTAAAAAATTTATATAAATAAATCTTTTTAGAAGAGAACTCATTTCTCTAGACTTCAAGTCTAACACAATACAAATCTAACACAAGATTTAAACAAGGTTTAGTGAATATTAAAGCCAAGAGAATACCCATTCACCCCATCACCTATACAAACATTATACTGACTCAATCATCAGAGTGTTTTTCTTGTAGGTGTTGTTAGGCCAACCAAATCCTCTAAGTCCAATTTTATCAATCCATGAAAAGTGCCCGCAATCTTTCTCCTGATGATTTTTTTCAGCCTTATTATTTGGTGTCATTTGTGGGATGGACTAAGAGTGGAATCAATATGTTGCGACGAGGTTGGGTTTCAACAAGTTTATCCGGGATGTAATTATTAATTTGTTCTAGGTGTTGAAATTTTTGCTTATGTATAATTATTCATATTTTTTTCTAACAAAGAATAAAAAATTCATCGACGAGTTTTCATCATGTTTTTACCAAAGCTTAATTTTTAACAATTAGATCGATATGTCTCCTAGTTTTAGAGATTGGCGTAGACCCAGTGCGATGCTTTAAAGCCTAAAACGAGTTCAATATTAAGTCCACGAGTCTTTTTCAAATACAGACCAACGTGGTTTTCTTTTCAATATTTTGGTACAACAATAACAATAACAACAACAATAATAAAGAGTCAAGATAAATTATTTATATAAACTAAAACTAAAAATCATCTTGTTGTGAAACTCATGATTCAGGCTCCAATACTAACTAGATAAACATCAACCAAAAATAAATAACTCACGAGTAAGCTCATAAAATAGTTTAGATAGTAAATAGCATGCATAAAACAAATTTAGAAGAAAACATATGATAAAGTTAACCTTTCGGTTGAAAGGATGTGGTACGAAAGATATTTATATTTTCTTAAGCATAACTAACTCCTTACTTATATCTTTAAGACTAGTGTATATTTAAAATTCTTAGTTTTTTTATATAACGAGGTGGCAACTACATTTTTCTTTCCTCCCTTTGACTTTCGGGGTTCAATTTTTAAAAAAATATAAGAACAATAAACTTGAGAAAATTATATAAAACATTTATAATATAAAAATAAACAAACAAAATTTCATTTGTATGAAACATTCAAGGTTCATATATAATTATTAAAAAAATAATTGTTAATATTATTATAAAAGAAGCTAGAATTATTTGGAAACGATGACATAATTGGATAATTATTAAAATATCATTTCAATAAATTTATTTCAAAAGAATCTAATTATAAAATGCAAATAAATAATAAATAATTTTTTTAAAAAAATTGAAGGACTAGACATGCATGGGATGGAAAAATGAACTTACACCCCTAAACCACATTTAAAACCTAGATGTGCTTGGGCCTGGAAGCTTAGGCTCACATGTTTGGGTTTTTTTTCCTTATGGGTCGTACAACACATCGTTTGTCCTTACTTATTTTTTTAAAAAAAGTAAATGGATGATATGTCACTTGTCTAGGCTAACGATGTGTCATCTGTCTACAACATTTCTTGTCATTAGAGGTGGCTCCAATGATTGAAAAATCAAGATTCATATTTTTTAACCTTTAAAATTTGAATTTCAACTAATTTTCATTCAAAAAACATTAAAAAAACAAAACATTCCATGAACTTCTTAAACCATATATCTAACAACGAAACATATTTTAATCAGTTTAAAAACTCATTATCAAATCAAATAAAAAAAAATTCCCCACTTTTGATCTAGGTTTTTTTGCATTATTGAAGGTGGAAACCATCTCCGTCGAGTCCTTCTTTTAAAGATAAATCCATAGACATCAAAATCAAAGTTATCAGTGATTGAATTCCTGTCATCCAAGAGCTTTCCCTCTCCTAATTTTTTTTTTTTGGTGTTTTTCTCTCTACTCTCTCAAGATCTAAGGATTGAAAAGTTAAAAAAAAACTTTGATACCAAATGAAGAATCTAGAAATAGAAGGGACATGATATAAAAAAGTAAAAACATAGGTGCTAACACGTAGTTTTACACGCCCATTGAGCAATATAATGAGGAAAGGCTTTTGATTTTATTAATGTCAATTTTGTTATTTGTTCTTTTAATTATTATTTTTTCTTACAATAATTAGAGATTAAAGTATACAAATCAACTCACTAATGGACTCCGAAATGATCACCAAGGTGAATTATGCAAAATCCACCTGCCGTCGAGCTTCAAAATGATATTTGGTATCTTGGACACGCGATAACATGCAATCTGAATAGTATAAAAAACCTCATGACAATGAAAGCAGAGCTTTTAAGGACTAAATTGAATGAAAATAAAGTTTGGTGAACAAACTAAAACACATCTAAGATTTGGGGGATTTAAAAAGGGAATTCGCCTGATAAGCAGTGCTATAATAAGGAGATGAGAAAGGATGAATAATAGCAGCATGATAAACCACGAATCTCTTTTATTATATCCGTTAATTAGGAGAGAAAACCCTATAATTGAATGCGCATCTACTTGCATTAATGGAGCAGCAGATAAAATTTCAGAGCCAACATGTCATGTGACTTTATTCAAAGCTAGAGGGACCAGTCCTTGTTGCTAGGAAGGTCGATCAGTGGGCAAAAATGTAATTCTTGCGGCATAATTTCTTACTTCAGTTTTATCACTTTCAGACACGTAAAGGAGAACCATCAGCTCTTCTGGTCCAGTTTCCACTCCTCTGTGTTTTTTCTTTTCACAAGCACGGCGAGACATCCAAAAAACTGGATCATTCCTTTGTCGTTTTGGCTTTCTAAACATGGCAGCAAGATTGCAAGAAAACAACATTTGGCATCGTCATGACCTTGCTTGTGAGCCATTGGTTCAAATCATCATGGCCTTGGTTTTTATGGATGGGCCTAACTTATGTCATGCTGGGATAGGAATGGTCGATTTCGTCATGTTTTTGCATGGCATGTGTAGTGGTCGAGATTAGAAAGTGATCGAAAGTCTAGCACACGAAAACGATCGGCATAAAATCATAGTTTTGAAATCCAATCAGGTCTGCTAAGTCGATCTTCAATCCGAAGCTGAAATGAAATCAGGTTGAAAGAAAAACAAGAAAAGAAAAAAACTAGTGTGACTCGGCGGGTTGACCCAACAAGATCCAAATAAAAACCCTACATAACCCGTTGATTTTTGTTTTTTTTATTAAAACGATATTGTTTTAATTTTTAAAAAAAATTGACCCGAACAACCAGGTCAAAACCTAGAACCCGGACCTTAAACTATGCCGGATCTAAAAACTATGCATAAAATGTGTTGTTTTTACGTTTAAAAATATTTAAAAAATTATAATTTTTATTTTAAATTAATATTTTTTTATATTTTTAAATTATTTTAATATACTATTTTAATAAAAATATTTTTAAAAAATAATCAAAACAACACCTTAAAAAATAACCACAACAACAACTGCTCTTTGAGAAGGTGCTTTGTATACCTATATATATGTATATAGGCATAGGTATGTTTGAGAAGGACATGGGCGACCATCCGGCAATCCCTCCTTGACGGGTGAATAGAAGACGTGCAAGGTGAGATGAGATCTATCTAAGCTTGTCATTTTCACTTTGATTTTGTCACAGCACAAAGCTCTACCTCTGCAACCCATGACCAAGACCAAGCTGGTCCATGGCTTGCATCATCACTACTCTTCCTCTCATCTATGGAATCCATTTTCTATGTTTAAATTAGATCTTAAATGTTAGGACTTTCATATACCGTGTAAGTTATGCTAGTTGACCCTAAAATTAATTCCATAAATTAAATCTGACAGACATATTTGATTGAGCTGTTTCTAAGACTATAAAATCGAGATCATAAGAGTTGATCTAAAATACAAGCATCCCAACAAAAAAAAACTTTGGCATTAGGGCATGCAAACCTACAAGGACCACCTCGAACAAACTAGATAAACTAGATAAACCTACGAGGATTAGCTCGAACAAAACCTAAAGTTTAATATAGTTAAAAAAATGTTTAGGAGTGTAGTAGTGGTTGTGATTTAAAGTGTTTTTATTTGAAAATACATCAAAATAATATTTTTAATTTTTTAAAAGTTAATTTTAATATCAGTATATTAAAATGATTTAAAAATATATAAAAAATAATAATTTTAAACAAAAAAATTTAAATTTTTAGAAAACATGATTTCAACCGTGTTTAAAAATATTTTCTAATAAAATGATTCATTCCAAAGTCAAAACTAAAAAATTGTTTTCAAGTCAGACCATCCTAACCAGACCACTCAATTTATGTGGAATCAATGGACTAGCAAAGCTAGAACAGTCAAAATTCCAATAGGGATATGGAGAGAGTGTACAAGGGGCATGGCTCATGAATCATGATGATGCAATTGGGCATCGCAGTCGATTCACATGGATAGTGGCTAGATGCCATACTCCGTGATAGGATGCGGTAGTTAGAAGACACCAAATCAAGGCGACCCGTGACCCACGCCCTGATCAATGTATAGGATTGAAAAAACTGACTGTCATTTTGAGCATTTTGACACACACACGTATGTATAAAATAAAATAGATATATAGAAATAATAATAGATGTAGTTTAATTGATCAAGTTTTAAGTTTGTTTTTTAAAATTTACCAGTTTGATTCTCACAAATTTTAGGACCACTTGAGACTTACATGGTCGTTAACTTCAGGGCTCGTAAGATTAGTCGAGGTGCGTGCAAGCTGACCCAGACACCCACGTTTATAAAAAAAAGATATATAAATGGTTTGCTCTCTAAAGATCATCAGTTCGAGTCCCACAAATCTCAAAACCATTGAAGACTTACATGATCGTTAATTTCAGGGCTCGTGAAATTAGTTAAGGTACGTGCAAGCTGACTCTGATACCCACGTCAATAAAAAAATAGATATATATATATATTATTTAGTTTGTAAAATTACTCGACATCATTTCCAAGGGACACCTAATTAGTAAGATTCTGGCCACCCATGGAATTATAAGAATTTCAAGGATATAATGATATAGCATGATTTTGCAAAGATTGTAGCATGATTACTAATTTGTTGCCCCACCGACAATAATCTTTTGTTTTTGTCCCCGTCCGTTTAGACCATGTGACCCAGACATCAACAATCTAAGATCGCAGCTATTTGAGTTATGGCCTAACGGACACCACCCCACTTTATTTTTTTATTTTTTTCAATAACTTTCAACGTATTTTTTTGAGTTTTGATTAATCAAAATGTGGCATCGTGAATCGTTCACACATACAATATATTTTTTTATATAATTAATTGATATATTTTCTAAATTTTCTGATGGATTCTTTTCAAACATAAATTTTTAAGCATCCACCATATTTTTTAGTCAATAATTAAGAGTATAAATACGAACTATTTTCTACACAACTCAAGCACCACTTTCTCAAATAGTGATTATTTCACGAATTGATATTTACCGATCTCTAAATCAATAATAGTATTAGATACTATTTAATTACGACCGATATTTTTTTTTAGATTATTGTTGGTGTTCAGACCAACTTGTACATACATTGACTAAACTTACGGGTCTTGAAGTTAATGATCTTATAAGCCTCCAGTGATTTTGAGATTTGTAAGACTCGAATTGATAATTTTTGAGAAGCAAATCCAGGACCTGATCAACCAAGTTATACCTCTTAGGATTGAACACCAATATTTATATAAATCAATTGTAATACTTCTTTTCATGTTCAAGATAAACCAACATGATCAAGATTTTTAAATAATTTAGACAGTAAAAAAAAACTTGATTTTTAAGTGAAGATTCTATTCCGACTTCATCAGCTAGAGACATAAATTGATTGGGCAGCTACATGGATCTAACATTTCTTGGTAAATGGTTGTTTAGAGTAGAGAAGGAATTTCACCTGGGAAACAAAAGGGAATCTGATCAGTACTGCACAAGTCAACTGTTGGGCAAGAAAAAGGGGACCAGAAGTCCGAGTCTAGCGGGATTATTTTTCGAAGCAAATCATGTGGCAACCACTAATCAAGAAAGAAAACCAAAGCATGTGTTGTTGTCTTCTTCTTAGTATCCAAGATTAGCGGGGGCTTTAAATAAATAAATAAATAAAAAGAAGGTTGAAATCGGGTAGCTTAAATAACTATTAAGAAAAATACAATACGTCATTCGAGTTCCAAGATCCTAATAGTGTTGTTTAACCACTTCACCGCCACCCCCTCCGCCTCCCCCTCCCCCAAAGAGGAAGAAACAAAGGAAAAATTTCCCATTGGTTATTTTAGTAATTAACATCTTTGGATAAATTTTAATTACAAGGTATAGTAGTATTAACTAGATTATTGTCACGTACCCTTGCATTGAATTTTTCTTTGCCTTTTGTCAAGGTTTTTTTCTTTATTTTGTCCTTTCCTCTTTCTTTTTCTAGATTCCATATGCGCTTCAAATTCACGCAAACATGCATTGGTGTTTCCACACTGTTCGAATGACAAGCTTTGGCTTCGATGACAACATTTTAATCCTCATAATATCATTTATTCTTGAATAGCGCGTGTGGTTAAAAAACATTTGATTTAGCACTAGTGGTCGTTTTTCTTCTTTTTTTTCCGGTTTCAAAACCTTTCTCTGTGTATTTTCAAAGCAGCTATTTAATTCTTTTTTTTTCAAATTTGATCCTTATTCATTTGATCGATATTTCTTTTATTTTAAATAATTAATAAAATTGAAATTTTCTTTCAATTCAATCATCATTTGATTTTTTTTACTTTTTAGATCTAGTCCTCGTTCTTCTAATTGTTAAGTTATTTTTTTAAAAATTATTCAATTAATTAAATTATCTTTTCAATTACATCCCTCAATATTTTATATAATTCTTTTAATTGAATTATTTTTTCAATTTCATCCCTTAATATCTTTGCTCCTTTTATTTTACATCAGATTTAGTCTTTATTCTTTTAATTGTTATTTATTTTATTTTTAATCATTTTTATTGAAACTTTTTTTTTTGATTTCGTCCCTCAATATTTTGTTTATATGTTAAAAAATTTTGGTCTAGCCTGAGGCACGACACAACCACCAATCTAGTAAATACCTAAGCTATTGGATTGAGTTCAAATATTCAAAATATGTACCTAACCTAATTCAAATGAAAAAGCTACCGACTTGAAAAACTATTATTCAAGATTTTAAATAATAATTTTAAATTCAAATATAGAATAACGCAAAAAAATGATAAAATCAAGGTCATAGAAAGCATAGGAAAAAAAAAAAGCTCAATCTCAAATTAAACAAATCTTAAAGGATGAAATCGAAAAAACATTACCTTAAAAAAATGATAAAAATACTAAAGCAATCTTAGGCATACCTCATGTAGCTAGGTTAGTTTTCAAGGTTTGCAACTCATAAAATCTTAAACAAAGGCTCAAGCTCAAATCCAAACAAATTAAATGTTGAAGAATTAAATCGGATAAAAAAAATACCTCTTTAGAAAATTTTGCAAAGAAAAAAATAAAAAATAAAAGAATAAAAAAATGAGAATGAAATCTATCAGGAAAAAAAATTTACAGAGGGTGGAATTGAAAAAAAAATACAAAACTAAAAATTATCCTAGACTATAAAAAATAACAATTAAAAGAATGAAGATCAAATTTGACAAAGCAAAAGGTTGAACAAGGATGAAATCGAAAAAAAATCTAATTCAATGAATTATTTCAAAAAAAAATTATAACCAAAAGAAAATAGACTAAATAAAATAAAGAAGTTTAAGGACTGACTTGAAAAATAGAGTGGTAGGGCACAAATATCGAGAAAGAAAGAGGAAATAAAAAAATGGTTGCCGATGACAAACCGAATCTCTTTATCGATGCATGCACCATATATCCAGAGAGAAGATGAAACTAAGATCACGTTGGAATAACTTTTTTGGCTGTTGGAATAAGTCGCACGCGTTATCTTTTTCATTCCTTTTTAATTATTAAAATACTCAAATGATCTCACTTAACAACTTAACCACACAAAAGAAACTAGTAACAAATGACACAAATACCCTTTAACCTAAAACTTAAATTATTTGACACCAATGACATCAAAGTCCTTTTACTATACAACAATATTAAAAATAACGAAAAAGACCCTTCATTTACCATCTGCCTGCTAGTTTTTTTTATTTATTACTCTACAGGTAAAAAGGTTAGTTTACTGTGTATTTTTAATCGAAAATACAAAACTAACCTTAAGTAGAAGTTCAAAAATTTATTTCTTTTAAAAGTAGTGTTGTAAATTTACTGTATAAACAAAACACAAAATACTCATCATGCACCCAATTAATTTTAGAACACCAAAATTATCCCAAGACAAAGACTATTTTACCCTACACATGGGAAAGATCTTTCTTTTTTTCTAAGGTCAAGAAGAAGAAAATACTGTTCCATCTATAGTGAAATGTCTAACTATTTTAGTTAGGTTTTTGTTTTTTTAATAATACTAAAACCCGACCATTAATATACAGCAACCTTCTGTACTTGGCATTAAACGGGTTTCCAATAAATTCAAATAAAATTTGAGCTGTCATTTTGTTAATATGATCACAGCCAGATGGGACAAGGTAGGCAAGACAGATCTCTAAACAGCTGATGGAAGGTGTATTTATTTGGGTGGTGATTGTGATTGGTATAATAATTATTTTTTAAAATTTATTAAAATAATTATTTTTAAAATTTATTTTTTACATTAATATATTAAAATAATTAAAAAATAAAAATTTAATTTAAAATAAATTTTTTTAAAATTTTTAAAAACATAATATTATTGCAAAAATATATTATTTTTGTTTATCACACCGAAGATTAAGATAGTGTTTGAGATTGAGTGAGGTTTTATTTTTAAAATATCTTAAATGTTTTAAATTTTAATAGTTTTTTAAAATATTTTTATATGTTGATTTTAAAAATAAATTTTAAAAAATAAAAATATATTATTTTAATATATTTTAAAATAAAATACATTTTAAAAATAATATTTGCCGCATTAACAAAAACAAACCCGTCTTCTCCTTTATAATTTCAGGGACTATAGTATTGAAAAACCAACTTAAACCTTCTACAGTTGTCTCTGAGCTGGAATTTTTTTTTTTCCAGTCTGGTCAAAATGTAGTAACCAGCCCCATTTACGCGTACCACATAAAGAAGTGAGCTTTTCCATAAGGAATTATTTTTTTTGAGAGAGAAAAATACAAACTTTCTAGAGAGAGACGTTCTGGGTACCTGAATCAACTGTGATATGCAACTGAGAAAACGTCACTCACCAATGGTGGAGTTTTGGCGTTTTCTCTAGGCAAATTGGTAAAGGAAGGAACTTTGATTTTTTCATGATTCTGTAGAGAATTCAAAGTTTGGAGTCAATTGTAAGCGAGATTTCAGGTTTTGGGACATATCCCATTTCCGCGTTTACGATATTTTTATTGGTGTGTTTCTTTATACAGCTAAAGATGTGAACTTGGCCCCGGTACATGAATGCTTCTGGAGTTGGAAAACTAAGGGGATCAAAATTTAGGATTTTGATGTTCGTATTTGTACAATATGTATTTGTATGATTAATTCATTATAGGAGGAATCTGGAGTTGAAGTTGTGTATTTTTGTGGTTTTGAAGAAAGGTTTTGCTTTCTAGGCAAAAAATTTGGTTGCTTGCTGTTGGTGGTTTAAAATTAACAGAGAGAGGGACTTTGGGGGCTTAAAGATTTAAAACAAAGGTTCGTGTGTCTCTGAGTAGGATTGCTTAGCATGGAAGGAGATACCAAAGAAATGAGATCCTTGGCCTTAACTCCAACATGGTCAGTAGCAACTGTGCTGACAATCTTTGTAGTTGTTTCTTTGATTGTGGAGCGCTCAATTCACAGACTAAGTAATGTAAGTGGCATCGTCTACCCACTGTATAGTAATTTTCTTATTTTCTCATCTGTTGTTCCAGAGGTTGTATTTTCTCATTGTTATGATTTAGCAGACTCACTTTGACATGCGATGTCTGTGTTTATACAGAATTTGATTGTTGTTCTTTTCTTTCATTCTATTTAAATTCAAGGTCTAGAATGAATTCTCTTAAAATTTTATTTATATATTTGAGCCCTTTGAAATTTCAAGGCACTTTACTTGGTAATTGATTTCTGCCACTACTTCTTTTCCCATGTTTTGATGACTTTGAGTTGCGAAATAGCTTTTATTTCTTTTTTGAGGGCTTTTAGCTGATACTTCTAGTTTTCTGTTTGTGTCATAGTCATGGCTGTAGGCTGAGATCTCATTGATTGTTTCAATTGCATCAAATGCTTTAGATTTGAAGATTACGTTTTGGATGACTGTTATGATAAATTTAATCTGTTTGCTTTAGGAGAACTGTATATTGACAGATGAATTGAAACAGAATCTGTCAGATCATTTTTGTAATTTTAGCTCATATTTTGTCTATTTTCCTTTCTGGAATGTCAATACTGTGTTAGTTTCTAGAGCTTTGGTGACTGCTCTGAAACTTGATGCTTTATATGTTTGTTTTTCAGTGGTTGCGAAAAACCAATAGGAAACCTTTGCTTGCAGCCGTGGAGAAAATGAAAGAAGGTATTTTCCAAGTTCTAAATGCACCATTTGATGCTGTAGAAAGTTCTTTTTGTTCTTTTGGTTACAAGTGATTCTTAGTTCCCCTTCATATATTTTTGCAATTTTCATTCACAAGTATTGTTTTGTACTTCACTTCAGAGTTGATGCTGCTCGGATTCATATCACTTCTACTAACAGCTACCTCAAGTACCATTGCCAATATTTGCATTCCATCAAAGTTCTATGATGGTAATTTTGCTCCTTGCACTAGGTCTGAGATTGATGAGGAAGTTGAAGATAATTCTTCCCAGGGACGTAAACTGCTGATGCTTCCCGTTCTTCCTCATCCACTTCGAAGAATATTGAATGGCTTGGATCGGAATACCTGCAAAGAGGTATGTCATTTATCTTATATGAACATTGCTGATGATCTTGCTAGAGATCTATCTATGGTGTGTGAAATATTTGAATTTTCAACACAGTGTATTGATAACACTGATTTATTATGGCTTTTGTCTTTTCAATGATAAAATATGTAGAAAAGAGATTTTCTTTTTGGGTCACTTTTAGAAGGCAAATTAGTATTCTAAAAACTGTTTGATGTGCAGGGACATGAGCCGTTTGTGTCATATCAAGGTCTTGAGCAGTTGCATCGCTTTATTTTTGTCATGGCAATCACACATGTATCTTACAGTTGTTTAACAATGTTGCTGGCGATTGTGAAGGTTAAGCATTTTTTTGTATTCCATTATAGTTGTTGCTTTTCTTAATGGTGGAGTGATTTTAGGAATGATTAAGTTCACATAATAAATAAATTACACAACATAATGAAAGGAAAAAGGATAAATTATGTATAGAACAAGATCCACTATTCAATTTATTCTCATGTTTGAAGAAATAAAATGTTCTGGTTTATTGTTAGATGGAAAGGAGTTTGTAAATTTTGTTCCAGGTATGCATTCCCCGTTGGTTGAATGATTTCAATTTGGTTTAAATATGACTTGTTCTCATGTTTTATACGGGCCTCTCCTCCTATAGGTTTAACTCTTTGGTGTTAAACTTCAAGTTATTTTGAGTCCATTTTGTTTTCTGTTGTTGCTGTTGCCCCTCGTGCTGGGCCCATGGTTGCTGCTATCAAGTATGCCGGAGTGCTCTCTGTTAAGCTTGGACATCAGAGGGGTTGTTGAGTAATGTTTTACTGGATAAGTATAAAGTTTGGCATGACTATGAAAAGAGTATACAGTTTGATCTTGTTTAGTTGCCTTTTATAATTCGTGATATGTGTCTCTCCTCCTACAAGCATTAGCTTTTTGGTTGGAAGCTTTAACAGCATTCTCAGAAGCAACATGCTTGCCTTACAATCAGCATCTGCTGTTTCAACCTTTGGTCCTTTGTATCTAAAATATGGCCCTGTTTGTTCTGTGATAAGAATATATGTGCTGACCCATCCAGTATTTTCAAGTCAAACTTGTGATATCTTATGTCAAGATGACTCAAGGAGAGGAAATCATGTTGACCATATAAACCAAGTTCTTCCCTGAACTATAGTTGCATTAAAGACAAGACATTATTTGAATTGTGAAACTAGAGAACCATAATGTTGTTATCACTGTGGCCATCTGTCTAACTTTGTAATTGGTTCGCCAGATTCACAGTTGGAGGATATGGGAGGATGTGGCTCATATGGATCGACATGATGTATTAACAGGTAAGCTTTAAGCAGGAAAGTGGTTTTGTATAGATTTAAAATTTTAAACAGTAGTCGTGTTGCCTAATTCTTCTTGCCTATTTCAGCTTTATAGAAGATGGCTGATCTAGAATATGCATGCCCAATCTCTCACTCTCTTCAATATACATTATTTAGCTTGTTCTTATATACATATATATGTCTAGATGCTAGACCTTTAAGGATATTGAGACTTGATCTTATGTATCTTGATGGTCAAAGGTGGAATTGAGATATTTAGGAAAGAACAGGAACTTGCAGTAGTGTTTTTTTTTTTTTTTTTTGAGTTGGACAAGAGAAAGGGTTTATTTGGTTATGCAAACTGGAGACCTCACATGAAGTCAGCAAGGAGCAGGAAGGAAGGTAGAATTGAGGACAGTAATTGGAAAAGATATTACTTTGGCTCCTGAGTTCTCATTTGAGCATTCATCCTTGTAGCAGAAACATGACCGATCTCTGTAGGCCTGGGCTTATCGTTACGTCTGATGCAGTTCAGCATATTTATGATATGCTTTCCATAATTAGTGTGATAAAAAAGCACTGTTTTGCAAGGATACCTTCACATTCCAATCATTTCAATTGCAAATATGTATTTAAGAAATATTTTTATGACAGAAATAATGACTATAGCAATTTATTCTGTAACAGAAATCAATAGAGAGAAGACATTCCGAAGGCAAACAACCTTTGTAAGACATCATACATCAGGTCCTTTGGTAAAGAATAGTTTTCTTATTTGGGTGGTAGGTACAAAACTCTTTTTCTTGCTCTTTTAATGCTCTCTATGCTGGTAGTCCATGCTTGCTTGCTATTCATGCTAATTCTGCAATAAAATTGGAGCTGTGCTACCAGACCTTGTTTTGCGTTGATCTTTGTTTGATGTATTTCAATACCAGAGAGACAGTATTGCAATTTTACATTGACAACATTCACAATATGATCTTCATGTCACACACCTGATCCAAAACAATCCTTGTGTCTATCCTCCATGCTCCACTTTGTAAACAATCTCATAACTCACCAAAAAGATAAACAAATATGGATCACTGAAATTGAAGCATTGGAATTTACATCTGGAGCTTCTTTGTTATGGGTTTTTGAGATGCTAGTGTTTCTTCTTTCAAGAAGGTATAGGAAGGGGCATTAGGCAATTTCCTCCTTTTCATGTTTGTTGATAATGTACATTTTAACCTTGTTAGTTTCCTCCTTTCTTTCTTCATTTTGTTGTCATTTTACTTCTATTGTTTGAAAGAGCATCTGTTTGTATTTGCTTGCCACTTTTTTTTTTGGGTCCGGATAATTTCTGCTGAAGTTGCTTGTTTTATCAACTTGCAGACATGTTTCTTCCGGCAATTTGGGTGTTCAGTGGTTCGCACAGACTACCTTACTCTTCGTAAGGGCTTCATCATGGTATACTTTGTTGTTATTTGTTAGCCCATACTTTAAGTGAAGTTTAATTTTCAAATAGCAGTTACAACATTGAAGGTGCATAATGGGAAGTTTAATGTACTAGCATTTAGGATGTACTACAAATGTAAGATGGCACTCTCCTCCTGGAGAAATAGGGAAGTAGGAGAATTATGATCCCAGAATCAGGTGAGGAATTCAATGGTATGGAAGGAAGGCAGGGGCTTGTACTAGGGTTTATAAAAAAAGAAGATATCGGAGTGTATATACATAGATAAACTCATGCAGTAAAAAACATAATATAAGATAGACCATAACAGATGGGTATTATATTGTGATGGAATATTTTGAAACCAACCTCAAATTATGGTAAGTGGAAAATATTTTGACACCATATTACTTCTTTTGATATTTAAAATGAGATGTTGAATCGGAGTCAGAACCAAATCCATGTTTGAGGCATCTGGCAATTGGAACGTCTTTGCTGATAGACTGGTGGTACTATTAGTGATTGCTTTATTAACATCCATCCCTTTTATTTTCCTATTCATGGCAGAATCACAACCTCTCATTGAAATATGATTTTCACAGCTACATGATTCGCTCTATGGAAGAAGAATTCCAAAGAATTGTTGGTGTGAGGTAACATCTATGTACTTTGGATGTTTCTTGTATTTTTAGGGCATTCATTTGTATGATTGAGGTAGGAGAAAACGGACCTGCTAAATGCCTGCTTGTTCAATTCCTTGCAGTGGTCCATTGTGGGGATTTGTTGTTGCATTCATGCTTTTTAATGTAAAAGGTACAGTTATGCAGGTGAAAAATGATGGTATAAATTCTTTTGTTTTGCACTTGCTTTTGGATAATAATATACAAGTTTTGATGATTTGTGCATTTTCTTCTGAATTATTTGTGACTCTTTTCAATCTACCATGACAATTACCAGCCTCAGTTTTCATACATTGGACTACACATCATGTGATCTACGTCATATGTTGTGTAGTGTATGACAGGGTTATCCTAGGTCTTAAAGTTACTAAATTATGGTTTGTTTGATTTGGAACCTTCTACAGGATCTAATCTTTATTTCTGGATAGCAATCATTCCAGTCACTGTGAGTACTGGTTCTTTTGAGTTTTGGTTTTATCAATCACTTGGATGCTGCCAAAGGCATTTTCTTAGGTAGTAGCACAAGCATGCTGTGAGAAACAGACACTTGAACAGGCAACTGATCGCACCAACAAATTTTGTATCTAGGGTGAATAAAGCTTTATGTACCCTTGCAATTGTATTGGTTTTCTCTAATGTTTCACATCATGGGCAGCTTGTTCTTCTTGTGGGTGCAAAGCTACAGCATGTAATTGCAACCTTGGCTTTGGAGACTGCTGGTCTAACTGGACATTCTGTGGGAGCAAAACTGAAGCCTCGAGATGATCTTTTTTGGTTCAAGAAGCCAGAATTAATGTTGTCATTGATTCATTTTGTTCTGTTCCAGGTAAGCAATGCTCACCGTGATCAATTGCTCAAATTGAAATGGTAACACATACCATCCTTTCAGTTCATTCTTTCCTAGAAAATGGTTTTATAGTGGCGTGCCAAAGTAGTAGAACTGACATCACATTTTTTTCCTTTGAAATTTCATTGCAGAATGCATTTGAATTGGCTTCGTTCTTTTGGTTTTGGGTAACTCCTCTTCCCTTACTTGATTGGTATTCACTGGACTGTGAGAGTTCACTTTTGTCCTTCTTGACATCAACCAAGCTCAAATTTATTATAATTTCTGTGATCTGGTTGAACAAAAATCTCACCTTTTCCTCGGTTTTGTCGCCTCAATGTTTACTAAATTCATTTGAGAAACATTTGGAAATCACTTAAAGAATGATATCGCGGACCAGAGGAATCACAAATGAGGAAATACAAAAATCTTCTTTTCCTTGCTTAATGAGATTTTGAATCTGTACATTGAACTAATATGTCTTTTGTTGATTGATTTACAGTGGCAATTTGGGTACAAATCCTGCTTTATTAGGAACCATTGGCTGGTGTACACACGACTTGTTTTGGGGTATGCATACATCTGAGATAGTTGAGACTTTCTTGAGGATTTATCAGCTTTTTTACAGCCACTGCATCATTGTATTATCTTGTAGGTTTGCTGGGCAGTTCCTCTGTAGCTACAGCACCTTGCCACTATATGCACTAGTTACTCAGGTATCATATTCATTGGGAAGTGCTTTTCCCCAAGGAAAATTACTGGTTAATTTTTATTTATAGGCAACTAGATACCAAAGCATAATCTACTAGCAAACAAATATCATGAGCAATAAATTAGAAATGCATAATCTACTGTAAGCTAGTTTTAACCTGTATCCAGTACAGATATACAGGAACTTTCAGGGATAAAGACTCTTGACCGCCAATATAGCCTAACAGCATATGCCAGCTGCATATATCTCCATTCCTGGGCCTATTGTTGATTCCAACCACAGTATCTCAAAGAAAGAGAGAAGGCACTTCATCTATATATAGTTATCTATGCAGTGTATATATAATGCCGGAGTTACATAACTATTGAATGGCAATCAGATGCATTGATATGTCCAAGTAGGATGAATGAAGTTCCTTGTGATTATATGTTTATGCAGTATTGCGCAAGCACCCAGTTTATGGGTGTACCTTCACGGACTGATTTGTCAAGTACCATGTCTTATTATTATTATTTTTTTTAAATCTCCTCTGCTCTTTCTTTTCTGGGAGCAATGCTGTGGTGTTGTATCACAATCCATCACCGAGCCTGGGTTGTGGAGCAAACCTCATATTTTATTAGACATGAGAACAAGTCATGAAGTTGAGTCCTCTAGATTGCCCTGATTTTTTTATGGCATTAAATCATCTTTATCCTCTTGTGAGGAGGACATGCCCCCCTCCCCCCTCCTCAGAACTAGTAATATGAATCATGTTTGAGCAGGTTTTCATTGTGTTAAGGTGGTTAGGATTGTTTCATATTTTTAGGTTCAATCATTTCCTGTTATTATTAGCATCATGTAATGCTCCCTCTGTTTTTTCAGATGGGAACAAACTACAAGGCAGCATTAATTCCGCAAAGAATAAGGGAGACAATCCATGGGTGGGGGAAGGCGGCTAGGAGGAAGAGAAGGCATGGAAATTTCACAGATGATTCTACCATACATACAGACACAAGCACAGTAATGTCACTTGAGGAAGATGATCATCAGTTGCTTGATATTCCTGAGATTGGTGATGGTCCAGTCACTCAAATTGAGTTGCAGTCTGCTTTTATTTCAGTTAGTCCTGGCCCAGTTGCCAACGAAACTTCAAGTAGGGTTGGCACTCCTCTTCTTCGTCCCTCAGCTTCTGTGTCATCATCAGAAACACCAAATCTTAACGTGGAAGGTATTCCTAGGTCATCTTCTATGCCAGTTAGAAGGTAATAAATTGGAGGTATTCTGTCGTCAAATTTAGGCTTTGCAGGGATCCTGTAAAGTCCAAGGGAATGAAATAGAAAGTAGAAAAGTGCACGAATAAGCGAACCTAGTATTTTGATCCGTTCCCTTTTCCCTCGTTCTTTTCAGGATCCAGCTAAAGTAGGTACTCTTTTCTTGATCGTATGTGGTATTTTCCAATATCGAATCAAGGTTCATACTATACTCTTAGGATTTGAGTCGTAGCATGAGTACATAGAAGAAGGAAATCAATACATTAGTTTACTGTAATAGAATCATGCTCTCTGTAATATTAACATACAGGTAATAGAAATGATGCAAGTTATTATGAATTGATCCTCTGTATGTTTTATGTTTCCTATGGAACCAAACCAACTTCTTGCTTGAAGTAATGATGAACCTACGAGAAAGTTGTTTTTTTCAAGGCAACAAGATTTGATGAGTGTATATTTCTTTCCCCTGTTGTTTTATGATTTTATTTTTCCTTTTTCGGTAATTGATGTGTTTGTATCAGGCTGATTCGTGTTTTTCAATTGATAGCATGCAATGTGTCAACTCAGACAATGCTAGCCGTGGTTTATTATATTTTTCAAGCAAATTTGATTTTTTTTTAAAATTAAGTTTTTAGTATTTTTAGATAATATTAAAAATAATTTTAAAAAATAAAAAAATATTATTTTAATATTTTCAAGCAAAAACTATTTTAAAAAACAATAACAAGCACATTTCGGTTCCTGATACTTGGTGCACACCAAGTATTAATGTTTTTTAATTAAAAATATATTAAAATAATTTTTTTAATTTTTTTTAGATTAATATATAAAATCAATTAAAAACATCTAAAAAATTATTTTGAAAAGCATAACAAAGAATAAACTCTTACTTTCTAGAACACCATCTCCCCTTTGCCTGGGGAATGCAGACTGTTCTGCTCAATTAGCGGTCTCTGCACCGTGAGTGGCCTTGCAAGTTGCAACCGTTTCGTAGCCCCATGCTCACGGACTCCGTGGCTCCATGCTTGCGGTTGACTCATGAGCCTCACGTGGACTCCATGGCTTTGTTACTTGTAGCTGCAACGAAGGGTTCGGGAGCCTTAGGTGGACCCCATGGCTCTGAGGTCACAATGATAGACTCGTGAGCTTCATAAGGAATCCATGGCTCTGGGGCGTTAAGGATGGACTCGTGAGCCTTGTGTGGATTCCATGGTTCCGAGGCCGCAATAATGGACTCGTAAGAGCCATGTGGACTCATGGCTGCAATGATGGACTTATGAGCCTCATCTTTGTTGACGTCGTTTTGGGTTTCACTGTCAGGCTCATCATTTGCTTTTGATCTTGATCTCCCTCTCGGATGACGTTCGGAACTGCTTTGTGTAACCGATGCATAATTTACCAAAACCTCTACCGATTCCTGGTACTGTGCTGTGGGCCTGTGGCCGCTACCCCCATTACCTATTACAATCCCATAGCCATAATTAAGCAAGAGATCCCCGGGAAGTACTAATCTCCACTCGATCCGCTACCAAACCCCATACCTTTTCCAGCCCCACTAACGTGAGAACTATCATGGCGAAAGTCTCCGAGTTTTTGGTCATTAGTGTCGAAAAGGAACTTGTGAGCAATGCTGAAGCTAAAGCATAGCAAGACCAAGAAACTCACGCAGGCACACTTTAGTGCAGTCATGTTATTTTTGTTTTGATTTGATTTGTTATGCATGGCAGCAAATCAAGTCTTGGATATATAGTGAGTGAAAGCTTAAGGGAGAGACTAAATGGGTAGTGGGTAATCCGGAGCCATGATAGGAAGATCCCCAACCTTCAAGCCAGAGGCAGAATGCAATCCGTGAGCCAATTCTTTGGTAGTGCAAATATGGATAGCTCTCCTATTCGACTGCAACCATCCTTAATTAAGCTGTTGTTGACGCAATGCATGCATCAAGCGAGGAGTATTTCTAACATCGTAGCCCGATTACCATCATCATCATCCTCATCCAAGGTTTTCTCCTCTTTTCAGATGGGAACAAAGTCATAAACTGTGCAGCGTCTCCATTTCAAGAGAATAATTATGGGAGACTGTATACTCCATGCATGGCTAGGGAAGACATAGCTAGGAGGAAGAAAAGGCACGGAATTTTCACGTATGATACGATCACTCTACCATGCATAAACATTGACTGCTAAAGTAATGCAATGATTAACGCACAAGATCTTTTTTTAGAGACAAAAAGATTTTTTAACCCAACAGGATTGATTTGATGATCATCTGTCTTTTCCGTTTTTCCCTTAAGTTTTATTTATTTATTTTGGCAATTTACTTTTTATATATGTTTTCTACATTTCTACCTTCACAATCTCCTTGTTTCTTGTCTCAAATAATACAGAATTAGGGTTTTTTTATTCGTTTTTAAACAATCCTTGAATGAAATTTGAGATGGAATTATTCGAAACATTCAGCTACTTATTCGGGGAAAGCACAGACTGTTTTCCTCACTTATTGGTTCTGCGCTGTGTTTGATCATGTTTTTTAGCAGCGCCTTGCTCATGGACTGTATGGCTCCGTGGTTGCAACGTTGGATTCATGAGTCTCATGTGGACTCCATGGCTCCATGGCCACATCGATGGACTCATGAGCCTCGTCTCTAGAGACCTCATTCTGAGCTCCACTGTTGTGCTCATCATTTGCTTTTGATGCTGATCCTCCCTTCATTATTGAAACTTGATTATAACATTCTGGGCTGCAGGTACATCCATTGCCTATTTGACCATATCCCGGAATGAAATGTGGTGGAGGCATACCAATTCCTGCTATCGTGCCACCACTGCTGCTACCTTGCCCTATTCCACCACTGCTGCCACCGCTGCCTTGTCCTGTTCCAATCCCTCCACCTATGTTAACACCAGGCAATCCTATGCTACCCCCCCAAAGTCAAAACCAGGCCATCTTATGCTACCCCCAAGACCAAAACCAGGCAATCCTGGGATGAAGCCTACTCCACCAGTTCCAGACACAGACCCATCTGAACCTTCTCCAACACCCCAGCCGGATCCACCAGTCCCGGGGTCTTCATATCCATTCCGACCAGATCCATACCCGACTCCATACCCTAACCTATAACCACCAGATCCTGACCCGAGCCCATTGCCATGTCCACTAGAGCCTGACCCAAAACCCAACACCTACTCCACTTGACCCGGCGCCACTGCCAAACCCAAGATCTTTTCCAATTCCAGTCCCGGTCCCAGCATCATCAGTACTACCATGGCGTTCGCCTTCATGCATTTGGTCATCATTGTCCAAAAAGAATCTGTGAGCGAAACTGAAGCTTGAGCATAGCAAGACCAAGAGACCAACGGAGGCACATTTTAGTGCTGCCATTTTTGTTTTGTTCGATCTGCAAGGCAGCAAATCAAGACATGGCTTTATATACTGAACGCTTAAGAGGAAGATTAAATTGGTATTTATGGTGTAATAATAAAAGCGCAAAATGTCTGCATTGGTTTGTTCTTGCAACCCGCAGCCACGATGCTTGTGTGAGAATTTACGTGTTGTAGCTGTAACACCAAACCTGTAACCCAACAGGCATAACTGGAGATTACGGCTAAATTTTGAATTCAATGTCATCGAATCCTGTGGCTTAAAAAATGGCTTCTTGCAGTAACAGTCCAGTGGTTATTATGAACTAGAATGATTAAACAAATTGGGACATAAACAGCAACTCGGATTCGATGTGCCCACCAATTTATCAGTTGTAAAGAACCGCTGATCATATATTAAAAAACTGCAAGTTTAACTCGTGCACAAGTAAAATTGAAATTTAACCTTTTAGATGGTCGTTCAATGGTAAGAGTTTGGGATTAAAAGATTTGCTCTTTCTATGACCTCAGATTCGAGCCCTGTGGTTGCTCATATAATGGTCACTGGAGACTTACATAGTCGTTAACTTCAGGGCCCATAAGATTAGTCGAGGTGCGTGCAAGTTAATCCGAACACCTACGTTAAACTAGAAATAAATTAAAATTTAATTAGAAAAAATTGAAAGAGACAATAAAATGCAGAGAGTCTTGGTTATTATCCAATTATTTAGGGATAATTGGTCTTTTGACCTTTCAATAGCATTATATATTATTACCTGTTAAATTTGTTTAAGGATAATTAATTTTTTTAATATTTTTTAAAAAACATTGTAAAGACTTTCAGGCAGGATTATTGTAATGAAATTTGATTTTTTTTTAACTAACAATTGCTCGGGATGAATTTAAGCTTTTAATATTTATGAAAAAGAGTGTAAAGATATTCATTCAATTAAAAGTAAAAAAAAATAAGCCTTAGAACTAGGGGCATTTGCATATTTTCAAGCCATGTTTTTTCTAACGATGTTGAGCGTGTTGCCATCATAGCAGTGGTTAGGTTTAATGAACTTTTTTCTTTTTCTTTTTTTTTTCTTTTTTTTTGGTTAAAGAATAATATGTCGTTTTATTTATTTTATTTATTCAATTTAGTTATTTTTTTATTGTTATTTGTTTTATTTTTATTAATTTTTTCTTTAATTTTATCCCTTATTATTTGGTTTGATTTGATTTTTATATCAAATTTCATCCTTATTCTTTTGATTGTTAGTTTTTTTATCCCTAATTTATTTGAATTTTATTTTCAATTTCACCCCTCAACATTTGATTTCAAATTATTTTTGTATTAAATTTATTCATGATTCTTTTAATTGTCATTTCTTTTGCTTTGGAGACTTTTATATTGCATTTTTTTTTAATTTTATCCCCTGGTATTTTATTAATTTATAATTTTACTTTGTTTTTTTAGGGTGTCTTTTATGAGGTTAGTCTCAGGGTCACGAGTTTTGAAAGTTAATACAGGTTGGCTTTGTTTTTCATATATAAAAAAAGTCCTTTTATAAAATTATTTTTTATAAAAAAAATTTCAACATTTAATTTATTAAGAATTGATATTTGTTTTTGTTTTTTTTTCTATGGGGATATTTTAATTATGTGTCTGGCTACGGAGTTAACAAGTAAACCCAAGATCACACCAATCTTTTTTTTAATTAATTTTTTTCTAATTTTACCCATATATATTATGTTATTTTATAATTATGTTATTTTATAATTAAACTTTGTGATTTTATTTAATTTGCTTTCAATTTTCCATCCCTTGCAACTACCTTCTTCTAAGGCATCAATAAACTAATCGGGATAAACTTGGTTCTTCTTTTTATCTGTTTTGCATTAATAGTACTTTTTTAACTATTTATTTATTATTATTGTATTTTTTATTTATATTATTTAAATAAACCAAACTTATTAAATTCTAATCAATTCAATAATCCAAGCTTTAGTGTTTTTTTTACCGCTTGATTTTTTTTAAAAAAATTTAAATCGGCCCACAGCCTTGCGCAACCCCCTGATTTGGTCTTTTCCATCCGCCGGTCAGCATTTTGATTATACATCAAAGTCTTCGTCCTTCAGAAAAGAACCCTTTCCAAAACGTCAGAAAGGGTGGTGGTAATCATTTTCTTGAGCTGGAAACCTTTTCCCGGAAGATCTAGTAAGATGCCTCAAGCAAGACTGCCGGGACAATATTCGACTCTTTGGCTGTATAATCAAAACATAAAACATATCGCCTAAAATGGGTCATCCATCAACGGCATAGCATTTCCATATTGATGACACAACCAAAAGATTTTAACCAGAGCATAGCAAAATTAAAAGGCTGCTCCTTTATATTCCTTGGTGTGAACTGTTAAATCCTGATCTATGAAACACTAACATCCATCTGAAGTGAATGAATTATTACCAGAGACGAACCCTCAAGCTCCAAATGCAAAACAAAACAAGAGGAAATCTTCAACCTTTTACATTAACAGGGGGCTCAACTTAGCACAGTGAGAAAGCTCTTCAAAAGAAAATACAGCAGAGTTTATTGGCATATAGTCACATGTTTAAACATTGTCACCAGCGCCTGATTCCGCATCAATATTCTTTAAACCTTCAGCCATCATTCGCTCCCTGTTTTGTAATTGTCTTTCAACAACAACCATATACAGGCCTAGATAAGAGATAACCAGAAACTATCAGAAGGAGGGTAACCTAGAGGAAAAACAAGGCTCGTGATGCAACAATTCCAATAAAACAAATGGTTGTCAGTCTTACAATATTTTTAGCAATAAATCAGGAGTTGAGTAAAGAAAACATACTGACTACACTTCCAATAGCACAGGCCCAAAGAACCCTCGAGGACCATTTATCACCAATAACTCCTCGGCCTCCCATCTTTCGCTGCAAAAAGCCACTAAAGTACTGCTGAGTACATACACCATTATACACTACAAATTAATGCCAAAGTTGATTTCTTGGATGGCTACTTTTCTTTTCATTATTTCTCTCATAAGAACCATAATAAATGCAGTAATGGGGAACTGAGAAGGAAGATCTCGTAAGAAAAGTAACAGATAGAAAATTATGAGCAGAGAAAACTATGAGCAGCTGATCAACTAACAGTTGAGGGGAAATTATGGACTAACAGGAAAAAGGGGAGTGCAAGAGAGTTTTACAATGGCTAACGAAAGAAAACCATTTGCTCGCAGAAAGAAATCCCGAAGTGGGTATCTAATATTCATAAGAAAAAAGAATTCCAGAAAAAAATGTACTTCCACTTTGAAGCATTTTGCTAACATTACCATGATCAACAAATAGCACCCTAAAAGGATCAAGGAATTAATCAACTAAAACAAAAATCCCGTTTTCCCTAACTTCCCAAATTCAACCTCCTATAACAAAAGAAGCATGATTCTGGAGAAATATGTGGGCATTTTAACATTGAAGGTGTAAACGAGCTCAAAATTCCCATTTGCTCATGATACAACCAGTGGATTATATTCAGCAAAGCAAATAAATGTTGCTAGTCCTTAGTCATTTACCTACACTACACTTTCCCTTAACAAAAATAAAAAACATAAATTTACAGTAAAGAACAAGAAGCCTATATGAGACTTGGGGCATGCAAGCCAACACTTTCTAATCTACAGTTAAAGGGTTTAGAATCATACAGTTTCTTTATCTAAATGGAAGAATACACCACGATGAGATAAACACACTAATTAATAATTCTAAACCCGTATAGCTCGTGAAAAAAAAAATCAATAGCATCTAGGCTAGATTTTCTTTGATCCAGATTCCTAAAGTAAATTTAAGGAATTGAAATAGAACTGATCAAGAATTAAGTAACTACAACTCGGGCTAAACAACAAATACATATCATTATGATACACACACCAAAGGAAAGGATTAAGAGAAGATGCGATCAAAACACAAGCAAATTGTAATAGCCCATCTGGATTTTTTACATTTCTTGATTTAGTATTAAGAATAACATGGAGTATAGAGAGTACAGTACCTTGGTTAGTGAGTTGAAGCAGATTCTTCAAAGAAGAAGACTGTTAACAGGAGTGTGGCTTTAGCTAGATCAAGGGATTTTAATTTTTATTGTGATGTGAGGTCGGGGATTGGTATTCGCAGAGCTTCATTATCTATCCGCACACCAATTTCGAGTTAATGGACTTATCTGTCCTTATGGCAATCTAACAATTACAACCCCACAACAATTGAGACTTTTTGTAGGATAAGGAAAGCCAAAGGAACTACTGGCAGTGCCACTGCCGTAGTGTTGAAGAGAGACTGTAAATAATTAATTAAATTGAAAAATGTTAATTTGTGCTCCACCAAAGCACAGACTGGAAGTTAATCTAGAGTTAAAGGGACAAATTTGTCCATCAGCATATAATAGCTGTGCGAATAGACATCGCGGTGTGCGAATAGCTCTTTCCAGCAAGGTCTCCACGTTTCGTTAAGCGTGTAGACCTGTTCATGGTCCGGGCCGAGCCTAGGTCAGACCCGGTTGTTTTTTATACAGCTCAGGCCTGTCCCTTGAAAATATAATAAAAAAATAAAAAAAATCACCCTGACCATTATATAATTAGGTTGTTTTTTTTATTTGCCTTGAAAATTATAATTTATATTTTAAAGTTTATAATATTTTACATCTCGCCTAGGAAAAATCAATAAAAAATCAAATTATTTAGGGAATCATATTAAATATTATAATTTTGTCTACTTTGTTATAATTAAAAAAAACTTTCATAATTGAAATTTTATCAAACATTGTGTGCATATAATATTAAATCCAAAACCCAGGAAAGAACAATTGTTAGTGTCACTTTAATTCATATCCCAGAGAGAACCTCATGTCATCTCGATAATTTCTGACCCGAGAATGGCAGCAATAATTTTTATCAGCTCCGGTGGCCTTCTAGTAATCCACCACTGGCAACTAAGGTTTACTATATATATATATATATATATATATATATATATATATATATATAAGGACATGTAAATAAACATGTATAATAAGTTATGTAATTAGAAAGCAGCAATAATTCCTGTGGACGTGAGATTGTGGAAATCATTCTGAAAGATAAAGGTTATTAGTTGTTGATATTACTTAATTATATAATTTTTTTTTTTGGATTCGAGGAAACCTCACCATCTCGGAAAGCGCACTTTGTGGGCCCAGATGAGGGAGTAAAACCCCGGCTGTCCCAGGCTTTTACAAGAGGTGTACGCCTTGACTCGAACTCGAGACCTGCTGTGCAGATCTCAAACCCTTTGCCATCACGCTACGTCACTTGAGAACACTTAATTATATAAAGCAGATAGCAAAGAAGATAAAGGTATCAACAACACAACAAAAACTTAAAATCACTATATTATAGTTTTATCAAGTTCTCGGAACCTTTTAAACCTGAAAATTATAAACGATAGAATAATAAATGATAATTAAGTAGGCTTGTAATTTTTTTTATAATAAGCAGGCTTGCAATCTCAATTCCATAAACCAAAAATACCAAAAAAATATTTTATTATCGAGGAGTTCTAATTCATGGATGTAATCAAAGTATGAATCACTCTATGAATGTAATTATTCTTTTCCTAAGTTATTGAGTTTACTTTATATTTAAGCTATTTTAATTACTTGGTTACTTTTTCAGTTAAACTATTATTTGTATAAAATAAATTTAATTATATTGATATTCATGTAACTCTTTAATACAAATTTAAATTACATAAATAAATCTAAAATTATAACAAAAGCTAAATGGTTGAGAAAATCATTATGGATCAAGAGATCTTTTATTGTGGATTGTAATAGTAATTTCACTTTTAATTTCTTATCTTTTTGCAAGTGAAAAAAATGTTTCTTTGACTTTCCTTTTCTTCTCATTCATTGCTTCTTTTCTCTCATTTTCTTTTATTTTTTTACAACTCAGATCACGAGGAGAATGAAAGTGAATTAGATGAGAGGAAACTGTAGAGAGAGGATGAAGATGGTGCTTACTATGTTTAGTCCTTCTCTTTATTCTCAACCAAATCAGCAGAAGAAATGGAAGAGAAGAGGGCACCGAATTGACAAAGAAAAGGACAAAATCGTGATGGAGAGAAAAGGACAACAAAGAGTGTGAAATTTTATAGTATGATTAATGGGAGAAAATTATGTGGTTTGTTTTTGTCTGTTCTTAAGAGTTTGATGTGATTAATTATTCTTCCATTAACAAAATGGATGTATCTAATGAGAACATTCTTGATCTTACCATCAAATCCATAAATTTTTAAGGAAAAGTATTGGATTTTATGGGTTCTAACATCAAAGGTGGGATCTTTTTCAAAGATCTAACATGTTTTTGTTGTTTTTTTAAATAATGTTAAGAGGATTAGAAATGAGTAACATAAAGTTTGGACAACAAATTAATGGGTAGAACAAGAGAACTTTTAGTATGTTGAATCAATATTTTATTGGAGGACAATAAGTATATCCTTGCGTTTGATTAGAGTTTTTTAAAGTTGCAAGAGCACGGACATGTATCTAACAATTGGTATCAACATAACAGAGCTTAGCTTAAATTTTGCATCTATTTATTGAAATTCAGTAGTGTTTGGCAGAGGTATTTATTGTTTTTTCCCCTTAACAATACATCAAAAGTTCACAAGGAATTATTAGTTAGATATACTGAGACCATTCAACATATTTGCTTGAGTATTTTTATCCTCAATAAACAAGCTATTTGAGTCCGACGACCATGTCAGGCTCAAGAACCTTGGGTCTAGCAACCACGTCAGGCCTAAGCAACATGGGTCCAGCATCTTGGGTCTGGCAAGCATGTTAAACCCATGTTATGTTGACTTGGCAAAAATTACAATAGACAAGCTTTAATTTTTATTTGGATTCCACTCTCGCTGTCTTGGTTGTGTATTAACTCCTCCACATCTAAAACCTTTCTATTTATGTTACTGCTTATGGTTTGTGTTAATTTCTCTTTACATTATTAGTAGTTAAAGTTTATGTTATCTTACATATTTAGCATAAACATGAACCAAGTTTAAAGCAATGACAGAAAAAAAAATGTTGTGGCGGAGTGCGGGCAACAGTAGTAGTAATGGTGGTACTAACAACAACAATAACAACAATAATAATAATTGTGGTTATAACAGTAATAATAATGATGATAATAGTAATAAGAATAAAAATAATGATAATATTAGTTATGGTGGCGGTGAAAATAATTATAACAATAATATAAACAACAATAATAATAGCAATGATAATAACAATAACAACAACAATAATGATAGTGATCAAGATAATAATACTAATTTCAATTATGATATTACTTATTGATGATAGTAATAATGGTGGTAGCTGTAATAATAGTGACAATATTAGTAATGACAATAATAACAATAAGAATAGTAATTGTTATAATAATAATGTTGATAATTCATCATTCAATGTTACATTAATCCTTATATATTGGATTAATTGAGATTTCAGTTTCATAATTGGTTTTATTTCGTCTTTTATGAGGTTATCGTGATCTAAAAAAATCTCAGTATTGAGTTGGTGTTTGATTTTGCAATCATCTATTTTTGTTATCATGTAGTTAAAAAAAAAATTACAAAAAAAATTATAATTTCAGTGGAGTCCATAACCCAGTTCACAGGTTCGGCGTACTAGCCCGGCTTACCCGATTCACTCAGGGCAACTAGCTCGAAATGGATTGACCCTCACTTTTGGAATGGAATTTTTAGTTCGTTATTTGCCTCAACACTGCTTTGTTTTTACCACGATCTAGAAACTCTTTTGCTAGCGTTCATTGGCTCATTATGGATAAATCATTACCATACTTTTGTGATATTTTGCAAGACTAATCTTGAATTTGCAAAGAACAATTGGTATCAACATAACAAAGTTTAGCTTAAATTCTACATGTATTTATTGAAATTCAACAGTGTTTGATAGAGATATTTATTGTTTTTTTCTTAACAATACATTAAAAGTTCACAAGGAATTATTAGATAGATGTCCTGAGACCATTCAACACATTTGCATGAGTATTTTGATCCTTGACAAAACCATTATCTTTGCCTGGCTCACAAGAATTATACAAATCTCAAGCGTCAGACCCAAACTATTTGGGTCTGGCAACCACACCAGACTTAAGTGCCTTAGACCTAGAAACTAGCGCCACAAGTCTAGAACCACGCCAGACCCAAACAACTTAGGTCTGACAACCACGCAAGACCCAAATAGCTTGGGTTTGGCAACCACATAAGACCCAAGTTACTTAAGTCTAGCATCTTGGATCTGACAAGTATGCTAGACCCATGTTATGTAAACTTGGTAAAAATTTAAATGGATAAGCTTTGATTTTTATTTGGATTTCACTCTCGTTGTCTTGATTGTGTATTAACTCCTCTATATCTTAAAACATTTATATTTATGTTAATTTATTTTTATATTATTAGCTGTTAAATTTATATTATCTTATATATTTAGCACAAACATGAAGGGGAGCGGGCATGTTTTTAGTTAAATTTAGATTTTAATTAGTTGTAAAGTCTCTTAACAGAGACAGGCATACAACAGAAGTTACATTAAACATATTTTTTTACACAAATTTAGATTTTTTTACACTGAATATTTTCATTGTTGAAAGTTCAAAAAAGAAAGAAAAAATTACAGGTTGGGAGCCATTGTTTTGTGCATTTGTTATTTAACTTGATTGACTGGAATTTTGTTATGAGTGCATGTACTTCAGAAACTAATTGCATGTTTAACAAAATAAAAGATGAATAAACCTAGCTGTTTGCACTGTTTCTTCCAATTTTTTTTTTTTTTGGGTTTATTATAACCAAGCTGCATGGCGTAACAATTCTTGGCCTAATATACACTAATTTTCCTTGAGTGATTTTTTTCAATTTATAAACTACTGCTGAATAACCTTGAGAAATTTATTATATACAAAGTGCTCATACAATTTTTAGAATACTGTCACCTAATTTTGTAGTAGCATATATATTGTACATTTTTGCATTTTTGTGTTGGCACATATCAACTTTGTAACTTTAGCAACAACCTCTAAAACTGCTTCTGTTGGTCATGCAGAGCATTGATGAACTTCTTGAATTATCAGCTTCAACATTGGAAAAATCCGATGATGCTGTTAGCATGGCCATGGAAGAAGTAAGCTTTTGCCTTAGCCTTTGATGTGTGCTACCCAGTTTTGGTAAATATAATAGCTGCATCTTTCATAAAATATGTAATCCAGAATACAATGATAAAGTGTTTTTTCATCTATTTTGTTTAAACAGTCCACTAAACAATGTTCAGACCAGGAATCCCTTTCCCTTCAAGAACAGACGCAGCAGCTACGTGGAACCCAAAGGTTTCCCATACACATCTCCATTTTTGTTGTTTACTAGTTTACTTCCTTGAATCTCGATTTTGCCAAGAGAATTTGTTATTTCTGGATAGGCCACTTAAAATTATGTCATATTTGTCCACTAGCAGCATAAATCATTATCTCTCTCTTGTTTTTTGTTTCACCTTTTATGCAAAGAAGTGATGGAGCTCGGTTGCACAAAGAAATTTTAATTGGATCGTTGAAGAGAGAACACAATAATAGAGCAAGTCTCGAGAGGGAAATTCTGCAATCTTTATTTGATCTTCCAGAAAGATCTGAGGAGGCACCAAAGAAGACACGCCTAGTGAGGCAAGCAAGGAGTGCTTTTGGTAAACCGGCAGTTACCCCTCACAAGGACACTGCTAAAGAACACAAACCTTCTGCTGCAAAGCCACTAGCAGATACTAGAGGAGGTTCCCACTGTATTTTTTACGCTGTTCACAGTTTTCAAAGAGTTGTTAATGCCACAGATTATTTTCATAGTACATGAAAGTAGGGAGGACATTTATGAAGTTAAGAAGTTTCAGGTTCCTGTTTATTCTTTGGTTTTTCAACAACTTGGTCTTCCAAATGTTGATTCACCTACAGGGGGCTCGTAGCTCAGTGGTCTTGGCAGGCTTTGTATTGCTTGAGTGCCCTGGTTCGAGCCCTCATGTGTACCCAGCACATGAGGGTTTAACTGCTGTGGTCCATCGTGGACTTGTTCCACCCCCCCTCCCGGGTTCGACCCTCTATGTGCACGCCTGTCACCCCCGCGGTGCCTTACCTGCTCCTGGGCTTGCAGGATGTCCAGTGGGCCGTGGGGAATAGTCGTGGTGCGCGTAAGCTGGCCCGGACACCCCACGTGAATAAAAAAAAAAAAAAAATGTTGATTCACCTTAATTGGGCCGTCTTGCTTTTAATAGTTTGTTAGATGGCACATTGAGTTATATAGATGACGGGGTAGTATAAATTGATCCTTGCAGTCTGTCTTAATTGTACTGCCTACATACACCCCATGGTTGTTCATAGGTATTGCTTTCTCTATCATAGCATTGGGTTTATTGGTTCTCCTAGGGCTATGGTAGATGCCATTTGATCTCATGCAAGCTCCATCAATCACGATACCACAAACAAGGAAGCCTTCTTGAATATGCAGATTAAGTTTTCATGTGTGATTTAGATTTTATGATTCATGAGGGTCCACTCGTTGTTCACCTGCACATGGACTGATCTTGTAATATAAGATGCTATATTACCCACTGAAACCCAGTAATCATGAAGTCACAAATAGCAAATATTCTTAAGTTTGTTGGGTGATTTAACTTTCCATGTTGTCCAATTTAATTTCATGGTTTACTGTTTGTGTTTATGTTTATTTTCAAACATTTTCCTTTCTAATCTTTTAGTATTTTTTTTCTAATGCTATTGCTCCATGCCACATGAATATTTTTCTGTTGGTAGAAGCAGAAGGCGATGAAAACAGCTATGAGGTCTTACGCAAAGCTGTTAAGGAATATTGGATCACAAAGAAAGAGTTCTACAAAGCTGTAAGCTTTTTACTGTATAAACTTGTGGAAAATATTTTTGCAGGATATTTGTGGAAAATATTTTTGCAGGATATTTTTGCACTGCATTCGTAGATATAATGGTGATCATTTTTCTTGAATAACCACTACATACTCTTCTGTTTCTTTTGAACTTTTTTCTGGTTGGCTCTTTACCTTTTATTTTCTTTTGCAGTCTTAACATTGTGATAAGTTGATCATCTATGCTACCTGTAGGGTTGGATGTCATTGTTGATCTGTCTCATAATCACATTGCTTTGCAGGCTGCTGATGCGTTTGCTGAGGGTGATCATGCAAGGGCAGACAAACTCATGGACCAGGTTTTTTCTATACATGCGTGTGTGCATTTCCACATGCACTTACTAACATACTACTTATGCGTGTAAAGTTCAATATTAGCAATCACCATTGTTACAGATGCAATTCTCTCATTGACAGATCAGTACCGTCAATTAGTTCCCTTTTTTTTTTCAAAAAATCACCTTAAGCAAAATTCCTTTCAATTAGTAAATCAATGCTTCAACATTATGGTAATAAATAACAAGCAACGTATGTAACTTTGCCATAAATCTAATTGCTAGGCAGTTGAGATATTGTGATTCAAGGTGGCATGGCATTCTAAGAAGTAAAGGATTTCCTATACTAACTGGAAGTTCAAAAAAGTACAAGCGTCATGAGCATCTAACCTGAATGATGCTTTTAAAAAAGCTAAGACAATGATACTTGATTTTCTGAATGTGTTGGAATGTCCAGGGACAATTTTTTAACGAAAAGGCCCGAGAAGCAGATGAAAAATCTTTTCAAAAGCTTATGGAAACCAGGTTGGTGCAAAATTTATATTTTGCTTTTGACTTCTGTCTATATATTATACGATAAGTAACAAAATGTGAGTTTGAACGTAGAGATGATGAAATAGTATCTCTGGATTTGCTTGGCTTTGAACCCAAGGAAGCTTTACATTCTTTGAGGTTTCATTTAACTTCCTTTTCTGGCATCCCGTGTAGGCTACTTTTCTCTTCCTTTCTATTTCCACATAGTATTAGATAAGCACTATGTGATTTGTTCATCTTGCTTTGTGTCAGCTATTAAATACCTCAGAGTCGTAATTGAGAATGATGAAAAAGATACCTCAAAAGGAAAACGGAGAAGACTGGTAAGACTAGATTAAAGGTTACTTTCTACTATAAATTTCATTTCTGTTAGCTTTAGGCCTTTTTTTTAAACTACATTGGTAGATTGGGAGCAGTCAAGTTCCAATGATATTACAGCATCAACTGGAAAAGTGAGAAGGAGACAATTCTTCCATAGATTTTCTATCCTCATCAGATACATAACATTGGATTTGCTTTATCTTCTAAATGTCTCTGAGCAAGGTTCTTAATTGATACCTAAATAGATTAGTAACAAAATATTCAAGGATGCTGAGATTTGCAAGAAACCAATAATTCTATAACAAGAGTTAATCAATTATAAATTAAAGTCCGGAAATGGAGAATAATAAAGATTTAATCAGATTCATATGCAAAGTTAGTAGATCCCTTGATGACTTTTTTGATGCTTTGACTATGTTCTGTTCAACATATTTAACATTTAAAAAAACTTCCAGTTGTTTCATTAATAGAAGGAATGACAATTGATTGAAAAGAAAAGAAAAGAAATGAAAATTCACTATGAAAAAATGTGCCAAATGGTTTTCCATTTTATCTTCTTCATTTCTTTTTCTGAATTGAAGAACAACTATTTTTCGCTTCCTGAGAAAACTGAAAAGACGAACCTGGACTTGATTGTTCTTGAAAAATTAACCATATATGGCATACATTCTAGGTGTCTGTGATTATTCTGCCTTTAACCTTTTGGTTTCAGTATGTCTGCTGCTGGCTGATGTAGGATACGTATCTGTCTAGTTTCTAGTGAATTTGTAACGTTAATCTAGAGATTATGCAGGGGAGATATATTTTAAAATAGCCCTGTTTAGGTGCTTGATACTAATACAGATGTAAGCTTCTTGAATTGCTTTATCATTGCATATCTTCTTGTGTAGATCATGAAACAACTGGAGAAGGAATCAATCAAATGGACTGATGAAGGGAATGGTCAGATAATACTAATTCAAGTGGATGCGATTGACCCAAAGCACTTGAGTTTTGCGAAAAAATACATGTTTAGGAGCTCACAACCAAAATCTGGCATCATAGGTTATCAAGTCTCGCAGCAACTCGTCTGAAACTAGAAAAACTCAATGCTAAATTGTCAAGCAGAAGACTTGACTATCCTTTAAAAGGTGGGTTGAAGTTTTGATCATTGAGGGTGGCCAGTTCATAAAAATTTCCAAATAATGTTTGTGCCTTGCGGGCTAGATAATGTGTAAATGGAGAGTTTATCCTGGGTCCAAACTGAGCTGTGTTCTGTAAAAGTTTCTCTTAAGATGTTGATTGGCAAGTCATTGCGGCTGAAACTCTGCAAATCAATTTTCAATTTCAAGGTGAGTTGACTCGGTGATCTCGCTGACCCGTGACTTTTTTCTCTAGACTATATTCGTACTTTTAAATCACACGTGTCACTCGTGGAGTGGTGTTTACGAATTAATACTTTTAAGTTAATTTAGTTCTTTGTTAAAGATTGTTTACGAATTTCGTGGAGTGGTGTTTTAATCTACATACTGCTCCACATCCCATGCAAAAGTCTCGGCTCAGGATATCTGGAACCTATCATTCTTCCAGTGTTAGTGCATGGATTTCCTCAGCAGTTAGGGCCAGAGCTGGGGAGACGCTTATGCTTGCGGCAGACACCAAGCATAGTCTTTAGCTGTGAGACATTAGTGCTTTTGAACGTTAGTTGTTATCGGATATTCGGATTGCTTTTTATGTTTATCCAAGCACTGTATGCTTTCCACGTCTAAACGTCTTTCATCTTGATTGTCTTTCCCCAATGCATGGTAATGCTTGCATAGAGATAGTATTATCACTGAAACGTTTGATGATGCAATTACTACGTGCTTATGACTACCTTGAAGATGATGATCTTCGAGCATATAGAATACTTACTCTTGACACCCCGAACCTTGAGCTTCTTAAACTCACTGATTCTGCATCCGAGGAGTTGAACATATTGCACAAGACACTCTCACTAGCAGAGGCAACTGTCAGTCATGGTCATCCACCTTTTTTAACCAAATATTTTGATGATTATGCAGAAACGGTGGTTGGGTTTTTCATAATGATCGATCTCTGATGTTAGGATTCTAGTTTTGTCTGATTTTACTATGGAAGGAATGATTCCCATCCCCATTTACTTTTATGCTTATATTTTCAATGGTTATATTCCTAATTGTGGTTTGGATGATCACTAACTCGCATATTCCCTCCTCGGAGTTTAAAAGATGCACATGAACTAGACTTGTCTTGTCTTGCAAAATTTCGTGCCTTCTTGGTATCTGACTCGTTTGGAGGTTGAAGCCAGTGCAGATAAGTGGTTGATTTTGCTTCTTATACTCAGATAATGTGCTAGTTTGGAGGTTTTAATCCTTGAGAAGGTTAGTTCCAATTATATAAATACTCTTAATTAACCCATGCATGCATTTGTGTGTTTCTAACTTTAATATTCATTCAGGATAATCAGGATACCTCTCAATGGCGAGGTCCTCATGGAAATGCGGTACTGTCCCATTGCTTGTCGTCATGCCTTGAGGTGATTGAGTTTAAAAATATTGAAGGGCAGTTAGCAGAGATAAAAATTGTGGAATATTGCTTAAGGAATGCTCGGGTCTTGAAGAAGATGACTATCAGATACGAGATCGAGATTGATAATTCAAAAGAAGATGTAATCCAGAGGCTGTTAAATTGTCCAAAGGGCTCTGCATATTCTTATCAAATTGAGATTTTGCCTTGAATTGTTCGTTCCCAGTACCCGTTTCTATTACAGATGTGCTCTACAACTGCAAGGTAGAGAGAATGCAAACCTTTCGTATTGACATATTGTTCATGGCAGAGTTCTTCTACTGGTTCTGAAGTTGTATTCTGTAAGTATCCACTTCAACTTAATTCCTTCTGATCTCCTCCAAGCATCACCAGCTAATTGCATTGATTTGTAAGGTTTTTGCTGATATTATGGTTGTTTTTCTCTTCAATTTGTTGAATGCGATGCGACACTAATAATGCCCCGCGCAATTTCCCGTTTTTATTTCTATTTTCAATTTTTTGGATGCCCCACCAATAATTCTGATCATGCATGTATCTTGGCTGTCCATTTTGATGATGTTAAAGGCCTTTTTCAATCTCATCATATATATTTGTTCTTATACAGATTGTTAGCTGTGCAAATGTTCAGGCCTGGGAAGAATCATACGTCTGAGAATCACGTATTTCTCGTCCATGGGCTCTTTGAATTCCTGTAACTTTTCAGTTGTGGAGGCAGTGATAAGTTGCAACATGTGTTCAAAATTATGCATCCTTTGTGAGTACAAGTGACTCCAGATTGTTTTTGCTAAGAGTTAATTATCCAGATTGTTTTTGCTAAGAGTTAATTACCTCCACCATAGTTTTTAAACTCGATATGGTGATCAGCCCGATCTAAGACCTGGATTTCGGGTTTTGACTGGGTAACCTGGTTACCGGATCGTCTAGATCAATCTCTATTTAAAAAAATTCAAAACGGCAGCGTTTTAGTAAAAAAAAAAAGTCAATAAGTTGCCTTTGATTGGGTTTTGCTGGGTCAACTAGATCACTGGATCAATTCACCGGGTTGGTTAAGTCACACCAGGTCATGACTTTTCCTATTTTTTTTCAACCCGATCCGGTTCCAGCCTTGGATAAACCAGCACCATCCTCTGTTTTAAACACCGTTATATTTTGCAAATTCTTTCTTTTTTGAAAAATTATGGTTTCCATCCTCAAATTAGCAGAGTTAACCTTTTTATTTAAAATTCTAAAAAATCCAAAAATACTCCTATTTTAAAGAAGGATAGAAGGTATTATACTCTCATTTTATATATTAACTCCCCTCTTTTGAAGGAAAAACTTATATTTCGAAACTCACACAACAAACTTCCAATATTTTTCCAAAGAAAAGTTTATTGGTTTTTGAGAATTCATGTCATTTATCTACTATAAAACAAAAATGAAATTAAAAAAAATAAAGAGTTAAAGGACATCCTTACTTACAAATAAAAGCTGCACATTAACAAGATTCTAACAATACTAATTTATTTAGATATATATTTAAACAAGGTTTATGAATACGAGAAAATACACGTAAATATTTTTTAATAAAACTGAATCTAAGTTCTAGATTGAAAGGAAAATCAAAGATTAAAAACTTTTTAAAGAGAAAAGCTGAAAGTATTAGGCGAGGAAGTGTCTGAAAATTATGAAAAATCTTCCTACAACCTTTTTTTGGAGCCAAAACTAACTAAAATTAATTCTGATAAATACTAGAATAAATTATTTTCAGAAGAAAATACTTTTCTTTTTTATATAAGGAAAATACTTTTCTATTTAAGAAAAAAATGGGGTGATTTTATTTTTCAAAAGAAAATACTGAAACAACTCACCTATTTCTTTCTGATTGATATTTATAAGATTTTGCATTCACATTGGCAATGAGGAGTCTTACTTCCTGTTCTATTCTTGTTGAGGAAATGGGGCTGAGCTGCTGAGGTTGGTGCTATCTTACGAGAACTAATTGTTTTATTATCACACAACGGCACTAGAGGACCTGGCGGTGGAGCTGTAATGATTGATGTTGTCATCGTCTTGTATTTTACAGTATTTTTTTTTTATTTAGAAATTTTTTAAAATAAATTTTTTATTTATTTATTTTTGATATAACACATCAAAATAATTTAAAAATATAAAAAAATTTAAATTTTAACAAAAATACATGTTGTTAAAAGCTAAAGTGGTGGCTGAGAATGGCCACCTACCTAATAATTAAGAGTTTATTTAGTATTAGAGTAATAATTATTTTTTAAAATATTTTTTCTCTTGAAAATATATTAAATTAATAATTTTTTTTTATTTTTAAATTTATTTATAAAATTAAATATTAAAACAATTTAAAAAAAACAAAAAAACAATTCAAAACTGTGCCTAAATATAGTGTGAGATTCTTTCCGTATTCTTCCCCCTTTTTTTTTTTTTTTTTTAAGAATGTCTGGATGCAGAACATTATTCAATATAAACGGTACATATTCCTCCCCGTGATTGAATCAACGTGTGATCATTTCTATATATTGCACCCCGCATGACGGGGAGAAGGAAGAGCAATTTGCTGAGCATACAGAATCCTTTAGAGTCCTTGTAAACAGAAGTTGACATGGCATTATACCTGCTCTGGTTGTTTACAATGCAGATTCCATTCTTCAGCCTTCACCACAAGGCCTTGAAAAGAAGCTGCAGCTTATATCTGTCTAAAGTCTTTTTCCTGAACGATCTATTCTTTATTTAGATTGATTGGTGTAATTCTCGAGGCAACGCCCTTCTTCTAATTGGTTTCTTGTAAAACATTATTAGACATTATTACACTAATCGGCACCGTGGTTGGTGGTGGTCGTCGATATAATGATATTTCAGTTTCTGATATATCGTTAAGCTGATTTGCAGTAAAACTGTGCTGGAAGACTTGAACTCAAAGACCTCGCTTCTCTTACTTTGCAAGAATACAATTGTCGAAGACATTGAAAGACAACAAAACATTCGTGCAACACTAGCTTGTAATGAAAATGCTTCTTTTGCAAACGTTAATACATGCTAATTAACTTTAGGAGCTTTCGTTCTAATCCCAACAGGAAGCAGCTTGATTAACAATTTACATAACAAACACATTGGTAACTCCCCCCCTTCAAATTGGCCAGACAAACACCATTCCCATTCTTCTGCTGAAGACAGCGTTGCCTGCAAGATGAAAGATTGCATCCGTCAGGGTCCATCACTGCGGCACACCTTCCATTGTTATCTCTCATCACTTCCATCATCTCCGCTGTTATTGCCAAGAAAATCGAGAAGCAGGAACTTTATAATATCCATGTAAGCCATAGAAACTGGTATTTCATGCAAACAAACTATTATTCTATTGCGTGCATGGTTCCTAACTCAATTGGTAAAACACATTATTCTAATACACACACACACACACACACCATGGGAGAGAAACAAGATAAAGATATAAAACTATCAAGGAATGTCATGTGCTTTTTCCAATATCTTTGAAGACGATCAAAAGGCACCTCTAGATATCTTTAAATACTTTGGGAAACGCACAAGGAGTTGTATGGGAAGCTTTAAATTAACCAGAGAGCATTATTAATACGTACCCGAGGAGGTCAAGAGAAGCAAAGCTAAGATAAAGCAACTCAAGTAAAAAGGCTTCATGGCTCAGTCCTCAGAGCTTATTATCAGCACCACAGCTCACAACTTACTAGTAGCTAGCTCACATTATATATGCGTTGAGAAAGTGAGAAAGACGAACACCCAATTGCCCCATGGTGCAAATAGCAAGTGGGATTTTGCAGTCACATGATCTTCTAAATAAAGAAAATTAATTAATTATCTGGGTTAATTTGTGTCCACCGTACGTCTCTTCCTTGCCAGACTGGGAACAAGTGCGCATGGTTTTATGAACGCTTAAAGCCCATAGAATCAAATATAGCAACTTGAATTTGTTAAAGCATAAAAAGATGTTTTAGTGGGAGCATGCACAAGTTGTAAAGTCCCACTATATACGGCTGCACTCCATCTAGCACTCGAGAGTGATTAAGCCTGAATCTTGTAATTAAGAGATGAAGCCTTTTTAATGTGCCACTTGTCGTGATACTAAATGCCAATTAACTAATTAAGCACTTAATAGTACTGACTTAATGATTAAGAGAAACATCGACACGAACTCACAAGTTGTTTGTCTTGACTAGACAAATATTTTTTTTTTTTTTTAAGTTGACAAAGGACACTGGAGCTACAAGGCCTACCCTCTCAGCCGCGTTTTGCAATAGTATGCGAGGTTGTATAATAATATCAATGGACGAAATACCCGTCGGTGTTTCCCACGCAATGCTCTTAGAACGATATTTCTTCTTTATTTCAAAGGAAATTCTACCAAAATATGGTGTTAAAAAAAGAGAGTGAAGGGACAGAAAACAAAGGAGCAAGCGTTTATATATTCTGGGAATTATATCAAAAGGAGTGGGTCAAGCCTGAGTGGAAGTTGGGCTGGACACACACCATGGCTAACCTAAGGCTAGTTCCTCTATGCATAGAGGGCCACTTTTTCCTTATCAGTCCAAGGAAATTAGATGAGTAACTTTACCCAAGTTGAACAAAATCCCACTCGAGCCTACCTAATTACAAATCTTTTTTTAATTGACATTGTTGGAGCATAAACAACCAATTAATACAAAGTTGTGGTGATTATTTTTTAAAAAAAAATTTATTTGGAAATATATTAAAATAGTGTATATATATATTAATTTATTTTTGACATCAAAACGATTCAAAAATAAAAAAAATTAAAACAAAAAAATCTATTTATAAAATACATGATGTGGCCACATAAATAAACAAGATCTAAAGCATGAAGCAAAACATTATGGAAAACACTTGGATATACTTTGTTTTAAATATTCATTGGTGAGATGAATATAGGTTGAGGGTATTCTAATCTTTTCATTTATCCCATTCATAATTAATGATTTGTGAGGGTGATTATGTAACTTTTCAAGTTTGTTGGAACAATAAAATAATCTCTTTGCTCCATAGACTATATATTTTTTTAACTATTTGATGAGAGGAATTAGGTCTTTTAAGTTTTTTAAATACATAGAAAAGATATATTTGCCCCATGAACCCATGGAATTAAAACATAGGTCTAAGTGCGCTATGATCTTTTCAATATGGTTTTTTTGTTAATTTCATTGCTATTAAGAGTAGTTTGGTCTTTCTTCCTTTATTAATTAATTTTTTATTCAAAAAAGCTAGTGTTGTGTCCTTGAGCCACATGGGTGGCACCTTCTAGTAGTTTATGGTGTTTTTTTCCTTATTTTTTTGATTGGACGGCACCTCCTCCTAGTAGTTTTTGGTGTTTTTTTCCTTTATTCTTTTGATTTTTTTTCTATTCTATTAAAGTTTTTTTCAATTTAGTCCTTTGATCTAAATTTTTTTTATTGCCCTTTGATTTAATTTTTATTTTGATAATCACACTCATTCATTTAATTACATTTTTTTTAATTTTATATCATTTTATCTCATTGATTTTTTTTTTAATTTTATCCTTTAGCTTTTAATTTGCTAGAGATTGGACTTTGCTATTTTTGTTAAGTCACGGGTTTGGAGAGTTAGCGCAGGTCGTTATATTTTTTAACTTATTTTTTTTTAATTTTATCCTTCAACATTAGTTTTTTTTTTTTTTAAATGGCTTCCTATAAGGTTAGTTCCGACCTCATGACTAAGTCACGAGTTTCGAAAGTTAACATAGTTTGATGTTTATTTTTTTCTCTAGGTTCTTCTATAGAATTGATTTATTTTTAATTTCATCATTGAACATTTGATTTTTTTTTTAATTAGACTTTGTGTTTTATTTTTTTCACTTTTCTTTCTGTTGGGTTATCTCGATCCTCTTTTCTGTAAGGTTTCCTTTTGTGTAGTTAGGGGGCTAGCCTAGGTTAAGTAGGATCTTTTTATTTTATTTTATTTTATTTTTCTTTTCATTTTCATCAATATTTTTTTTATTGGTAACTTTGCTTCATTGTTTTTTTGGGTTTATTTTCTATATGGTCGATTCAGGTCTTTTGACCACGGTCATGAGTTTCGATGGTTTACTCAGGTTAATTTTATTTTTTATAATTTTTTAAAAATATATATATTTTTTAATTTCATCATTAGACATTTATTGTATTTTGAAAATTGATTTTTCAAGTTTCTTTTTCCGTTTTCCTTCACATTTCATCCTTTGACTCAAGTGTTTTATTCTTAGCTAGCTTTTTATCAAATATTGATTTACTTAATTATGTGCAGTATGATTTACTCAATTATAAGCATTTCAATTTATAATTGAGTGTTTTTTTTATATTCAAAATACAATGAAAAAGTCTATTTATTCATTTTTTTATTGAAAAAAAAAATCAACCAAGGGAAGCACGGTTTATGGGCTAAACGTGGAATTGTTTGGATGTGACTGTTAGGAATTGAATTTGAGAAGCACCACACCTGGTTATTTGACATGAGTGGAACAAATCCTTGATGAAAAATGTGAATCACACATAGGCTTGAAGGATGCAAAAATTCGGTATCAGTCATGCTATATATATATATATATATATATATATATATATATATATATATATATATAGATTTATTGTAATTTTCCTTTTATTTCTATATCAATAATATATCTTCAATCCAGGTTACAAATTAAATAGCATTGCTCTTGATTATTGAGCTTTGCAAAAGTAAATCACCGAGTAACAAAAACTTGTTAAACATAAATCTTAATCCACGAAATATAATATGTCGTTCCTCCAAAAGATGTTTTACTTAAAAAAGAAAAAAATGCATCTTCATGTTCTTGAACCATCGAAAAATGCCAGTTCAAGACATGTAAAAGGAGGAAAGAATCTCCTTGGTTTTAAGAGAACTGACTTCGAGAAGAAAATGTCTGTCCAAACCTCCAAGTTGAAGGAACAACATTAAAAAATTCCAGTGTTTTTCCATCAACTAAAGTGAGCTTAAACGACAGTTTTTGGTTTCGAAGATCGAAACTGCTTTGCCAATTTGCACCCCAATTCCTGTGCAATGGCACCCATGATCTTGCCCTTGAGTCTCTAACCCATGCAGCCTTGATATCACCACTACCACCAACGTTAGAGATCATGACCAGGTTGAAGTTTGATTGTCCCCTCAGAGTGAAACGAACTCCTCCTCTTCTTGTGCACGATACCCTTCAATTCATACATGCATTTTCAAAATCATATTTTAAACATACTATAAAGAAAATATAAATTTATATGGGAATTTGTGTGCGTGTTATATGATTTTATTACCTCCTATAGAGCACAGGAACTATGCCTTCATTGCCTTGCCGTGCTATGCGAAAGAAAGCAGGCATGGACATATCAAAATGCTGGCGAGGAGGATCGCACCACCCTCCATTATTATTTGGAGGGCAGAAATTGGTGGCAGTTACCGTAATAACCGCACGTCGGAGGCACCACTTGGGATCTGCCCTATAGTTGCACATTAATTGGTAGCAAGCACCACATGCCTCTCCACCTCTAAACAGTGCACCACTCACGGCCGCCGTGTTCACTCCAAATCCGGCATGGAAGGTGTTGTCATATCCACAAGCTCCTCCTGACGTATAGAATGCACACCAATGTAATTACTATGCATTTAAATTCTCTGTACATAAAGTGATTTTTTTTTAATGATGATCAAATTTTATTGATGATTACATTAAATATATGAAATTTTGCCTGAAAAACATTGAAGTAAGAGAGAGAGAGAGAGAGAGAGGCAAACTAAAATTACAGTTAAAAAATAATACATTTTTATGCATATATTCTATATCTCACATTACAATAATATTCTTGGGTTCTTTGTTTTCTAAGAAACTAAGACTTACCAAGAGTGGCGGGGCTCTGATTGGCGCCATAGAAGGTTGCATGAGCATTGAGCCAACCACCATTAATCCCCTTCAAACTAAGCAAGCAAACAAAGAAAAGAAATTGGCAAACCAAAACAGAAAGAGTGACAAAAGGTCCCATTTTCCTTTGTAAATAATCTCAAAAAACTTAGTACACAAAATTCTCGAGGAAAGTGTCTCCATTTTATAGGCAAACATATGCCCATATACGCGGTTGTCGGTGTTTATTTTAGAATCTGAATCGATGCATTAATTTCTTCCTGGGCATATGTCGATATTATTTCTGATTGAGGATATTATTAACAGATAATTAACGATGAAAATTAATGAAAACGCGTTTTTTTTCACGTCCTTTAAAGTACGGAATATATGTACAAGATGAAGAAAGCAAGCAAGCAAGTGCATGTGATGCTTAGTGTGCCATGATCTTCTTGAAAGTCACCTGTCGGTGTTTTCTATATATCTCCAGCTAAATATTTTATCATAATAGTATGCTATCCATGTACTATAAGGCTTATCATAGACAACTTTTTATTTAAAAATAATTTCTTGGGATTCTTTTTCCTTTCAGATGAATGAATGAGTTAAATGACTATACTTTTGTAGAATTAATTAATTATGAACACTTTATGAGTGTCTTTTTGTACTTCTACTAATTAAGTCTACTACTCTTGGCCGGGAAACAAATATTGGTTGAATACCAATTAATAACTTTTGAATCAAAGTGAGATTATTATTATTATTATCTTAAGAAAATTGAGGAATATATAGCCAATGAGATGTTTTACAATTTAAAGATGACAGCCTAACTAGCTATATCGCTCTAAAAATTAAAAGGGTGCTGACCATTGATGTTTTAGTCTTATTTAGAAAGAGAGAAAGGAAGAAAAAGCTTCACTTCCAACCTATAAATATATTAAGTATTTCCATGCACATGATATCAAAAATAATATTTAAAGCCGAAAACATACGCAGTTTTTTTCTTTTTATCTTTCAGTTTCTCTTGGAGGAAGCAGTGATAAATTAAAATGTGTTAGATGCTACAAGTAAGTACCCTTGCTTATTTTTAATGAGTTTGAGTTAGACATGCATTTATTGGCTTGGCTTGAAGTTTCTTAATCAAATTATATATATAATACATGTCCGCACTCCGTTGCGGCATTTTTTTCTATCATTGCGCTAGTTGCCAGACTCAAGTCGTTTGGGTCTGGCTTGGTTTCAGATTCATGGCGCTTGGGTCTGGTAACCAAGCCAAACCCAAACGACTTGGATCTAACATGGTTTTTAGACTTAAATCACTTGGATTAGGCATGGTTTCCAGACCTAAGTATCTTGGGCCTTTATTATTTTTTGTTTGATAATGATGCGAACAGCATGTCATCTGTCCCATCTGAATTTAAAAAAAAAACGCTTCAGACGACGCATTGCTCATCATACTCAGATTTCGGCCACCATAGTTGCTAGAAAATTAAGGTAGCTGATTTTTTTCTTTTAGAAACCCATTTTCAAACCATTCTCAACCCATGACACCTAGAAAATCACCTTAGTAACCTTTTAAGCCAATCTTTAACCTTCAAAAGCGCAAAAAACCGATCAAAAACCCAAAATCAACTTGGAAACCAATTTCTTCTGGATCTCATATCTGATATTTTTAGGCACTTTCAAGATAAAAAAAAAAACACCTAAGTCAAACTTCTCTCATCATATGAAACCATTTGGAACAAAAATCTAATGTTTCGGTGGCCAGAATCGAAGAAATGACATTTCTCTCTCTAGACTGGATTCTAGCCATCCTCTCTCTTTCCTCTCACCCACTAGTTCTTGGGTTTGGCAACCCTGCCGACCCAACTCGTTGGGGCCTGGCACAGTTGCCAGACCAAAAAAGCTTATGCCTAGCGTGGTTGAAGATTGTGTGAAGATTAGACTAAAACATCAAATAGAGGCAAAATATCAAAACTATGAAAATCTAGCAAAAATCTAAAAGGCGCTAGCTTTTTTGCCCTTGATCTGCAATAGCCACACATAAAAAAAAATATTGTGGATATACTGTGCAATTTCTAATGATTTATTTTGGCTGTCGAAGTTTTATCATGGGTGATCTAATCCTAATTAAAGGCTTTTTGATTTTGATTTATCTATCAAGAGTGAATTCAGAAGAATAGGTACTAGAAAGAAAAGGGCCCCAAACATGGATGATGTGTTAGACATTTAGGGAAAGTTACAATATGACCCTCCAACTTTTAAATAAATGCAAATCGCCAAATTCAAGTGTCTTGGGGCTGGTACGACCTGGGTCTAACGTGGTTGCCAGGCCCATGATGTCATGGTCTAGCATGGTTGCTAGACTCTTGGCACTTAGGACGTGTTAGAAGTTTAGGAAATGTTACACTATGGTCCTCCAACTTTTAAATAAACACAAATTATACAATTATTGTAAGTCAATAATTATCCACTTCAATATAACAAAGATATCCGGGTAAATATTTCGGCTTGTGAGACATCAACACATGCCTTTTATTTTTTTTAATATAACATGGTTGGAACTTAAAGATTTTTAAAAAAATTATCGTGAAAGTGTAGGTCAAGCATTTAGTTTGAAATCATATAAAAAAAACATAGCAAAATATGGAAGGATAAAACATTGGGGAAAAGCTAAAAATACAGGTAAGAAATAAATCTAGAAAACAAAAGTAGGAAAACAAGGAGCTAAAAAGATGAGAAAACTATAGGAGAATGCTTCTACTAACAGGGAAGCCAAACCTGATAAGCCATCAAGAGGAAAAGAAAAAAAACAAAGCATTTAAAATGACAATAAAAAAGACTAAAATTGAAACCAAACAAACTAGAAAAAAAAGAATAGAAGGCTGAGAGAACCAATAAAAAGGCAAAAGAATGCCACAGGCCCCAACAAACTAAAAGAGGAAAGAGGAAAGACCTTAAAAAAAAGATGCAATTGATAAAGGACACCAAATCCAAACCATTACACTTACTCCCCAGCAGAAGAAAAGATATCAAAACAGTAGCACGTCACTCCCTCAAAGACACAAATAAATAGGACATAAAGTGACATAACACAAATAAAACCGATTATAATTTTTAAAAATGAGCCAAACCAAAACATTAGAAGAAAAAAGAGAGCCAAGAAATAAAAAAAATCCACAAACCAAACGCAGAGTAAACAGAGGCAAAGCAACTAAAAATCCAAAAACCAAACCCCCATACCTAAATCAACATCCAATCCACTAGAGCAATAACCAGGCCCCCGAGATCATAAAAGGAAAAGGGACGAAGACAATCGCACCTTACATTTAATGCATGATAATGACTGCACACCATCCCCTGCAAGATAACCTTCACACCACTTAACAACCCAACTAAGCCATATAAAAACCAACGGCTTTTTGGAACCCTCAAAGAGGCTCAAACACCGAGCCCTAGCCCACAGCAGGAAAAAGTGGTTGACTCCCCCTGCCTCACCCTACCCCTAACAAAGAAAGCAACCAAAAACTAAGACAGCCCTTGCCCAACAGCACCTAGCCATGAATTCACCAAGGGCAAAACCAACATCACACTACAACAATCCATAGTGAAAATGTCTCAGCATCCACAGTAAAAAAGCAACACGCTTTAGATTATAGGGTAAATATATATGGAGAAATCTCCATTATATTTGGGATTCAACAGTTGAAATGCATATATATTTTGTTAGTAAATTTTTTGGGTATGGAAATAAATAAAGAGTAAAATCAATTGGTTTAGAGGAATGAAAACACAGTCTTTAAGTTGTTTATTTATTTCATACATAGACAACACTTTTAGAATACAACTAAACTCATTAAACCTCTAAAAGAATAAGAATAAAAGACAAAGGAAAGAAAATACGTTGTTTGTGTATATATTTCTCTTTGTGTAATAACAAGTTTATATAGACTTGAAATGTTTTAATGAAACTAAATGATTGTTAATAATACATTTATATTTTGAATTAAACCGAATAACTGTTATTCAATTTTATCACAACAATCACAAATGTTAAAATTAATTATGAAAATTAAAAGAAATTAGCTCAATAAAGAATTAATCTCACTAACAAATTAAGTTTAGGCTTTGAAGTGCTAAATGCCATCTTTTTTTATATTATAAATATCTTTATAATAGCATTAGAAAGCCAACTAGAAAAGCTCATCCATCATAACTTTCACTTAATTTACTACACAATAAAAATTAGGGGTGAGTAAAAAAAACTGAAAAACTGAAAAAATCGATAAAAAAATAACCGAAAAAACCGAACCGTGAAAAAAAAATTAAAATTTTGAAAAAACCAGCTGGTTCGGTTTCGGTTTTATAAGCCTAAAACCAAACCAAACCCAAACCGAAAAAAACGGAGCCAAACCGGCAAAAAACCGAGCCAAACTGAAAAAACCAAGCCAAATCGAAAAAAACTGAGCCAAGCCGAGCCAAAAATGAGCCAAACCGGTTTTGATTTTTTTTAAAAAATTTCGGTTTGGTTTTTTTTTGATAAAAACCGAACCGAACCGAAAATGATACCCCTAATAAAAATTCATACTTATAAACATTTAGGAGAGTGCTTCTTTCAAATGTGAGATATAAATCTTTTTCTTTTTTATTCATTTACAAACTACATAAATAATCCCCCACTAGTTTGTAATTAATATCTTTTTACTTGATAGAATTATACTAGCAAGAAGGTATGTTGTAGTTTAAACCTTCAATTAGTGTTAGAACTTGAATTCTACTAAAGTTATTGGTGTTCATAGATGAAATCAAAACTTTTGTTGTAGAATCAAAGATACTACACACACAATACTATCTAAACTTTTAAAGAGTTTACAATTGTTTAGCACTTATTATGGTCATATGTTAAAATCTCGTTTTCATAAATATCTACAAGAAAAAACCCTAACTCTTATATATATATATATATATATAAAATGACATCATTTCTATATTCATTTAGGTGGAATTATACATGTCTTTATTACATTAAACTTAAACTTTAAATTTCTTTTAAGAGCCTATGCTCATCTTTTTCTATGTAATAGAACACATTTAATACTATAATAATATGGTCCAAAATTAATTATCAATGTCTAATAGATACTAAACAGTTACTTATCATTTACCCATTAAACTTAGAGATAAACTTCTTGTTAATTCAAAGTTGGGTTCTTACTATCGATATCTTTAATAACAGGTTCAACTCTATTCTACTAGTTTTTTCCTTACCATGTCTCTAAATAGTCCTTTTATGAGCAGATTCGCTAAGTTATTCATAGATTTCATATTAACAATGATGATTACCTCATTTGTAATCAATTCTTGAATATACTCATGTCAAATACTTATATGTCTTGATTTACCATTGTAAATATTACTGTAAGCTCGAGACATTATTGCTTCACTATTGCAGTATAAAGAAATAGCTAACATAGATTATGACCACAACTTAATATCTAACAACAGATTTCTTAGTCATTCTACTTCTTTACCTGCAACGGCTATAGCAATAAATTTTGATTTCACGGCAGAACGAGAGATTCACGTTCTTTTCTTAGATTCCCAAGATATTACACCTCATCAAAGTAAAAAAAATCCATCCTGGTGTGGACTTATTATCACTTGAACTAGTTATCCAACTTGCATCACAATATCCTTCCAACATAACTGGAAAATAATAATAAAACAAGTCCAAATCCATCATTCTTTTTAGATAACCAAAGACTCTTATAATAGCCTTTCAATTATCCATATTCAGCTTGCTTGTATATCTTGATAACTTGCATGTATCATAAGTCATATATGGTCTTGTACAATGCATATCATACATAAGACTTCCAATGACATCAACATATTCTAGTTGTGCTATTGTTTTATCGCAATTATCATTTAACTTCATACTAGAGTTAAATGGGGGTATTAGCCTTCTTTATATTGAGATGCTTAAACTTATCAAGCATGTTCTCAATATAATATGATTGATTAACTTGTAATTTTATGATTTTACGATCCGAGTTTATATTGCATTTCCCATGTCGTGTCAAAAATACATTTTTGACAATCTTGGTAGTAGTAGTGATGGTGGTGGTGGTGGTAGTAGTAATTTTGATCATCATTCTTTGAATTACTATTTTTTAAAATTCTTTTATATAATTGTAATTGATAGTGATGGTGGTGGTGGTGATAGTAGTAATTTTGATCATCATTCTTTGAATTACTATTTTTTAAAATTCTTTTTTTTATTTGATTTTTTTTAATTCCATCCCTCAATACTAGATTGATTGGAAATTATGCTTCATAATTTATTTCAGTTTGCATTCTATGAGGTTATTAAAGTCTCATGACTCGGATCACAAGTTTGGTCGGTTGACTCAGGTGGTTTTTTGTGTTCTTTTTTAATTGATTTTTTTTATTTCATCTTTCAATATTAGGTTGATTGAGAATTGAATTTGATAATATATTTTGATTTTCTTTCTATGAGGTTATCTCGGTCTTATAATTCATGTTTGATAGGTTAACTCAAGTGGATTCGACTTATTTTTTTAGTTTAATTTTGTTTGTAATTTCATCATTCAATATTAGGTTGATTGAGAATTGGGTTCAATAATTTTTTTTATTTTCTTTCTATAGAATTATCAAGGTCTCATGACACGTTGTCGGATTTGTCAGGTTAACCCAAGTTGATCTGACTCAATACAATATGTTGTCATTTTAATATCTAAAAAAGATTTTGTCCTAGTTGTTTTTTAAAATCAAACTATATTTGTATTAGTCGTTCGAGTTATTTTTAAATCTATCAAGTTGATCAAGTCATATGAGATCAATCCTTTTATAATTTAATTTAATCCACGTTATAGCGCGCATTAATCTAATTACTTAACTATTATGAAAAACTAATATATCCAATGGTAAAATTATGAATTTTCAAAACTTTACATGTGCTATGGCCTCAAAGGAAAATCTGGTTCCGGTTCTGATTATAATATTTTAAGCTACATACGGAAACAAATCTTACTCAACTGTACATGTGTTATGAGAATTTAAATTTTAAATTATGGTATAAGAAATAAATTTATACAAATCTTATAATTTTGACATGGATTTATCGTTAACCCATTTGGAAGTAAACTTGAAAGGTAATACGTGAAAGATGAATCCACCCTCCACTCTTTTTTTGGGTTTGGTTTCTCTCCTTTTTTTTTAGCCATAACTCATATAAATTAAAGCTTGTTAGGTATAAAATGTAAATTTTAGTTTATTTTCAAGTTAGAGACCGACATGTGCGAAAAGAACAGGAAAAAAGAAAAAAAAAAAAGATGAGAGGATAGCTTGAACGTCTTTGTTCAAACTTTGATATGTAACCAATTCACAATTTGATCTTGCTGAATTCTTGACATTGAGTTTCTCTAAGATGATTTATCGTTCACATAAGCGCCGTATGTAACCCGGGGTGCTTCAAGGTCGTGTGCGTACTTGATGACTTGGAGCATCTTGCTCTTGACATTCCAACATGAAGACTCCAATATAAACTTGCAGAGGGAAAATTTTCAAGACAAAGAGGAGCCAAAAAAAACAAAGAAAGAAACTCGCCCCTAACATTATATGAATACTACAAATTTCAAACTAGAAATGGCAATTTCCTTACAGAAAATACAAAATGAGCCGCGTATACATTTTGTAATCAAGAATCTATTACAACTCATGAAATCCAACAGTTACAATAGCATATGCAAGTAAAGAATGACAGATAAAATGCAAAACTGTCGAGGAAAATCTCTTAAAAGAGAGTTTCCAGAAAAAAAAAATATTACAGCAGATTGTCCCTGCAATGTGCAATGTGTATGTCATCACCTATTTACAAAAGCTGAAAGATAACCTAATCAAAATAAGAGGAGGCACAAAATGATGCAGCAAAGAAAAAAGATGGACACTCTATTTAGAGACTTGTCAAGCTGCATTTCCTGCCTCCTCATCCTAGTACTGTTACTTCCCATGAGAGGATTTGTGTAAGGGCGAGCAAACATATTAGTGATCGACGTCCCAAAATTCCTTGTGAACACCATCTCATTGAACATCCCCAGCATTGGATTTAAAAAACCTGTCATCACGGTACCCCCAAGGTTTGAAGAGGTCAAGGCTGCATAACCTCCATGAGGATCATGGAAGTATTGTTGGTGTTGAAATGACTGAGGCTGTGGATTGAAAAAATTTGAATGAAGTTGCCGATTTTGTGGCGAAGTATTAGCATTCACTGTATTCAACTCAGAAGGGAGTGGCCTACGGGGTATGACTACATCCACTGGGTCTTTCTTGGATTTTGATTCAGATGTAGAAGGGCCCCGGCCATATAGAGGGACCAGTGAATTTGGAGAAATGTCAGCCTTGCAGACAGGGCAGCTCGGCTGCTGCTGACTAGCATCAGGGGAGGAAGTTTTAACATGGAGCCATTTGTAAATGCATGGCCAGCAATATAGATGACCACATAGGGTGACAACAGGGTCATGTGCAGAGTCTAAGCATATGTTGCATTCAAAATAGCCACTGTCATTGTCTGAGACTGCTGTTGGGACTGGGATCAATTTATGTTTCTGCTTAAGTCCAACATCTTCCTCAGATTCAAAATGTGCCTCATGATCAAAGAAGTGTTGTTCCATATCTGCAAGTTCCGCATTAAAAGCGAGGTTTCTTAGCATATCAATGATAATATTCAAAGAGAAACCATTGTGTGCATAAATTATGTGTGCGCGACAGAAACATACAGAAAAAACCATCTATCGGCAATAACAGAAGAAAAACGAAATTATCCAGGAAAAAAAAAAAGCTTCTATATGCAATAGAGTTCAATTGCCAATAAATCTCCTTCCCAGAGACCAGATATTTAAAGTTTCAAACACGATAAGTTATGCATCCAAGTAAGCACAAACAAACAAGACCGGAGGTGCTGAAGTTCTAAACAGCAAAAGGTTAAAATCTTGAGGTTGACTACAAGAAAATGACAAAGAACTGGCTTGAAATTAGTAAAATGAAGAGCCATGTACAAAGATTCCTCAACCCATCAACGATATATGAGAAGAACAAAACGATGGGTTACTACTATCAGTCTCCCAAACAAATAAAGAGATCTAAAGGTTGATGACAAGAACGGCTGCAGAATAACTCATGTTAGAGTTCACCAATCTTACATATCTAGCACCTTAAGACTAGTAGGCCAGGTAGAGCTATCATAACCTAACGTGCTCCCAAATTACAAATTTCTAGTCTGAAAAAAAGATAAGAAAAAAACACAGTTGTTGGGTTTTTTCACAAAAAACTGATTTCTAAAAGGGCACTACCTAAATTGGTTTCAAAGAACTAGTTTTCCGCCCTCTTAACATATAAAATCAAGAAAATAACACAGATTTTCACACCCCAAAAGAACCCATCATCCTTTAAGACTTGAGATTAAGAAAAACATAGAAATTCATTAACCTTCTTTATCAGAAGAAAGCAAAATGCTTTAATGACTTTGAGAAATCAAACAAAACTTTGAAGGAAACATACAAATAATTCCAAGATAAAAACAATTAAACATCAACAGCTTGACAAATTGAATACAAATAGCAACACATATCCACCTTTCCCATTGTTTTATTATTATTATTATTATTATTATTATTATTAAAGCATGGCATTATTAAAGAAAGACAATATCAAACCCGATAAATTTAAAACTTCTCTCACCATCCCATGAAAAAGAAACAGCCTACAATTCAATCACGATTGAAAACAAAATAAAATCAGAACCCCTACATTAAAATATACTCAGAATCCAATCAAGATCTAAATAGAAGAAAAGAAACAACCCCGCAATGTTTGTTGTACAAGAACTCGAAACAAGAAAACAAAACCCACGAAGAGGACAGAGGGAAGGAGATGATACCTCTTTACGAAAAGGCTGGATCAGAAGAAACAGAAAGTAGGCTTAAAAACTTTAACGCAGAAAGGCCAAATCTTTTTATTTTCTTGAGACGAGAGATGTGAAATTGTGGAGAGAGAGGAGGGCGAGATTTGATGAAGGATCTTAAGGATAAATATAATTAATTAAAAAGAAAGGGGTTAAAAAAAAATACAGTGCGCCTTTCGTTTTGACAGGACCGTCTGTCTGTGGGTTGGGAGTACATAGATTTGCTACGTAGACCCGTACTTTTTTAGACCGCTTGCATTTCACCACGTGTGCGTGCCTTATTTATCATCTCATTGCATGAAAATATGATGAAAGCACTATACATTGTCAGTGAGAAAGTAGTCGATGATGACTAGGGTTTGTTTTCCAAACGAAAGACCAAGCAAGTGTGAGAGAGTATGATTGAATTGATTTTTTATTCATAAGTTAATTGGAAGGGATTTTACTAAGATTACAGTATTAACATAAACTCTTTTCCTAGTTTGATTCCGTGCAATATGCTGAAGGATGATTATATATTAAAAAATAATATAAATTTTATTTTAAAATTTTATTTAATAACTTAAATTATTGGATTGAGATGGTTTTTTAATATGATATCAGAGCCTTGATGATGAAACAGTCACGAGTTCGAATATCACCATTACCATTTATTTAATAAAAATTAAATACAAAGTATTGTAAGTTTGTGCAAGTTTCAAGTCCAAAAAGCTTTTACTTGAAAGAGTGTGTTAGAGAATAATATAAATCATATCCTGAAACCTTACCTAACAGCTTAAACTATTGGATTGAGATGATTCATTAAATGAGAAGCAAATAACCCAAAAAAAAAAAGACACGAATGAGAAAAATTGAAGGACATAGTAAAAGAAAGGATGCAAATTAAAAAAAAAAAAAAACCTTGAGATGGTTTACCATTTATATAAACATTTTTTCCACCCCAACGTTTTTTTAATGTATAGTATAATTAGATGCGAAAGACATAGCATTAAGGAACCTTTTTTTTTATAATAATAAAGAGATATCTTGAGGGAAAAGTTGTTAACAAGTCTTAACTTGGATTAAAAAAATCAGCAGAATTAAAGATAAGTTTAATGACCATCTAGATTATTCTGTCACATAATTAAGTTCATCTAGATAAGCTGACTATGTTCATGGTTAAATTGGACTTGACCTCTTCTACCATCTTGGCTTGCGATGCACCCACCTACCTGGAGACACCAGAATGCAGGCGACCGCCCACTGGATTACTAGCTCGAGGGAAAGCGCAGAAAATAAAATCAAATCGGGTTTTAGAATTATACATCCTTTAATGCAAATGCAAAGACAGGCCTATGCATCTAACATAAACAACTCCCTCACACTCTTGATTTAGAATTATCCTCCTTTGAAACAATAGAAAGGTTGGTTTATTTATTTATTTATTTATTATTATTATTATATATAAAACTTCCTCGCATGCATGTCTACATGTTTGACACTTTCATAAAAAAATAATAATAATAAGGTAAATGATCTTTGGTGCCCTATAAGGTCAAATGCACTAGATTGATAAATTATGTAATGTGTTGCCGTCTAGAAGAGAGAAAATCTTATCCTCAATAATAATAATAATAATAATAATAATAATAATAATAATAAGTAATCCAATGATGGCCCAAAACATGAACAACCATTAGAACCATTAGCTTCTACCTGATTATTGATGAACAAGACTTCAAGATGAAAAAGATTTGCCCATGCCACGGTCTTGCATGAAACCAATAAATTAGCTCCTGGCATGGTCTCACAGGAAATCAACAAATGCTCTAGGACAAAAAAAAATATCAGATTCTAACGTGTGGCCTTTAGGTCTCACAGGAAACCAACAAATGCGCTAGGAAAAACACCAAATTCAAAGTGTGGCCTCAAGAAAAAAGATAATTCTGAAGTTCGAGGCCAACATCCATGCTTCAGGTAACCGCCAACAAGCATTTCCAATCCTTCGTTCTCTCCAACCACAACCTGAAAAACGTGTCTTCTCTAGGATTGGATATGCTTCAGAAATTCCCAGTGATGCTTTCCTCATGATTTAACCCCTCCAGCGCCTACACTAAAATGACCAGTATATTCCTGAATTCAAATATAATCTTGAGCGTAAACACTTTTGACAATCCAGCAAGAGGCTATTGGATACCCATACGTTGTTGTCTCTACTAAAAGCTTCTGTCCAGAAAATATAGGTCCTATCCCAGGTGGGAGACCAAAAAAACCATCCACCCAGAACATTGAAAAGCAGAAACTATAACCTTCTTAAATGTGTACTCTTAGTCCTATCAGACCCTCATTTATATGACCAAATTTCTAGACAAAGGAGCAAAAAAGGTCCAGTATTGTCCTGGGAGAGTTTATACATGAACCCATGTTAGAACATGTCAGGCGGCTACATTTTCATGCCCAAGAGGGTATGACAGCATCTCCAAAAGAGTAGCTACAGTCATACACAATCCAAATCATGTGAAAAACAAATTGTCCCTCCATTCTCATTCACCTCACTACAGCACAGCTTAAAACAATTTCACATGGTGGTCGTATAGAAAGACCCAAGGAAATCTGAAGATAGAGCACCTTGGAGACATGATTCTGCTATAAGCCACTTGTGCGAGCAGTAACCAGAATTCCTCAAAAGTTTAATTCATTTCATTCCAGATGAACAATAAATGGAAAAAAAAAATGGCTTCTAAATGAACCAACACTTCAGTACTAACCATCCAGGAACTGTATAAAAGGAACAAGGTCTTAATCCAAAAGCTAATGAAAGCCATCCGAGTCTAAGCTATGAGTTAAACAAATTATAATGACACAAGTGATAAATTCACAGACCAGCATCAATTTCAGATACTAAAACTTGAAGTTGTGGCGTGGTTATACTTAAAAATTGCAACTTAGAATCCAATGAACTGATGGTCTTGAGTGGTTGACTTAAAGAGACATTTTCTAGCTTGCTTCCTCAGAAAGAAGGTACTCAAAGCTACTCCCAGGATGCACATTATCCATCTTTGAGAAAGATACAGAACTAAAGCCTCCAAACAAAGCCAACAAGTGGGAGCAACTGGGTAAGAGTGCAGCTACTAGGACACATTCTAAACAATCTAAGCCCCACCCCCCCACTTTATTACCAAAACACAGAACATTAGACTGACAAGCAGTCACCCCTTCTAATAAATTAAAGAACAGAGATATCAATGGCTTATCATATGACACAAGCATGTAATTTACATGTAATCACACCTGCTTTATAATCCTCATCATGGATTACCAGTTGCCTAGTGTAGCATTAACACATGCTTTTTAAAACAAACAATTGGACGCATCTGATATTTCATGAACAGTGTGTAAAATTGAAACACACTTGTTCTAAACTTGATGCACCCACAGATCAACTTAAGCCAACAATCAGAGACCTAGGGAATAGGATGAGATAATTGATGTTCCATATCACAAGGCCAACTGAGAAACTCTGCTTAATTTCTCATATATTTTCTTCAAAGCATCCAAGACCAAATATTCCCACCAATCAATATTAGCATTATATAAAACTATAGACCGATTGACCACACCACCACCAGCTCACCAAGATCTTTCGGCAAGCATTTCATTTTTATATTCAGTATATAGTATCATAGGTTAGTTTTGAAATTTTCAGTTTCCTTGACAGTAGAAGGCACAAGGACTCACACAAATCTCATACCATATATTTTTCTGTACGTGGATCATGTGAAATAATTAAAAAAAAAATCAATTTGGTCATCTTCATTTCCTTAGCTTAAGAAAATCAAACCAAATCAAAACTGAAATTTTAAAATTTTTAAAATTAACTGAAGTGGTCAAATAATCGAACCACATGAACCCAAATGCATCGTCAGTTTTCAGTTCCCAAAGCATTTCGCACACAACAACCAAACTTCAGGAGGGATGTAAAGAAGGATAAGCCAATACTTCTCATATTAATCTACAGTCTACAATAAGCAAGAACAAGCTACCAAACATGCATTCAGCTACGTAAGACAAGACACATACAGTTACTAATATTTTCTGAAGGTAACATAAAAATACAGCATCATCTGGAGTTGGAGCAGTGGCAGCTAAATAGTTTATTGGCAGCAAGTGCTTGTTTCACTTACAAGAATTTCTCAATCGTGGTCGTTAAGGTAGTTTTGGGAACAGCACCGATAATCGCCTCTTTCTTCTCACCATTTTTAAAGATGATAACAGTGGGAATGCTTCGAATCCCATATTGGGTTGCAATGGAAGGGCAATCATCAGTGTTAACTTTGTAACATTTGAGCTTACCAGTATATTGCGTGGCCAGTTCATCGATTATAGGGTGAATCATCCGGCACGGACCACACCATGGGGCCCAGAATTCAACCAGCACAGGGGATTCCGATTCGAGCACCACTGACTTCCATGTTGCATCCGTTACAGAAGCCACTGCAGTTCCATTTTCAATTCAATTATTTCAGTAGCAAACCCTTGAATTATGACTATTTCAATTTCTATATCTACAATTTTATTTATCCAAAAGAAAACATTTTTTTTTAAATGAAAATTCCTTTTCTTTTCCCAGCTTAGGTTTTAACAAAATAAGCCCAAAACATAGTCGAAAAAAAAAATCTACGATCCAGATGACCTTCGACAGCAGTCTCCTGCGCCTCACAAACAATCCTTCCACCGCGAGAGAGTCTGGAACTGGTGAGAGTCACGAACGATCCAGGAGAGCGATTTATAGTCGACGAATTAAAGGAGAGCTTGAGGCCTTTGACGTGTGGTAAACGAAGGGATCTCCGGTGAATAGGAGAAGCAAAAGCGGAGAGAGGTGTAGTAGTAGGTTTAGGTTTAGGTTTAGGGAAGGTGAGAGGAGGAACGGTGAGGGATTCAAGAAGAGCAGCCATGAGGAGAATCGGATTATTGGCTTTGGATTGGGTTTGCGGAGACAGAGAGAGACGGGGAATTGATGATATTTGGAGTTTACCTGAGAAGTGGAAATTACGCTTTTCTTTAATATTTGTTTTTAACCAGGACAGGACATGTTCATTTCCGTAACTAGATTTGGGAATTAACGAGTGGGCTCACTACCAGCTCAATTGTCTAGATAAGCACATGTGCTACAGAAAAGTTCACTGCCTACGTACCAAAGGCAAAAACCACTTCATGGTTGAAAAAAATTGCATCTCATTTGTTTCCTTTCACTCATCTCTATAAGATTTTTTTGGACTGCGGAGTTCTTGTTATATATAATACAAGTAGAAGAGAGGGGAAAAAATAAAAGGGCTACACGCACCACTTCAAGATGTTTGACCATCCCATATTTGAAATAACCACGTGTAAAAGAAGGTGAAAAAAATAATAATGCTTAAAGGTTAATAATTTAATCACGAAAGATAAAACCGAATAAAAATTAATTTTAAAAAAATAATATCTTCTCATGTTAATTTAACTAACTCGCGACCTGAGATATAAGACATCGATAACCCCACAAAAAAAGTTGAACAAATCATAAAGTTCATAGCTTAATAAGTCAATATCAAATGAAAAAAATAAAAAAGAATTTAAAAACAAATACCAAACTCAAACCAGGTAAATCATTGAAAGTGATGGACCGGGTCATGAGAATGAGACAACTCTGTAAAAGGCAGAAATAATTACAAAACAAAATTCTCAATTATAAAAAAATTAAAAATAACAAAAATAAACAATGAGGACTAAATCTTGCACCAAATATTATTGAAAGAAGCTAATCAAGGATTAAATTGAAAACAAAATAAATGAAGAAAAGGATAAAAAAAGAGTAATGAAAAAAATGAGGACCAAAATTTGAAAAAAAATGAATTAAAATTCTAAAAGACAAAATCAAAAAAATAAAATAAATGCAAAGGATAAAAAAAAATAGCAATCAGAATAAGGACTAGATTGGATACAAAAAATAAATTAAATTAAATGCGGAGAGGGATGAAATTGAAAAAAATAAAGTTCAAAAAGCATTAAAATCAAAGCAATAAAAATTTAAAGGAGTAGAGGATCAAACCCAAAACAAATACAAATAGAGGGCACAACTAAATTTTTAAAGGTCCATAAGAGAGAAATGAAGGGTAGGAGAAAAAAAACTCATCATAGCAGAATCGCGGATCGCTTTGGGAAACGTGCCACCCTAACAGCTGTGCCACATCCTTGTGCATCAGATGAGACGACAATCGAGTTTTTTTTGCCACTGTAATTGTCCTCACGCGCCTCCGAAATAGCGCGGAGGACTTTGACACATGTGTGGCACGCTTCAGCATGTTTTATTAATTTATTAATATTTTAATAAGATAAATTACAAAAAAAGGACCCATGGGCATGCCATTATTACAAAAACAATCATGACGCAAAGACAAAAATGCCCTCCAAAGTCATTCTTTAAATCTGAAAAGTCAAAAGTTAACTATGTAATTTTATTTTACAAGAAGAATGCAAAGACAAATAAACCTCTCTCTGCAAGGTTATTTTTCTGAGCAACTAAGGATATAAGCGTAATTTTACAATGCAAATAAAAATAAAAAGACAAAACAAACCCTTAACGAACGACTTGTTTTTTTTCAAATTTCAAATGTAAAAAAATATTTTAACTGTGCATTTTCAAAGTTGAATGACAAAATTGTTCTAGATCAATCCACAAATGACATTTGAATCCCTTTGAAAAGATGATTTTACCTTTAATGTCAAGGCAATTGTTAGCAATGAAGGCAAAATAGTCATTACACTGTTTAAATCTACAATGATTCTTCTCACATGCTACAGGAAAAAGGTTAAGCCCTTTTAGTATGTTTTTTTAACCAGCCATTTCATCCACCCTCATGTTTTTTTATATATATATAAAAAATTATAAATGAGATTCAAAAAATTTAACTCGAGAATTATTTCATGAAACAAAAAAATTATTAATCCTAATCCCTACCTAGTCAAACTTAATCAGTCAAAGTTATAACTCGGGTTATAGATTCAATAGGATTCAATAAAAAAATTTTATATAATTTTTTATCTAAAATAAACAACTATAAAATCAATAACCAACAAAATATCAAAGTGATTGGAAAAGAAAATCAAGTTAAAACAAATTACATTGCTCAATTAATAACCAATCAATTATTGAGTGATGAATTTTTTTTTAAAAAAAAGGCAAGAAAAAAAATGTAACTGTAATGGATAAAAATAAAAATAAAAAACAAAAAAGATCCAATCTCTTAGGATAAAAAGGCCTAGAGTTCCTAGGCCTTCAAAAAAAGGTCTAAGGGTTTGGGCCTTATTTTTTTCAATCTTATTCAGTGGTGGATGATAGGTCATTTGTCCCTTAATGCTTTGAAATAAAATATCAAGCAACATATAACTTGCATTGCCCAGATTCCAATAACCTCTGATCGTATAAATAGGGCTGGTCTATTTCAAACCCAAAAAAGCCCAATTTTAACCATGTTTTAACCCGAAAAAACTAAAAAAAAAAAAATAAATACCCTAAACACCTTCTAAAACATATTCTCATATCCTTTAACAACCCAGAAATTGGTTCTAAAACTCACAATCAACTCAAAATAAAAAAAACTTTTCGAGTTCAAATTTACCATTTCAGACAAGTTTAAAGAAAAAAACACATTGTGTAAATATTTCTCATTAGACGGAACCCATCGACACCAAACCACCCGTTTTCATGGCCAGAAATGGTTTCAACCGAGACTTTCTCTCTTTACAATCAGAATCGAGCCACTTTCTCTCTCATCTCTCAAACTAGAAACAAAAAATAAGAAAAATAAAGTTTGGCATCAAAATTGACTTTCATAAATTGTTAGGTGCTGAAAGTTTATAATTTGAGAAGTTGGAGGACAAAAATGTACGTTTAGCCTCAAGTTTAGAAAAACCATCATTTTTTTCATTTTAGTCTCCTATCTTTGAATCTTGGCTTTTCTTAATAAATGTGCCTTAAATGACCATTAATGTAGGCCTATAAGGTGTAATAAAAACACAGAGAAAAAGGACAAAAATAACAAATCATTATGGCAATTCACAATGATTTGTTCATTGGTAAACAGTGGCATGAGAAACAATATTTCCCCCCTGCCTTTTAGAGCGTTTCTTAATGAGGTTATTTCATGTGCTTTATCGTGGATTACATAAAATTCGTTTTTTTAGCAAAAACAAAAAAACAAAGTTAAAGTTGTAGGGAACTCTTCATATTATTAATAAACTCGATCAAGAGCTTGTTTGTTATTGTGGTGTGACCATGCTTTTCAAATTTTTATAATTTAAGTTTTTTGTTGTTATTGGATCGTTTTGATGCGTTAATGTCAAAAATAAAATTTAAAAAAATATTATTTTGATGCACTTCCAAGATAAAAGTATTTTGAAAAGTAATCACTACCACAATGTCAAACACTACATAAGTAGGTTAAACTTGAAACTTTTGGACAAGCTCCTTGTCTAACCTAGGTTTTAAAGTGTTTGAATACCTTTTTCTCTCTTTATAATTAATGATAGATTATAGTATTTTGAGATGTATAAATTGAATAGTTAAAACAAGAGCATGGCAATGTTTTTTTCGAAGTGTGAATATTTGTTCCCTATCCTGTTGTGTTTGGTCGAGCTGCACTTGAGACCAGTTAGGCCATTTAAATTGAAGAGTTACTAAAGAATCATGGACAAAATTGAACCAGAAGGAAAAAAGATATTAAATAATCAGGCTCAAGATTGAAGAGATTTTAGAAAATCAGGGACTTAGTTGAATGAAAGGTTAAAAATTATTTAGCGTGTGTAATACATCCTCCAGCATGTGAGGAAGGCCGCACATTGTGGTGGCATGTGCAGCTTACTCTAAGCTCTAATGGGGGCCATCTTTAGTGCTATAGGAATTGTCGTGGCAAGGTCTTTCCTTCACAGCGGCGTGTGGTGAAAGGAGTAGCTTCAACAACCATTTTTTTTTTCTGTTTTTTCTTTCCCTCCTTTTCTTCTCTTTCTCTATCTTGGTTTCCATTCTTGATCTATTGAAATTTCAAAGGAGACTTTTCATTTTTTGAAATGTAAATTTTGGTTCTCATTCTTTTAATTATTATTTTTACAATAATTATATTTTAATTTTGCAAAATTGATGTCCGATAAATAATGAAACGGTGTCCAAAACTATAAACACGCTAGGAAATACAGAATGAAAGAAATTTTTGAAATGAAAATGTTGAAAAATATAACATAGAATGATGAAATTAAAAAATAAAAACTTTAAGAGATGAAAAAAAAAATAAAAAAAGGCAATTGAGAAAATAACAAAATGTCATATTAAAGTGACGAAACAAAGATAAAAGATTGAGATCGAGATAACTTAATAAAAGAAAGTGGAACAAACAATGAAGTCAAGGGCCTAATAACCAAATGTCAAATAATGAATTTGAAAAAAAAAAAGTAATAAATGACCCCAAAAAAAGACTGAACTTAATCGAGTCCGGGTAATGAGACAGGGATTACACCGTAGAAAGGAAATTATAAAAAAATAAAAAAGTAAAATTTACAACCATGAAGCAATTTAAAACTCAAATAATATGATATAAAAACAAAATGAAAGAAAATAATTAGGGGCTAAATTTAAAAAAATATTAAGAAAAGGATAAAAAAAATGTAATTGAAAGAATGAGGACAAGAATCATATAAAAAGCCAAAATCAAATAAAATGTTGATGGACAAAATAAATAAATAAAAGATAAATCAAGAAAAATGATAAGAAAATAGCAATCAGAAGAATGAAAACCAAAATCGAATTAAAAAACAAATGCAATAAAATAATAAGGGATAAAATTGAAAAAAATAATAATTATAAAAATTATATATAAAAAAAAGAGAAATCAAAAGAAAGAGGAGCAAGTTGAAAATAAAAATCAAATAGAATAAAATACCTACGGATGAAATTGAATTTTTTTTCAAAAAGCATTAAAAGCAAAATAAATAGTAATTAAAAAAATAAGAGTTCAAATAGATAAAATTACAAATTAGATAACATAATCTATTTTTCATAATATAACCAAACACTGAAACTCTTAAGGATATTTTCTTACATTATAACGCACCAATTACAATATCATTAACCTCTATCTTATAGATCATAATTAATTTAATACAAGTCCAATTTGATGAAACTCTTAATTAATAGCTTGAAATAAATTTACAATCATCGCCAATTGAAAATTACTCTCATCCTTTCTTCAAAATTGTTTCAAACCTAATTTTTACAGAATTTCTAAGGCAACTTTCCCATCGATTTCTGCAGGCAAAAACGTCAGCATAGAAAGATTCGTGATTAATATGATTGATTTTGTTCAACGGTGGTCAACAAAGTTCACCGTACCGTTTCCATGCTTTCCCCGTGTCGGCATGCATTCCCAGACTGGTACAGTGACCTTGACGAACCCCACGCCCTGTGACTCACATGAAAGAACTGTCCAATCACACAACTCGAACTTACCTCAACGTCAACACTTGTACACCTACTATTGGCCAATGCTTAACTAAACTCTGCTCATGACATACACAACAAATCAATATATGTCTGGATCTGAGTTTTTATTAAATTTTAATTTTCTTATTTTAAATTATAATATTTTTAGTATTTTTGTATTATTTTAACATATTTTTAAATGAAAAAAAAAACTTTAAAACACAATAAATCTCCTTAACCAGCACTGCAAGCAAGCTAGCACAGCTTATTCTCTCCGCAGAGCTCCATTCTTTGTCTTAACATATAATCCCAAAGACAGAAAGAGGAGCAAGCTGCTGGCTTGAAACAACATTTTTTCACTGCTCAAAACAGAGAAGAAGAAGCGACATTAATAATGGCCCAAGATAGGTCTCCGACAGAGGAAGTCATGAAGCTAGCTGCCATTGCACTAAGCTTAAATGTAAGGCTAAGATCTTCCGACATGCCAGTCGACATGCAAGAACGTGCCCTTCGCTATGCAAGATCATTTCTCGACGACCCATCAATATCATCAGCTCCCAAACACTGCCCCAATCCTACCCTCCTTGCTCGAGCCCTCAAAAAGGTGTATCTCATCTTCTCCATCTCTTAATAACACGTATATATGTTTAGTTCAGTAGCTCTTTGATACTCTTACAGCATCAGAAGATTAATTAGTGATTAATTAGATTATCAATTGCTAATCGCTAATAAGTACTGATGGCAGGGGTTATATTTATTTACAAACTGGTTTCAGCCAATGTGTTTTGAGTCTCAAGAACTGAGATGGGTTAATTTGGACAGGAATTTGACTCGGTATATGGGGTGGCCTGGCACTGTGTGGCGGGGAAGAGTTTTGGGTCGTTTGTGACTCACTCACCAGGTGGGTTCATGTACTTCTCTATCGACTCGCTGTTTATTGTTCTCTTCAAAACAGAGGTGAAGATGGTCACGGAATTGGAACCTTCTTCCCAGATCAGCTGACGTGATTTGAAGGTTTCGAAAATGCTGTGTAGTTGCTGACTTTGACTGCCACAGGCCATCTCTTGAGAAACGATACCTGTCTTGAATTTTTGTTTGTTTTTTCCACCTAATTAAGAAAGAAACAAGAACACAATTTTCTTTTCTTGTGTGTTTTCCCTCTTCTTTTCAATGGAAAAAAAGGATTCTTTTACTTCAATATCATGTCTTAAATAATCTTTTCAAACTTCTGGATGTCAATTTCATCCAGATAGCTATCCATTTCGATATAGTAGCCGACAATAGATTTCAACTTCGAGTCCAGCTTTTGCACATGAACAACAAATCCATTTCAATTTTTTTTTTTTTTTTTTTAGAGCCACGAGTGATGGTAAGTGGAATTGCTCTAATTAAAAAAAACTTGGAAAATTAATTTAATAATTTTTTTTTCAATTAAGCCCCTCCCTTCTATTTTCAATCCCCCCATTATTTTTTCAATTGCATCATTTTCTTCTCAATTTTATCATCAAACTATTTTTGATAGTCATTCAAGTTGTTTTTGGACATGTCAAGTCGATTAGATCATATAAGACAACTTTCACATGTATGAATTTTAAATCTAGGCTAGGCAATGAGTTAAGTCGATAAGTTTTTTCTGTCAATTTTATTAATTTTTTTCTCAATTTTATCCTTAATATTTTTTTAATCGGTCACGTGAATAGCCTTTGGACTAATCAAGTTAACTAGATCAAGTTTGGAAAACTTTCACAATTTTATTTTAAACCCGAGCTAAACAAGAAGTTAGGTTAAATAGTTTTTTTTATCAATTTTATCCTTAGAAATTTTCCAAGTCAGTCAGGTTTTTTTTGAGCTGGCCAAGTCGTCTGAGTTATGTCAGAATAACTTCCACGCAGTTTAATTTTAAACATGGGCTAGGTAAGGAGTCAAATCATGAGGTTTTAAAAATAAAAATTTTAGCGTACAACAAAATCAAGTAAAATATCATCAGGAATAAAATTGGGATTACGATCAAATTCTGCAAATGCTACATTATCATGTGATCTCCTTCTAATTTATGTAGTGTCATTGAATAATGTTAAACACTAGTTTTTTGAATAAAACACAATTTAAAAAAAAATGAATTTTTTTACTATTCACGTGAACAGTGCAAGTGAATAAATTCACTGTATTGTTCACGTGTTCACTTTTGTGTGCAGAGTGAATTAATTCACTCTGCACATTGTTCACTTTTGTGAGGTGAATAGTGTCGGCAAAGCTAGCGCAAAATGCTTCTCCTAAAATTGCGTTTCTACCTTATTTTTTGGCAGGTCCCATGTTTTAAAAACACCGGTTAACATTTTAACCAAACACAATTTTTTATGGTTTCTTCAAAACGCAACCGCTACTGTGTAGACAAACACACTCTAAGGTTGGCATTTTAAATTGAGTTTAATAACGAAGCTAAATAATTTTCTCCAATCTAAATATTTTTAATCATGTTCAATTTTTTTTATCCAATCCACTTAGTAGCTGGTAAAATAGTTTGAATCTAAGAAAATTAAAGAGCCGAAAAAGATCCTTACAAATATATAATTTTGATACGGAAAGAGAATTGTTTTGACCTTAATATATAAAAACTGATATAAGAATATTCATTATTAAAAACAAAAAAATATTTTTTCTCTTGCATTTTGTTATGTTAGCATTAAGCTGATAAAAGGTAGTATTTAAATCATGTTCGTGATTAATTTTTTTTTTTTATACTTCCAGGTGATCTTGTTATGATTACTTGAATCCTGATCTAAGAAAGGGCACCCTGTTTAAATTCTGAAATGGAAACACGAACAAAAAGAGAGAGAGAAAATTTCAAGAACACTCTCAATAACCACAATTAACTTGTGATTTACCGACATTCTGATCCAATTATTGATGATTTTGTCTTGCAGAAACAGATCAAAATAATGTGAACACCTTGCATAGATACAAGATTATGTTGGAATACTAGTTAAATTTTAGGTTTGTTTTTCAATAATTACGAGTTTAAGTCTTTTTAGAGTCATTAGAAGTTTATATGGTTATTAATTTTAGGGTTCGTGGGATAAGTGAGGTACATTCAAGTTAGCTCGACCATTCGTATTAATAAAAATAAATAAATTATATTGGGAATCCATTGAAAAGCCTCACCGAACAAGTTTTCCTTGGCAGCCACTTCTTATTTGTTCCATTCATGAAGACAAAGTAAACTTATATGGAAATCACGGCATTGATGAACACAGATGATTTTGTCTATTGGGTAGCATTTCAGACCTGTCTTGTATGTTCTTCCAGAACTTGATTTGTTGATATCTTCAATGTGGGGCAGGTGAGTTTCATTGAGCAGGTTTTAGCCTTTCTTCTTCTTCTTCTTATCTTTTGTCTCAGTCACCACCATCCATACATATTCTTCTACTACTGTTATTTTTCTTTTTTCCATCTTGTTAATTTCTCTTCAAAGCTGGCAATGTGACTATGTGGGCAATTCCGGTAGCACGATCAATTCCGGTAGCACTCTAGTTTTGCAGGTGAACTGAGCTCCTAACTTCGCTGTGTTCGTGATTTTTTTTCAAGCTACTTGTATGCTGAATTGATACTGTCTCAGCCTCTCAGGGATGAAAATGACGTTTTTCTGCGCCAAGGTTTTTTGAAATTGTCTTAAAAAATCTCCTATTTATTTAGTTAAATGTTGTTTTTTCAATGGTTTTTAAACCCCGGCTTGGACCAAAAAATGACCTTGTGGTTTTGTTTACTGAAAATTAGTTTTTTTTTGATTTTTTTTTACAAAATGAATTCCTAAAAAGTAAATTATTTTTTAAGGTTTGATAGTATTATGAAAAATAAATTGGAAAACACTTTCTAGTATTTGGCTATGTCATGGAAAATGAGCTAGAAAATGACTTATTAATGTTTTATTTTTTTCAAGTTTATTAAAATAAAAAGGAACAAATTTTACAAATTAAAAAGTTGAATGAGAATGAAATTGAAAAAAAATCTAATTTCATAAATTATCTCAAATAAAATAAATAACAATCAAAATAATAGAGATCAAATCTAATAGATAAAAAAGTTGAAAAATGATGAAATTAAAAAAAAAATTACAATTTCATAAATTATTTCAAATAAAATAAAAAAAAAAAAAAATATATAACAATCAAAAGTTTGAATATCAAATTTGATATAATCAGCATATAACATGATATTTTTAATTTTGTCACAACTTCTGAAAAGTGTTTTCCGCCCAAAATAAAAGGAAAATATTTTTCCAAAAACCAAGTCAAATTTTCCTTTGACTGAAAAGTGTTTTCTGTTGACTAGCTTTTTCAATGACAAACAAATATAAAAAAGTCTGGAAAATGGTTTTCTGGAAACTACTTTCCATGAAAACAAACGAGGCATTAAACAAGATTTTATTTTGAGCTATTTTTTATATTGAATTGGCTAAACTTGAAAGAATCATAACTCGGTTGACATGATAGAACTCACTTACAAAATCAATAATTAAAAAAAAACAATATAATTTTAAACAAAAATAATAAACTTTAGTTGGCTAAAGATTTTATTTTGAGCTATTTTTTTATATTGAACTAGCAAAACTTGAAAAAGTCATAACTCAGTTGACATGATACAACTCGGCTACAAAATAAATAATTTTTTAAAAAAATATATAATTTAAAAAAAAATAATAAACTTTAGTTGACTAAGGTCCTGTTTGTTTGCTGAAAAGTGGTTTCTTTGTGAAAAGTGGTTTCTTTGTGGAAAGTGGATTCCTAGAAAGTGAATTATTTTTTGATATTTGGTAGTGTCATGAAAAATAAGTTGGAAAATATTTTTCAGTGTTTGGCTATGTCATGGAAAATGAGTTGAAAATAACTTATTAATATTTTATTCTTTTCAGTTTATTAAAATAATGAGGAGCAAATCTTACAAATTAAAAAGTTGAATGATAATAAAATTGAAAAAAAAAAACTAATTTCATAAATTATCTCAAATAAAATAAAACAATAAAAATAATGGAGATCAAATCTAATAGATAAAAATATTAGAAAATGATGAATTTTTTTAATAAAAATAAATTACAATTTCATCAATTATTTCAAATAACATAAATAATATTAAAAAATAAGGACCAAATATGATAGAAAAACAATTTCAATTAAAAAATGATAAGAGAAAAACAAATAATAATCATAAAAAATAAGGACTAAAGTTGATATAAAAATCAAATTAAATCAAATTCTAAGGGATGAAATTGAAGAAGAAAATGATTTAAAATAAAACATATAACAATCAAATGTTTGAAGACCAAATTTGACGTAATCAACAAATAACATGACATTTCTAAATTTTTAACAACTATTGAAAAGTGTTTTCTGCCCAAAATAAAAGGAAAATACATTTATGGAAACCAAGTCAAATTTTTCTTCGACTGAAAAGAGTTTTTCGTTAACCAACTTTTCTAATGACAAACAAACATAAAAATATATGGAACTTTCCATAGAAACAAATGAGGAATTATATAAGATTTTATTTTGAGCTATTTTTTATATTAAACTAGCTAAACTTGAAAGAGTCATAACTCGGTTGACATGATAGAACTCGGCTATAAAATCAATAATTAAAAAAATTAAATATAATTTTAAACAAAAATAATAAACTTTAGTTGACTAAAGATTTTATTTTCAGTTATTTTTTATATTGAACTAGCTAAACTTGAAAGAGTCATAACTCGGTTGACATGATACAACTCGGCTACAAAATCAATAATTAAAAAAAAATATTATTTAAAACAAAAATAATAAACTTTAGTTGACTCCCTGTTTGTTTGCTGGAAAGTAATTTCTTTCTGAAAAATGGTTTCCTTTAAAAATAAATTCCTGAAAAGTGAATTATTTTTTGATGTTTGGTAGTGTCATGGAAAATAAATTGGAAAATATTTTTCAGTGTTTGGCTGTGTCATGAAAAATAAGTTGAAAAATAACTTATTAATGTTTTATTTTTTTTAAGTTTATTAAAATAATAAGGAACAAATCTTATAAATTATTGAATGCTAATGAAATTGAAAAAAAAAACTAATTTCATAAATTATATCAAATAAAATAAAAAAATAAAAATAATGGAGATCAAATCTAATAGATAAAAAAGTTGAAAAATAATGAAATTTTAAAAAATAATAAATTAAAATTTCATCAATTATTTCAAATAACACAAATAATATTCAAAAGAATGAGGACCAAATCTAATAGATAAAAAATTTCAATTAAAAAATAATAAGAGAAAAGCAAATAATAATCATAAAATAAGGACCAAAATTGATATAAAAATCAAATTTAATCAAATTTTAAGGGATGAAATTGAAGATAAAAGATTCAAAACAAAATATATAGCAATAAAAAGTTTGAAGATGAAATTTGATATAATCAACAAATAACATGACTTTTCTAAATTTTTCAGAACTTCTGAAAAGTGTTTTCTATCCAAAATAAAAGGAAAAAACTTTCTTGAAAATCAAGTTAATTTTTTTTTTTACTAGAAAATGTTTTTCATTAACCAAGTTTTCTAATAATAAACAAATATAGAAAAGTCTCGAAAGTGATTTTCAGGAAACCACTTTTCATGAAAACAAACGATGGATAATTAACCCTTGTTAATCTAATAACCCAAAATCCTAAGCAGGTTATGAACATAAACTCTACTAGGCCAACTATATGAATTACTTTATTGACTAAGAGGCCTAGAGGGTACTGATTTTTGCTGCACCAGTCCAGTACTTAAAAAAACCCCAACTCCAGCTTAAATAATCCACAAAAGGCCTAGTCCAATCATAAAGAGAGAGTTTAAGAAAAATCTCTTAGCGCATAAAACTTGTAAAAGTCAGCCCAGAAACAGATGGCCCATTAAATGGGCCTAACACATTATAAAAGAAATAAATATTTTCTTTTGGATGCAAAACCTTTTGAAATCATTTGGTGGTGCAATATTAATGCATTTAAGTATTGTTTAGTATTAAGGTTAAATCTTATTTTTATTTTTTTTGAATTTTTTTAACTTTAAATTAATTATTTTTGGTGTTTTAGGATTGTTTTAATACGCTGATGTCAAAAATTATTTTTTTAAATAAAAAAGACATTATTTTGACACATTTCCAAATAAAAAATAGTTTTAAAAGTAACTTCTACCGCACTCTTAAACACATGTCTAAATTCTTATGGTTCAATTGAATCATTCGTACAATTATTATAGTTAAATTATACAATCATCTTGGACTCATCACATCACAAATCAACGCATCACATTCATCTCATTTAATTATGGTTTAATTGAATCATTCATACAATAATTAGAACATGATAACATATAATTTAAAATAAGGATCATTTATCTACTATATTAAGAATTTAATACAAACATTATCAAAATATAATCTAAGATAGTCATGGATTTAATTAATATTTAAGTCCAACATATCATAAGATCCTATAATAGTAATTACAATAATTAATTAACATTCATGTTGTCATCCCCAAAACTATACATAATATGCAAATCATTAATATTGTTATCATAAAACAAAAACTATACATGATATGCAACTTTATTAATATTTTTATAAATATAAAATGCAAGGGTTACATTATCAATTAGACCTGATGAAGCTGCAAGGATCTTGAATTTATTTTATATCATTAATAAATTAATATGACATAAAGTTTTCAACGTCATTTAATAAATTTATTGAATAACTTAAAGTAGATTATTGGAAATTAAGTAAGTTCTCTTTATCTTTTCCTCGTATTAATTAAAACAATTCCTTAACCCAAACCCAGGTAGCAGACCCTCATTCAAGGTAACCTTTATACTGCCTAGACACAAGGCATTAATCTTATTCAAGATATCTAGATTCATAGCACAAAATAAGACGTTAATCCTTAAATCAAGAACTAGCCATCCAACCTGTAACATGACACTAGTTCTTAAACCAATAATTAGTCATCCAATCCAAAACATTCTTAAACCAAGAACTAGCTATCTTGTCCAAAACAGGGCAACAATATCATATAAGAGAATAATACCATTGAATAATCAAGAATCTAAGTACGATGTTTTAACATTTCTAAATAGAATATAATTAATAAGGTGCTGAGCACCTACCAGACATTTGAGCTCTGTGTTGGATCCTGTCTTGATACCTCAAAACAATCTCTCATGCAATTTTAACAGTTCAATGTCAAACGTCTCTTACCCTTGCATTAACTTTATTTCACGTAAACAATTTAAGACAATTCATTTATCTTTTAGCTGAAAATACCAAAAGAAGAAGATATTTTTTCTTTCTGTTTTTTTTCTCATTAATCCTTCACCCATTCATCAAATGATCAACCTATCACATTCTAAACAAAATCCCATGTTAACAATTCTCCTCCTTCATTTTATTGTTTTGGTTGAAACCTTATAAAAATGAAGGATAATTTTTCTTAGATTGAAACCTCAACCATTTCTTATTCATCCAATTAACCATCAATTCAACATGCAGCCCATCACAATAACACTACAAGCATTAATACAACTAAAACTCACTTTAATTTTGTTAATTTCTCATCTAAACTATTACCCATGTGTTTAGTTACCACAATTTCAACACAATTTACAAGAGTAACACAAATTCATCAAACCTCTTTTTTTATCTCTCAATGGTCGGCCCTTAGGCTTCATTACCCATTCAAATTTCTTTGTTAAATCAACATGATTCCACTCCCACAGCAACCTCTAAGGATCTTAAAAACCCAATTTCTAAGAATTTTACTTTTCCCTAAAATTTCATCTCACAACCCTAACTCAATTTTGATCATTTTTTCTTTTTGCTCAAATCACTAAACTATTGTTCAAATTAATATAAATGGGTTTCAAACACCTTACCCGATTTCCAAACATATTTTGAAAGTTGATTCATCCAAATTTCCCAAAGCTTCTCTCTTTTCATTTTCTTTCTTCATTTTCTCTCTCTATTTCAATATTTTTTCTCTTTGATCTTTCTAAATTTCTAGTGTAGATGTGTTCTCTTTTATCAAAATACTCTTTATTTACTCATAACCATCACTTTCTAGTTATTCAAGGTGAAATAAAAGAAGAAGAAATGGAATGGCCCTTTCCAATCTTGCTATAGACCATCGAGTTATAACAGAGATAGTAGTCAAAATGGCCTAATCATTTTTAAAAAACGGTTCGACCGGTTTATATAAATCGGTTTAGCTGTTTCTTAAAACGGCTAGACCGTTTTCGCTACTGGAAAACTAGGCATTTTCAGCCATAACTCTTTTTTTTTTACCTCCTTAACACCATTTTCCTTTTCTTTTTTTATTTCATTGCATTACACCTTAATTTTTATTATATTATTATTTTCAATTTATCCCGGGGTTTACAGGTTGACTTGGGTCATTTTTTAAAATTATTTTTTTTCAACTTTATCCTTCACCATTGGTTTTGTTGGGCATTAAGTTTTCTAATTTTTTTTTATGGGATTAGCCCGGTTTCATGACCTAGATCATGGTTTGACAAGTTTGACTGAGGTTTCGCTCAAGTCTTTTTTTTTTGTCATTCTTTTTAAATCTATGTTTTTTATTTTGTCATTAAAATTTGGCTTGGTTGTAAATTTGGTTTTTTATTTTTTTCATTTGTTTTTTATGGGGCTATCTCGTTCTCATAACTTAAGTTGTGAGTTGACAAGTTTACTCAGGTTGACTTCAGCCTTTTTTTGTCCTTTTGAATATTGTTTTTATCATTTTTGTGCTTTGACGTTTGAGTTGATTGGATATTTAGCTTCATAATTTATTTAATTTTTTTCCTTAAACATAACGGCAAGAAATATTTTTAATATTATAAAATTAAAAAAATAATTAAAAACTCCATGTTTTAATATATATTTTTATCTCAGTTTATTGACTTAATCTTTAATTTTCTTTAAAAAGTTATTTATTTTCCTGTCATGTATGGTGCGGGCACATAACTAGTCCCCATTCTATCAATGTATCCCTTATATAAATAATTTGCTCAATCGAGCCCCATGTTTTCCAATTATAGTCAATCGAGTACAATATATAATTTCCTTCGAATTACTATGTGAAATGAGCTGGAGTTGGGATTTTTCTGTTCAAACAGAACAAACATAAAAATAGAAATACAAAAAGTAAAATTGAAGAAGAAAGTTTCATGTTAATAGATAAAATTTGAAAAAGAAAAGAAAATTTTAATTCCATACCAAGGTCCCATACAAATAGAGAAATATGCCCCCACAGTCCACTTAGACCCCGTTTATTTGCTGGAAAGTAGTTTCTTTTTGGAAAGTGAATTCCAGAAAAGTGAATTATTTTCCGATGTTTGGTAGTGTAATAGAAAATAAGTTGGAAAACACTTTCCAGTGTTTGGTTATGTCATGGAAAATGAGCTGGAAAATAACTTATTAATGTTTTATTTTCTCAAGTTTATTAAAATAATGAGGAACAAATCTTACAAATTAAAAAATTGAATGAGGATGAAATTGAAAAAAAATATAATTTCATAAATTATCTCAAATAAAATAAATAATAATCAATATAATAGAAATCAAATCTAAAAAATAAAATAAAAATGAAAGATGAAGAAATTAAAATAATAATAATAATTAACATTTCATAAATTATTTCAAATAAAATAAGTAACAATCAAAAGAATGAGGATCAAATTTGATAGATAAAAAATTTCAATAAGAAAATGATAAGGGAAAAGCAAAAAACAATTATAAAAATGAGAACCAAAGTTAATATAAAAATTAAATTTTAAGAGATGAAATTGAAAAATAAATATTCAAAACAAAATATATATAGCAATCAAAAGTTTGAGGACCAAATTTGATATAATCAGCAAATAATATGATATTTCTAAATTTTTCACAACTTCCGGAAAGTGTTTTTCGCCCAAATTTTACAGGAAAACACTTTCCTGGAAACCAAGTCAAATTTTTCTTTGACTGGAAAGTGTTTTCTGTTAACCAACTTTTCCAATAACAAATAAATACAAGAAAATTTGGAAAATAGTTTTTCAAAAACCACTGTTCGGAAAACAAACATAGCATTAACGGACTAATCGGATTAAGTTGAGTATTTGTCACAATTGACTGCAATTTTAAAATGTGGGACTCAATTGAAAAAATTATTTACAGTAGAGCTGAATTGACTAATTGATTAGATATTTAAGATCTTTTTGAAAGTGTAATAGAAATTATTTTTAATATAAACAAATCAAAACAACTTAAAAATTAAAAAAATTAATTTAAAAAAATATTCAAATTTATATAAAAAAAATGATTTGACCGTACTCCATAACACACCATTAATAACTTAGTGTTTTATTTGGGTCGGTGAAGGTTGGAGACAGAACCCACCACGGAACAGTGTCGTGTTTTTTTACACTTTTGTAGAAAACCAGAAATGCGACGCTTTTTTTTTTTTCCCCCGAATTAAAATGCATCCCTTTAAAGAGAGAGAACATTTGTCAGGGTATTGATGCTTTTCAACAACCACAGCTCCAACAGAAGTTGATTTTTATTGGATATTAATTTCATAATTGCTTTTGAGAATGTTGGGATGTATCCATCAAAAAACAACTCATTCAAGATACTCTATGTTAGATATCGATATTTTTACAAAAATATATTTTAAATTTAAAGATTTTATATTTTTTTAGTTATGTCTCAAGATGGTTTTGACATTCTTGCATCAAAATTAACATAAATATCAATTTATTTATTTTTCCGTTCTAAATAGATGCAATATACAAAGTGGCGGAGTCGAGGGTTGACAGGAATCCCGGCTCCTGCAACGAAATGTTTTTCCAGTTTTTTTTATATAAAATAATTAAAATTTTAATTTTTTTAAAATAATTTTTTTTTAATTTGATCTTTTTATTTTTTTTTCCTTGCGCCGCCCTGAATATACGTTTCCATGGCTGTGTAGGCCAACGAATTTTTTAAAAATCACGACCCATCGAAATCAAGGGTAGTTTGACATAATTGTGAAGATGAAATTCTCAGCTATAGGCTCGATTTGTGCCCATCAAAATCAAAGAGCATTTTCCACCTCAAAATGTAGAAATTCTCTGGGAATTATATTTATTTATTCCCACGGTGGTTAGTATGTTGCTATGTTTGCTTGAGATAAAATTGCTTCAGGTGCGGTCTCCCTCCTATTCATCTGTAGCCTGTACTTCATTACACACATCTAACACTGAAATAGACTTTCTTTGATAGAAACACCAATCTTGGTTAGCTTTGTCAGCAAGCACTGCGCTGTTATCTTACATACGTGGTTAAACTTTATTTTTTTTTTTGGTAATAATCCCAGTTTACACATGCATTGACTAATTTTTCGAGACTCTAAAATTAATGACTATATAAGTCTTCAATGATCCTGGAATTTGTGATACTCAAAATGATGATCTCTTAGTAGTAAATTCAGAATCTAACTAGTTGAATTACCACCCCAAATGATTATAGTTAAACTTCCTTGATGTTGGCTAAGATTGCTCTTTCAAAAACTGCTTGCAATTAGTATTTCGACCAACTGAAAATACCATCTTAAGTTTTGATGATGGCGGGGAGCTAGCTAATCAATGCATTGCTGTTATGGTACGTAGCAGCGTTGATACGCAACAGAAAATGGAAACCTATCACTGTTACACCAGTATGACCATGGATGGGTGGAAGCGGTTTAAATGGAAACCCTACTTGTTGCTGAAAATGGAAGTCTTTTTTACCTAAGACAGAAAATGCATGTAAGAAATCTGGAAAAGGACATGCCAGTAAAATTGGAATAATATTATTTAAGTAGGGAAGACAGGTTTTTTACTTCAAAAGGAAGGACACAAAGGCAATTGGCTTTGACTGCACTCTAAAGTTGGTAATAAACTGAAAATTATGCATAGTTTCATGTAGCTTGTTCTAGTTTTCTTTTCAATTTTAAACTATACAATTTCTGTCACCTAATCAACGAAACACCCTGCCTTCCAACTCTCTATATGTACTGGTTTCTAAGCTTTGATGTGCATACAGTCCCAAAAGAGCAGCTCCTCTCGAAAAGAAGAAACAGATAAAAATGGGTGCTTCATTTCTTCCATCACCAGCATTTCTTGCAGTTTTTCTCCTCTCATTTGTCACCTTGTCTATCCATCCAGAGCCTGCACTTGCCATTACCAGGCACTACAAATTTGATGTATGTGTGTGTTACATGCATGTCATTGTCTAAGTACCTAAAATTGTTCAAATTTTTTATCCTCTGTTTTGAACTTGATTCCTAACAGTCTAAAGAAAATGAAATTTTGCAGGTTATGTTACAAAATGTGACCCGCCTTTGCCACACCAAGAGCATTGTAACAGTCAACGGCAAGTTCCCGGGGCCTCGCATTGTCGCTAGGGAGGGCGATCGTCTTCTTATTAAAGTGGTTAACCATGTCCAAAACAATATCTCTATTCACTGGTACATATATATGGACTGGCCTCCTTCAATTTTCTCCAAATATAGTGAACCTTATATAGAAAAAGCTGCGTCTAAATCTCTGTCGACGATTTCATTGATACAGGCATGGAATTCGGCAGCTTCGAAGTGGGTGGGCTGATGGACCGGCATACATAACTCAGTGCCCAATACAAACTGGACAGAGCTATGTGTACAACTACACCATCGTAGGACAAAGAGGCACTCTTTGGTGGCATGCTCATATATCATGGTTAAGATCAACTCTCTACGGTCCACTTATCATTCTTCCCAAACTCGGCACTACTTATCCATTTGCTAAACCTCACAAGGAAGTTCCAATCATCTTTGGTAATCTACTATAAGGAAATAATTAAGCTACTTTGAATAAGAGCTCGTTAAAACTTGCATCAATTTTTTTCCCCTGTTGATGGAGTCCTGTGTCTGCTAACACAAACGATAATGCAAAATAAATTGCAGGAGAGTGGTTCAATGCAGATCCAGAGGCAATCATTAACCAGGCAATGCAAACGGGTGGAGGCCCAAATGTCTCTGATGCCTACACTATTAATGGATTTCCAGGGCCGTTGTATAACTGCTCTGCCAAAGGTATAATATGTTCGCGCAGTAGGCCTTCTACAACCATGCAGAGCATTTTTTTTCCCCTCTGATTCACCTTATGTGCATGGTGCTTGGCAGATACTTTCAAGCTGAAGGTAAAGCCAGGAAAGACTTACCTTCTTCGCATGATCAACGCCGCACTCAATGACGAGCTCTTCTTCAGCATAGCAAACCATACACTCACAGTTGTTGATGTTGATGCTATTTACGTGAAACCATTTGATACCGAGACACTTCTCATTGCTCCTGGACAAACCACAAATGTTCTTCTAAAGACCAAGCCCCACCACCCAAACGCCAGTTTTTTCATGTCTGCCAGACCTTACGTGACTGGTCAAGGAACTTTTGATAATTCAACTGTTGCTGGAATCTTAGAATATGGAGAATCAAACAAAACCATTAAATCAAGCCACTCCCCTAAGAAACTGCCGCTCTATAAACCAAATCTACCACCTCTGAATGACACTTCATTTGCTACAAATTTCACCAGCAAACTCCGCAGCCTAGCAAGTGCAGAATTCCCTGCCAATGTGCCGCAAAAGGTTGACAGGCAATTTTTCTTCAGTGTAGGCCTTGGAACAAACCCATGCTCCAAAAACAAAACCTGCCAGGGACCAAATGGAACAATGTTTGCAGCTTCAGTTAATAATGTATCATTTGTGATGCCAACCAAAGCTCTACTCCAAGCCCATCATTTTGGTCAATCAAAGGGCGTTTACAGCCCTAACTTTCCAATCAATCCACTAATCCCTTTTAATTATACCGGCACCCCACCAAACAATACTATGGTGAGCAATGGAACAAAGCTAGTTGTGCTTCCTTTTAACACCAGCGTGGAGCTCATTATGCAGGACACCAGCATACTTGGTGCTGAGAGTCACCCTCTTCATTTGCATGGTTTCAATTTCTTTGTTGTCGGTGAAGGATTTGGGAACTTTGATCCAAAAAAGGATCCGGCAAATTTCAATCTTGTTGACCCCGTTGAAAGGAATACCGTGGGAGTGCCCTCTGGAGGCTGGGTTGCTATACGTTTTCTAGCCGATAACCCAGGTTGGTAATTAATTATAAGTATATAATGTGCTAAGTAATATCCTGGCTTAGATAATTAGATTTATGTATGTACGTAGCACCATGTTTTGCTGAGTTGAATCATTTGTGGATGATGGCATCATCAGGTGTATGGTTCATGCATTGCCATCTAGAAGTGCACACAAGCTGGGGCTTGAAGATGGCTTGGGTTGTCCTGGATGGAAAGCTTCCCAATCAGAAGCTGCTTCCTCCACCAGCCGATCTTCCCAAGTGTTGACATTCAAGGCTTCGAGCTGCTTCTTCACTACACTGAGACCAGAAACTGCCCTGATGATTTTTTTTCTTCGGATTTTCTTTGCAACTAGTCAATTTATTTCCTTTGAGCAATTTTTTTTTATGAGCATTAGTCTTCCGAGATTATCTTTATTACCCATGTCGGAGTTGAGGAAGGAAACGAATGTACTATGTTTTTTTCAACCTATTAATTATTTAATTCGCAAGGAAGATTTTGCCAAGGGTTAAGAACAAAGAACAAAGAACAAAACAATAAAAGTGAGCCAGTGAACAGAGAACAAAGAATAAAACAATAAAAGTGAGCCAGTGAACTGATCAAAACTAACAAAGCGTAAGACAAAATGATGATTTAGCCTGTCCAAAACCAGCGCAGAAGACTCATTTAATCACAACTTTTAACTTTGAAAATGTACAATTTGGCCAGTGATTCAAATCCCTCATCTCTAAAATCCACACTAGCATTATCACCAAAATGCATTTTCGAACAAACTTAGCTACTTATTGAAAAAGCTTGCGAGGAGACAAACATACACTAATCAATGTAGGCAATCAACAACAAGACATTATGAACTCTACTAATCCATTCAAGGAATTAGAAGAAAAACCACCATCGCATCGCTTATGCTCATTTCAAACTTCTGCTTCAAGTCCATTGTTACCTGCCTCATCTCCCCCCTTCTTTGTCCACCATTAGTTTTCTTACAGCTCTTTCTTCAATCTTCCCTCTCTCCATTTCAGGCTCAAACTCAAAGCCTGCTTTCCATACATGACTCACATATCTTGCATCCACCCTTTGATCCCCAAAGTATGTTAGTTTTGCATATCGCTGGAACTCCTTCGGATTAACTTTTCATTGTCGGATTCCAGCCACCATGGTTCCAAAACCCTCCAACCGCAGCGTGTGCTAACACTTCCATTTGTGCTATTCATTTCACAACGCAATCTCTATCCCCTACAGTTTTTTTTTTCCTTATACCATCAGGAAAGTCAGTCCTAAGCACCCACAAGAAAGACTGCTTGCTGCTGGCTAGGCCCCAAACCATTTCTACTAGTTCTTTCTCCTGCATGAAAACTACACTTCCCACGCTTACATAGATAACTGATTTAGGAGTTTGCTTGTCAAGCCATGCTATGCAGAGATTGTCCTCCTTGAGTACGCTGCTAGAGGAGGTTGGAATTGTTCGTAAAAATTGCAATTGTTTAGTGTAAAGTGAAATATTCTGAACTAATAATTAGACAATAAATAACGAAAGGAATAAAAAAATTGTAGAATTATTATAAGAATAAGACATCCAAACACAACCAGAATTTTTAGATTTATTGACAGATTTTTTTGTCCATCTACTCACAGTCAATCATCATCACAAATTTTCTTAACGGGCTAGCGGATAGAAATAATTTGTTAAAAAAACTCTCACAAGTGATTTGAGTCCTATCAAGAATAATTTTATTGATAGATTTATTGATGGAAAAACAGTGCCAAATTTTTTTTTTTACCCGCTTCATTCCATCAGTATTTTCATCGATGAATATAATATATCACCGATAAAAAAACCGTATGTCATTTCATCGGTGGTTCTGTTTTGGTCCATTAGTATTTCATTCATTGAATTTGACATATAATTGTCAAACAAACTGTTTGTTATTCCGTTGGTGAGTAAACAGTGCCAATGATATTTGTAGTAATTCTTTTCAAACTCTTTAGAATATACCGATGAACTTAGATTGTCAGTAACCCCATCAGGAATAATTTAGATTTTTTTAAAAAAAAAATCTACTAAACAAAAACAGAAAATCAGTGGCATTTGCAGTAATTCTTTTCCAACTCTCTAAAATATAACAACGGACTAAGTCATCTCCATTGCAATCTTTTACGTTGATTTCATCGCTATCATCATCTCCATCAACTTCTATATGTCCATTGGTTCTTAAAACACCATTTAAATCCCCAATGTCAACATTAACCAAAGTATTCTCGGCGATGCGAAAATTTGATTTTTCTTCTAAGTCATTAGATGGAACAACTCGATATGGATCAACTAAGTCATCAAGTTGAAAGACATCATCTCCTACAGTTAATTCATAGTTGCCATTCTAAACAACCTGGACATGATTTTTGGGTTTTATTTTCACTACAGATAATCAATCAACTCTTGAACAATTATTTTAAATGGAGTGAATGTGTAATAAACTTGCTGGCATTGCTTGGCAAAAACAAAGATATCCTTGATGCTGCGGAGTCTAGCCTTTGTATTAATTTTGACCAAACCATGATGGAGATTTAATTTGATTTTTTTGTTAGTGGTATCATACCAATAACATTTGAATAAAAAGACTGTATTTTGCTCGCTATGATATTGCAATTCAATGGCATCTTCTAACTTTCTATAATAGTCAACTTCAAACTCATTAAAAGTTGATCTTTTAACACAGATCCCGCTGTTACATGTCTTTCTATCCTGACCATACTCTTCAGTATAAAACACATGTTTATTGACGAAATACATGTTATAGCACTTCACCTTTCTTTCAGGATCCAGACTGAGTAAATTCAAAGTAACATTAACATTCCCTCTTAATTGATAAACTTGATACATGAATTACATCTCCATCATAGTTAATGAGAAATGTGTTATGAAATTAAATATCTCGAGATATAAGAATAATTAAACAGTTTTTACATATGTTCTGAATCACGTGAAATTTTTTTGGAGTTAAATAACACATAATTATGTGCTTATTTGAATTCTATTTATGTTAAATATGTTCTCCTTGCAACAATTTTGGTATGGGTCATCCAAGATAGAAAAGTATAGACAAGTTTCCATTTGAAGTCACTTCCTTATCGTCGTCATTTCTTGGAACACAGTTGATTCTTGTTCTCAAGTACGGCTTGAAATAGTACGAGATAAATGTTGAGATCTCTTTAACAATATAAGCCTCGTATATTAAAGCTTCAACATACGTCTTATTTTTTTACTTTTCTCTTAAGGTTGAACAAGTACTTGCATGAAATTAAATGAATATTTTGAATTAATAAAAAAAACAATAGAATTTTAATTATGATGCATGTGTAATCATTAACTTCTCGAATGGATACATCTATCATATAGACTGGGTCTTCAACTTTTGCCTTAAACGGTAGATATATGAGTAGATGCTCTATTAAGTCAAAGAAAGATGCAAGGAATATCATTTCAAGTTTGTAGATTGTCTAGACTATATTTATTTCAAGCATCTCTATGTGTTGTATCTGCAACTTGTTGGAACATATATTTCTAAAGAAATAACTAATCTCCGTGAGTGTATCCTATATCCTATTTTGCAATAAATCTTGGTAAACTAGTGGAATGAGTGAGTCACATGTGGGCGCGTAGTGTAACGGGATGTCAAGATCAGGGAGTCCCTACCTTGACATACTACATGCTATAATGTTTAAATTAAAACATTCTTGATGAAGGATAATAATTACACTAAGAAACTGGTCAATGAAATGTTAAGTCGAATCACTTATGACTTTGTAAATACTTAAGGGATCATGACAGGTTGCTAGACTTTGTATTTGATCTTTAAATATAAATAAATAAATTGTTGAACTGATAATAAATTAAATTTTTTAATTTATTTAATCCTATTTATTTAGGATTATAATTCATATTTGGGTTATCTTATTAAGGAACGTAATGGCTCACACATAAAAGAATTATTAGTTAGAAATTAAAATGGAATGATTAATCAAGTGCGACTTGATTGTAATTATGTTTTAAAAATTAAGTACTATAATATAATGAATACAAGATATTACAATTCTAGACTTAGAAAAAAAATCAAATAGGGACTTAATTGAATAAATTTCTAAAATTATTCTAAAATAATATGTGTAATATTATTTAAAGGGTGAATTGATATTTTATTTATTTATTTATAGGGTTTTTAGGTTTCCTTATAAATAGAATGTTATGCCACTTATTTTCTATACAAGACAGTATAATACAAAAATATCTAAACACAAAAGAAAAGAGTTAACACTCAAAGGTATAATAATTCCTCTTTTCTAAAAGAATTTAGAAGATTTCTCACTAATAGTTCGTGTAGATTACCGTTAGAGATCGAACACTTGAATAACTTGTAGTTTGCAACAACTCAACTTTGAAGCAATTATATATATATATGAGAAGCATCATAGTTTGAAAAAATCAAACCCTTTCTTGGTGTAGTTTATGATCAATTATACCATTCATAAAGGTAATGTATTAGGATTTTTTTTTTGAAAAACAAATTCTTATTCTTATAAATCTAGTATTAATATTAATGTTTTTCTAAATAGTGATATAAAATAATACAATTTTTTGTATTACATTTATAAAGGGTACTTTTAAGAGTGTGAAAGTTTACAATTTTACAATCCAATCACATGTAAAAGTTATTTTAAACAAGCTTTAAGGAACTATAAAGATTATTTTAGGTTGTTCATTTATCTCCTAGACCATAAATCATGATCTTGGTTTGTTAAGATTGGTGATGCATGTTCCTTAAGCAAGTACCCTAGACTCATTGAACAATCCTCTCCTCCTCCTAGCAATAAAATGATGTTATCTTCCAAGTTTAACAAATAAATGAATTCAAGAGGCATGCATCAACTCATTCCTCCAGAGAAAAACACAACCAGCTAATATATAGGAATCCTATAATCTCATACATCAAAACTATTTACTAGAAACAAGCAAACATTTCCTTGAAACAATTATACTTTATAAACAAATAAGATCCAGTTTCCCTTGAAAAGAAAATTTGCAAATAAAATTCAAAATCAATAAAATCATAATCAACATGTCAAATAACCATCTATTTTTGTACAAGAGGGTTTCAGCAACAATGCTCCCAACCAAAAAACCTCCATTTTTGTCTATCATCCCCTCCCTTGCAACCCAGGTCTTAGCAACCTCCTTCAAACCTCCCCCTTATAATCCAACCCCACAAACACCTGCAAATGTCCCTCTTAAACATACACAACATCCCCCTCTTCACTCTGCCACCCTGAACTTTTTGTAACCTATGTGTTACACAAACAACATCCAAAACACCAAACACTTACCTAACACAACTCCCACTCCCTCTATCCCTACTAAGTTTTATTTTGAACGTTTCTCGTCTTGGCTTGATTACCAAGATCTCAAAAAGGCTTTTTCAAAGATTAGTCTTGTCACCAACCTCTTTGTTTCCAAGAAAAAAACAAAATGAGGGAGACGGTTTGGTTTTGTATCTTTCTTCTCCCATTTAGAAGATGCAAACCTTTGTGACAGATTGAACCTTATATGGTTCGACTCTTTTAAAATTTGTGCAAACCTAGCAAGATTTCAAACACCTACAGATTCCAGGGAAAAGACAGCCCTCACCACAAAGCTAGAAACCAAAATCTCGCCCAAACTAGCCCTCAAAGACAACAGGACCTTTGTTGAAGCTCTTTTGGTCCAACAACCATCAAAGAAGACTGTGGTGTATGAGTCTACATAAGATGACAAGGAATGGCTATTGAGAAGTTTAATCGGTTTTATAGCCACAGAAGTGGACTATGCACAACTGAAGCATATGGTTTTGAAAACTGTTAAGAAGGCAATTGGATTTCGCTTCCTGGGAGCAAGCCAAGCAGTTATCACCTTTACAGACAAAGAGACCATGGAGAAATAATTAATAAACAGTAGCTCTGCCTTGGCAAACTATTTCTCTAGTATCAAACCATGGAAGAGGGAAGTAAAAGCAGTAGACAGATTTGTTTGGGTGTCTATTCTAGGACTTCCTCTGATTGGATGGAACCACAGATGTATTGAATCCATGGTAGAAAATGCAGGCAAGATGATTGGTTACGATATTATAAGTGTGAGTCAAGGTTCACTTATGGGAGTCAAGGTGCTTCTGAGCACAACCTCTTTCACGACTTTAAACAAACAGCTTTCATTGATTCTAGACAAAGAGGAATTTGATATATCAGTCATGGAAATGAAGCCAGGTTTTAGCCCCCTGCTTACCACAATTAAATACTCAATGGATACATCAGGCACTGAAGAATCAGATGAAGAGACATGCAATAAATTTACACCTCCAGAAGAGTTTTCACCGGCTAGTATAAATGAACCAGAAGCTGATCGGACCTCAACAGAGCAACAGGACAAGGACATGCAAAATGACCCCTTTCTCATTCTCTGCATAAGGTAGACTGAATCACCCAACAACCTAGACCAATCTGACACAACATACAAAACCTTCTGCCTTTTTCCTGAAACTAAGGAAACACACAAGCTACAAATAAAAAACCAGCAACTGCACACCGCCTCTCACCAATCGTCCTTTATAGAGCCATGCTATGACACCATTAAGGAAAAAATACAAGTGGCAGAAACCAGCTACAACAACCCAGATGACTCAGCAGTATCCTTTTCAAGAGGGGACCTCGATAAAAAACAAACACAAACTAAAACCTCCTCAGCCCAAGTTACAAGGCCTACCCCAAAACTAACGAGACACATGATACTAGCCCAAAATCAGAGCCAAAATACACATCAACAATCTTTCTCTGCATTCATACATGACCTGGCAGAACCACAAGAAGTAGTGGAAATGGAGTTCGAAGGAAAAATAAAAGATAAGAAGTTTAGAAGAACCAGAGGGCTTGCACCTAAATCTTCATTCAGCAAAAGGAAGAATGTGATGAAAGTTAGATCATTTGCAGCTCATATATCTGATGGAGCACCCAACCTTCTTGCAATGAAGGTAACCAACCCCCAAAATAACACACCTCTACAAAACACCATGCCATCCCCTGTTATTTAGTCATCCGGCATTGGAAAGAACCATAACTATGCCTTCATGGATGATGAAATTGGCAAACATCTCCATCTACCACCCCTATTGAACCCTTAAAGCAACCCACAAACCTCTTCAGACGCGACCAATGAAAACGCAAACGGGAATAGCAATAAAATAAGAAAACTGAAGTTGCTACAAACTAGTGGTAGTGTTGCTAACACTATAGAGGATTGTGATTCTTCAGACTCCTTAAACTCAGGAATCCAACAAGGAAATATTTGGTTTCAAATCACTCGTATGAAGCATCAAGACAATGGGTTTGACAGTGAAATGGAGACTCAAGAAATGATACAAGATGTTGTGGCTCTAGGTCTGGGAAACCCGTAAGAACTAAAAGAGTACGAAGAAGGAATAATGAGAAACATTGACAGAGAAGTAGATGAGTGGACATCAGTTAACCAGTTGTAAGTTTCCTACCCCGCTAAGTCTAGTCTGCCTTGGTTTTTTGTTCTCTTGATGAATATCTTTGCTTGGAACAGCTGTGGTTTAGGTATGTCACACAAACGAGATTCCATTCGGAATAGGCTTATAAACAATAATGTTGGTATCTGTTTTCTTTTAGAAACAAAGAAAAATAATTGTTGCGACTCCTTCATTAGAAATCTGTGGAATATTGCAGCTGTCAAATGGGCTTTTCTAGAATCTATAGGGAAATCAGGAGGGATTATAGCAATGTGGGATAACTCTATCTTTGAAGTTAACTCTGTAGAATTTGGGGGGCAGTGGATCAGCCTATGTGGCATACATATTCCCTCTTCTTTTAATTGTATGATAGTTGGTGTCTACACTGCATCTTCAGTGAAGGAACATGTTGATTTGTGGGAAGAAATCACCATTCTTAAGTTTGCTTTCGAACTACCACTAGTGGTGCTAGGTGATTTCAACGAAACTCTACACACTCATGAGAGAAGTAGTGGTTATCTCAATCTATCAGGTTCAACTTCATTTCGTAGATTCATATCCGACTGTGAACTGGTTGAATTCAATATGCAGGGGCACCGGTTCACTTGGTTTAGGGGTGGCTCTATGAGCCGTATTGATAGAGCTTTTGCTTCATTGGATTTTCAGCTGCAGTTCCCGTCTTTATCTCTTTGCCGTTACCCTAGAGGGATGTCCGATCATTGTTAGCTGCTCCTCCAAAGCCCTGAGGTAGACTGGGGGTGGAAGTCGTTCCGTTTTATAAACAGTTGGCTGTCGCACCCTTCTTTCTTAACAGATTTTGAGGCCCTCTGGTCTGATAGCTGCAAGGAGTTTCCAGGTGAGTTTAGTCTGATTAAGAAGCTGGGGTTCATGGGAAAAAAGCTGAGACAGTGGAATAAATCCACTTTTGGGGATCAGAATCTAAAACTTGCAAACATCCAGAACTCCATTACAACACTTGAAAACTTAAGTGAAGTGCGTCCCTTGTCTGAGACCAAAAAAACAAAGCTCCAGGGGTTGAACTCTGAACTATGGGAGGTTAACAAAAGGGTTGAAGATATCTGGAGACAAAAATCCCGTCAAAACTGGTGTAAAATGGGGGATAAGAACACTCGTTATTTTTTCATATATCAGCAAGTCTAAGGAAAGGCCGCAACTACATTAGTAAGATTGAACATAATGGTAGTCACCTAGTCTCCTCAAATGATATAAAAGAAGGCGCTGTCAACTTCTTCTCATCCTTGTTTCGCAAACCAACGTGTAAAAGAATTGAAATGAGAGGCTCCGGGTTCTCCAAAATTTCAAAAACCAAGTCAATTTGGCTAAAAAGACCACCTTCAATGGAAGAAGTGAAGTAAGCTGTGTGGGACTGTGATGGTTCCAAAGCCCCTGGCCCCGATGGTTTCACCTTCTCTTTCTATAAAAAGGTATGGAATAGAGAAAACTTCGAAAGGGTATCAGCTCTTCTTTTGTAACTCTGATTCCAAAATCAAAGGGACCAAGCAGATTCTCCCATTTTTGTCCGATAAGCTTGATTCACGGGTTATATAAAATAGTGGCAAAGCTACTGTCCACTAGGCTTCAACGTGTCTTGACAGATGCAATCAGTGTTAACCAATTTGCATTCATTGTTGGGCGTCAGATTTTAGATGGGTTCATGATAGCAAATGAGGTTGTCCATGGTGTGCGTAACAAGAATGAGCATGGCCTCTTACTGAAGGTAGATTTCCATAAAGCCTTTGACTCAATTTTGTGGGAACATATTGACACAAGCATAGGATATATAGGTTTTGGCTCACACTAGAAGAAGCTGATCTTTGAATGCTTATCCACTTCTAAATTAGCCATCTTGATAAACGGTTCCCCCAGTAGAGAACTTAGTGTGGAGAGGGGTCTCAGGCAAGGGGACCCTCTCTCTCCTTTCCTATTTGACATCGCAGTTCAGGGATTGACAGTTTTATTCAATAGGGCATCGGCTTCAGGTTATTTCAAAGGCTTACAGACTGCTCCAGAACATTACATAACTCATTTGCAATATGCCGATGACTCTCTAATTTTCTTGCCAAATGATTTTCCCTCTCTTCTACATGCAACCCCCGGGGTCATTTCCGGACCGAAAGTTAATTTCTATACCATTTGGTATCAACTTGGACAACGACTACACCTCTGCCCGGCGAACTTCGGTTTTCTGCGGACTGGACTACCTCTTGATCTCTTGCCAAACGTTTTCTCTTCGAGCAAGCTAGCACATGGAAAGGATTTTTTGAGCATGACCGGGAAGGTTATGTCTAATCAAACATTTGAGCCTATCCTTTTTCTACACATGCCAAATGTTGGAGTATTATTAAAGTCATCTCTTCTCTAACCCGGTCTTTTCTCCGAAAGGAACCTCAACATCTCATGGCATTTTTAAGGTGGCTTGACAAGGTAATAAAGAGTAAATCTTCCGGTGGTCTCAGTGGGATCCATCCCTCCTGGTAATGGGTGGCGGGGGGGAACACATTCTTCTAAAATATCGACCTCACTTTATTAATGGTATCCCTGAGTTTGCAGGTTCTTTATCTCCAACTTGGCATGGCATTGTTTGCGACTTCTCAACAAAAAAAAGCCAAACTTATTTACATGCAAATGTTGAGTTCAAGGTGGGTGATGGGAGGGGAACATCCGGTTTTGGGCCGACTCGCGGCTTGGCTCCGCAACCACCCCCCAACTCTTACCCCCCCCCACCCCCGGTTGTATAACCTTTCCCTGCAACAAAACACTAGCCTTGCAGATATATATAATTTGACAGATACATCTTTCAACCTATCCTGGAGAAGACCCCTCCAGCCTCGTGAAAACTGCATGAGGGAGAGCTTGATCACAGAGGTGCATCGTGGTCTCATTTTCTCAGATGGTGCAGACTGCAAGTTATGGAAATTCCACAGCTCTGGCATGTACTCAGCTCAGGTTGCCTCCTCTTTGATAGTCTATCGGCCATTGAAAATAATCACTCCCCTGTTCTGCTATGGAATGGTTATGCCCCTCCAAAGGTGGATGTGTTCATATGGCTTCTTCTTTATGGCAGTTTGAGTACACAAAGTTTTTTAACTGAGAGGAGAATCATTAATTATGAGGAATCTCACTGCCCATTCTGCTGCAAGGAAACTGAGACAATTAATCATCTTTTGCATTGGTGTCCTATGTTAATGTGGTCTCTTTGGGGTCATTTCTTGAACTGGTTCGGGTGCTCAGGTTATCTGCACAAAGACCTAAATCAAAATCTACAGGAATGGTCCGGTTTGATTAATGGAAATTTTCAGCGACGTGCTATTACCCTCCTATGTAAAGGTCTGTACTGATCAATTTGGATAGCGCGCAACCGCCTAATCTTCGAATCCAAGGCTCTGGATTGGGATATGATTTTTTGTCTCACCTTTCACCGTTTGGTCTTCTGGTTGAAGTCTTCAGTTAGAAATTTCAGCTATACAGGCTCCGATCTTTTTAGAAATCCTGAATGTATTATGAACTGGACTAATTAATTAGGTCCCTCGTCGCTTTGGTCTTCTCTTTTCTTTTATATTCCCATTGTATTTTATCTTCCGTTCAGTTCCACCTACTTGATGGGGCTGTTTAATATATAATTATGTCGTTTACTATATAAAAAAAATGTCAAATAACCAATTCAACTCGAAAACTTAAGCTATTAGATAAGGTCTCAAGATATAATTTATATTATTTTTTAACACACTCTCTTAAGTGAAAGTCATTTGAGCTTAAAACTTGCATAGACTTACACTACCATATGCTTATTTTTTATCAAATAAATAGGGATGGTGAGATTCGAACTCGTGACCGCTTGATCATTAAGGCTTTGATACCATGTCAAAGAACTAATTCAACCCAAAAGTTAAAGCTATTAAGTGAGATCCTAAGTTATGATCTGTATTATTCTTTAACACAATACTCAATCCTAATATTTATATTTTCATAATCTTCCAAGCAATAACTTGCCTTTCACGTGCAAGCAGAGATTTTTCATAATTATACATAGGTAAAGAAGACTTTAATAAATAAAAATTAAATATTTTTTATATCTTTCTATAATTATAATATTTTTAGTCTTTGAATGATTTAACTTACAATAAATCTCGTTTATCCTTTGATTTCTGATTGCGACATTACTTATTAGATTGTAGCAAAGCATGTTTAACCAAATGAGATCAAGGATTGTTAATTAATAATTAAGACTTTCAAATAAAAACTAGATAATAAAACATTATAGCAAAAATTAAAATTTTCTCAATCAAAATAATAGTTAGACATTCATTGTACAGGAGTATAAGAAGTATTATTGGTAAATTTAACTCGAGGAGTAGGTTGCCATCTTTGCAGCAAGATTGGTGATTCTAGAAATAAATGTCATTAAGGATGAATTTAATAGCTTACGGCAAGTGTGGATTTGCCATTCAACATCACAATCTGATTCCTTAATGATATATGCTACTCTCTAAGATTCGATGAACGTATAGCTAAAAACAGCATTTCAAGGATTACAAATTGGTGCATCATCTAGCCTTATTGGAAAGTAAAAACAGACAATGGGTGTCTATCTTCTTCCATCACCAGCATCTCTGGCGGTTTTTCTCTCCTCTTTCGTCACTTTGTTTGTCCATCCTCAGCCTGCAATTGCCATTACCAGGCACTATAAATTTGATGTATGTGTTACATACATGACTTTGTCGAAAGTACTTAAAATTGTTCAAATTTTCTTTCATCTTCTTCTTCTTTTTTAACCTCGTTTTTAACGGTCTATAGAAATGAAATTTTGCAGGTTATGTTACAAAATGTGACACGCCTTTGCCACACCAAGACCATGGTCACAGTCAATGGCAAGTTCCCTGGGCCTTGTATTGTTGCTAGGGAGGGTGATCGTCTTCTTATTAAAGTGGTTAACCATGTCCAAAACAATATCTCTATTCACTGGTACATATATATTGACTGACCTACAATTTTCTCTAACTTTAGTGAGCCTTGTATCGAAAAGCTGGGTCTAAATCTCTGTCGACGATTTCATTGATACAGGCATGGAATTCGGCAGCTTCGAAGTGGGTGGGCTGATGGACCGGCATACATAACTCAGTGCCCTATACAAACTGGACAGAGCTATGTGTACAACTACACCATCGTAGGACAAAGAGGCACTCTTTGGTGGCATGCCCATATATCATGGTTAAGATCGACTCTCTACGGTCCACTTATCATTCTTCCCAAACTCGGCACTCCTTATCCATTTGCGAAACCTGACAAGGAAGTTCCAATCATCTTTGGTAATCTACAGTAAGGAATTCCGATCATTTGTTTTCCCTGTTGATGGAGTCCTATGCTAACACAAACGATAATGCAAAATAAATTGCAGGAGAGTGGTTCAATGCAGATCCAGAGGCAATCATTAACCAGGCAATGCAAACGGGTGGAGGCCCAAATGTCTCTGATGCCTACACTATCAATGGACTCCCAGGGCCATTGTATAACTGCTCTGCCAAAAGTATAATATGTTAGCGCAGCAGGCCTTCTACAACAATACAGAGCATTTTTTTTTTCTCTCATTGACCTTGTGTGCATGGTGCTTGACAGATACTTTCAAGCTGAAGGTAAAGCCAGGAAAGGCTTACCTTCTTCGCCTGATCAATGCCGCACTCAATGAGGAGCTCTTCTTCAGCATAGCAAACCATACACTCACAGTTGTTGGTGTTGATGCAATTTATGTGAAACCATTTGATACCGAGACACTACTGATTGCCTCAGGACAAACCACAGATGTTCTTCTAAAGACCAAGCCCCACCACCCAGACGCCAAATTTTTCATGTCTGCGAGACCTTACGTGACTGGTCAAGGAACTTTTGATAATTCAACTGTTGCTGGAATCTTAGAATATGAAGTTGCACGCAAAACAATTCAATCAAGCCACTCCCCTAAGAGACTGCCCCTCTATAAACCAAATCTACCACCTCTAAATGACACTTCATTCGCTACAAATTTCACCAGCAAACTCCGCAGCCTAGCAAGTGCAGAATTCCCAGCCAATGTGCCGCAAAAGGTCGACAGACATTTTTTCTTCACCGTAGGCCTCGGAACAAATCCGTGCTCTAAAAACCAAACCTGCCAGGGACCAAATGGAACAAGGTTTGCAGCTTCAGTTAATAATGTATCATTTGTGATGCCGACCAAAGCTTTACTCGAAGCCCATCATTTTGGTCAATCAAAGGGCGTTTACAGTCCTAACTTTCCAATCAGTCCACTAATCCCTTTTGATTATACCGGCACCCCACAAAACAATACTATGGTGAGCCATGGAACAAAGCTAGTTGTGCTTCCTTTTAACACCAGCGTGGAGCTCATTATGCAGGACACCAGCATCCTTGGTGCTGAGAGCCACCCTCTGCATTTGCATGGTTTCAATTTCTTTGTTGTTGGTCAAGGTTTCGGGAACTTTGATCCAAAAAAGGATCCTGCACATTTCAATCTTGTCGACCCCGTTGAAAGGAATACTGTGGGAGTGCCCTCTGGAGGCTGGGTTGTTATACGGTTTTTAGCGGACAACCCAGGTTGGTAATTAATTAAAAGTATATAATGCTAAGTAATATCCTAGCTTAGATAATTAAATTCATGTAGTAATACCATGGTTTCCTGACTTGTTCCATGTGGATGATGGCTGTCATCAGGTGTATGGTTCATGCATTGTCATGTAGAATTGCACATGACCTGGGGCTTGATGATGGCTTGGGTTGTCTTGGATGGAAAGCTTCCCAATCACAAGCTGCTTCCTCCGCCAGTTGATCTTCCTAAGTGTTGAAATTCAAGGCTTTTGGCTACTTCTTAGCTACATTGAGACCAGAAAATCCTTAATGACTTTTTTTTTTTTGTAACCAGCCAGTTTATTTCCTCGCCCATTTCTGAGCATTAAAGCTCTGAAATTATTCTGATTACCCATGTTTGAGTTGAGGAAAGGAAACGAACGTATCTGTTTCTTTTTAATGCAAGTAAACATTTCGCTATTCTTTTCGTGTTTTTAAAAACAAAGGATTGAGCAAACACTACAAGAGCTCCAGATATCACAATTTTTATATCTGGGATCGTTTGCCTTTCTTCCAAGGCCACCACTCCAAAGCTACATACATCAGATCCCTTTTGTTTCTCCGATCTAAATCCCTATTAAAGTGTTTACCCTTTAGTGCCTCAATGACAGCTTTCTTTCTCTAGTCTTATGCTCCCCCATCATTTACAATCCTCCACCACTCCCTACTCTTTTTAGCCAACCTTAACCTATTCCTCTGGTCAATCCATCTCTGCCTCTTTGCTCCCATGTCTCCCTCTCAAATCTTATCCTTCTTTGTTGATAACTTCCCTTATGATGTCCAGCCTCTTGACTTATGGTATGATTTTTCTTCGTACAGCGGTCTGGCTGATGCCTTCATTAATAAGAACCCCAACAGAAGTGGCCATGGATATGGATTTGTGAGAGTTAATGAGAAACAAAATATTTTATCCCCCGCGAATCAACAATGACTTCTTTGACACAGAAAAAGAACAAAAAACAACAGAAAAACCATAGCACATCTAACACTGAAATGACTTGTTTGATAGCAGCCTTTGGTTACTTGTTAGCTTTATCACCAAGCATTAATGGAAGTCTGACCTTCCGGGCATCCATGCCGATACGGTTTGCTAAATTCAACGCTCCATTTCTCTTGCTGTAAATGGAAGTCTGTTTAGCCAAAGACAAGAAATTAATGCATGGAAGGATTTAGAATCGAGGATGTTAATAAACTGAAAACATGTACAAGGACACATGATTCTTGAAGCCTGTTTTGGTTTTTTCATTTTAAAATATACAATGTCTATCGCCTAATCAACCAATATTTTTCTTTCAACACTCTATATATACTGCTCATAACAGTACCTTTGAGTATAAAAACAACAATTCAAAATCCACAAATTGGAGCACCTGGCCAGAAAAAAAACAGAAAAAAAAAAATTTGTGGGTCTCTCTTCTTCCATCATCACCAGCATTTTGGCAGGGTTTTTTTTTAATCATTTGTACTTTGGGCCTCCATCCTAAGCCTACACTTGCCATTATCAGGCACTACAAGTTTGATGATACGTTATGTCCCTCAGCTTTGGCACCTAAAATTATCAAGCTAATATTGTCACACACATCAAATTTGAACTTCAAAGGAAAAAAAAAATGTTTTCTATATTTGTTTCTGACGCTATTGACAATTAAGTATATCAGATATCAAGATGCAGGTTATTTTTAACAGTCTAAAGAAAATAAAATTTTGCAGGTTATGTTTAAAATGTGACATGCCTTTGTCCCACCAGAGCATAGTAGCAGTCAATCTCCCGGGCCTGGCATTGTAGCTGGGTAGGGGGAGGGTTTGTGATCGTCTTCTTATTTAAGTGGCTAACCATGTCCAAAACAATATCTTTATCCACTGGTACAAATATACGGACTTTTTTTACAATTTCACCAAATAGTCAACCTGTTTTTGAGAAGGCAAATTCTAAATTTCTATGTATGTTTTCACTGATATATGGAATTCGGCAGCTTCAAAGCCGGTGGATTGTGGACAGAACTATGTATATAACTACACCATTGCAGGACAAAGAGGCACTTTTTGGTGGCATGGCCATATAACATGGCTAAGATCAACGGTCTATGGTCGCTTGATCATTCTTCCCAAACTCGGCTTTCTTTATTGACGCAAAGTATAGTAAGAGATAAAAAGATGGGGTTTTTCAAACCTTAAAAATTACAAAAAAAACTTTTAAATAATCAAGCTGGATAATCTCTTAATAATCTGAAAATAAGTTATAAAACTATTTAAATAATGGCTCAACTTGTTGCGACTCGATCCCCAGATCCATGACCGGCACATAAATAAGGATCTCCTTGAAATTTCTTTACCAATACGAACCCAGACAAATATACAAACTTTTTCACCTATATAAACAAAACAAATTTCTCAGCAACATTAATAATAAAACTATCTTAATAATAGAAATTGATCGTCATAATACAAAAGTTAATACAAATTCTATAATTGTGGAGCACTAACTAAATATAACTGGATAATGTTAATTACAACAACAGCAACAACAATAAAAATCAGGTTCTGAAGTTCAAAAAAAGTGACCTACCAACAAGCTATATGCCTGAAAATGATAAATAACAAAGAGTGAGTTCAATAACTTAGTGAGTAGATAATATTCAATATGCACATACAAGGTAATACATTAACGAGGAATATATATATAAGTTTGGCTAATGCTTTTACAAAAGAGTTTCGCAGACAGGTCATAACAAAAAATGTCATAACGTAAGACTCATCAAAATGCAATGAGTATGACGCTATAGATTGTGGGATGATTAGTCATCATAGGTTAGTGACTTTCCTGGCCAACTAGGATTTAGATACGATATGCACAAAAACTAACACTACCCTATAAATATTGGTATTATGACTAACATACCAAGGGTTCATATCACAATCAAACAAATAGAATTATATTCCAAGCTCAATTTATGATATCAATCAAATAAGAAGCTATTAAATCAGACATACACATATATATCTCATATCTAAAATTCAGATTCAACAAATGATTATGTTTTATTATAACAAAGGCTTATAATCAATATATATTATCAAGAAACATGACCCAGTTCATAAAAACTATTCAAATATTACTTTATAATTTAAATGGCATGGGAAAAACATTGCACTAGCCCACAATGTTTTTCCCGTTCTTTCCTTATGTATGGTGGGGGGAAAACATTGTGCATGTCCACAATGTTTTTCCTTTTTCTCGAGGAAAGACATGATGTGGTGAGGGAAAAAACTATTCAGGTCCACGGTGTTTTCAAAATTTTCAATTATGATGTGTATGACAAGAGTATACTGCGTGGGGAAAGAACTTTTTTGTACTATTGACCTAGACCCTCTCCGTTGTGGGCATGGTTGGTTTGGCTTCGCGGCTATTGATGTGTAAGGCTTGGGGTTGGTTTGGTCTTGGCTACATTCTCATGCTTTTGTTTCGTTCTCCCAGGCCTCATGGTGGTTGGATCCAGCTTGGTCCAGCTAGAATGAAGGGGTGTTGACAGCTATTTCTCTTGCTATTTGTTTGGGGGTTAGTCAGGTGAGCTTGGTTAGTTTGTGTGTTGGCTCAGGTTGGCTGGGTGTTATGCTACGTGTAAGATTAACTAGCGTATGCTGAGTATAATGGTAAAGAAGGAAAGAGTTGGGAAGAAGGGAAGAAGGCCGTGTTCATGCACTTTGCATGGATTTCCAAGGAACACACCAGAGAAAGGAACAAGAGAATTCATGAGAGAATATTGGATTTCTGTTATATAAAATGTCATAACCATCTGTTACAATTCTCAGGGTATTTAAAGAACCCAAAAACATCTATTCTCTTCTACAAGATGCCTGACCCACTACCAGAAAACCGGAGAAAACCAACGGAATTACCGACGGAATGTTTTCGTTGGTAATAATTACCGACGGACATAATTCCATCTCAAAATCTGTCGGTATATACCGACGGATGTATCCGTCGGTATATACCGACGGAAATATTTCGTCGGTATATACCGACCGTTTCTCCGACGGCATGGTGAAGTCAGCCGATTTTATCGATGAAATGACCGAGGGATTCAAACTGAGATATCCGTACAGTGACGTGGCACTGTCACCGATGGAATCACCGATGGAATCACTGACAGAAGTAATCCGTCGGTGATTCCATCGGAAAAACCATTATATACCCACCGATCTGCCGACACTCTCTTCCTCTGTTTCTCCTTCTTCTTCTTTCTCATCCCACCTCTCCCCTCCCAAACTGCAGCCACACCCATCCCAACTCTCCACTATTCTCAACACAAGCACTCAATATCCATACGTGGTCACAATATCCGTTTCTTGTAGATTTTATCATTTTTTTTTGTAAGTAAATCTATCCTTTTTAGTTTTAATATTTAATTGTGAATTTTATTGTTTTAGTATATGTATTTTGTTAACGTTTGTACTTGTTTAATTGTTATTTGTCAAAGAAACTTGTAGTATGAATGTATAATTTTGTAGTTGTTATAGTTTTTTTTAGATTTTATCAAATTATATTTGTTTGTAAATTGTTGAAATTTTGTTTGAATTACACCGAATTAAATGTGTCGTTGTGATGAAATAAATAATTAATAGTTTGTTTAACGAGTCTTGTTTAATTGTTATGAATTCTATTTCGAAGTTGTGATTTCTGTAAATTTATATATGTATAAATTCGTATGTATGAACGTTGATAGTTGATAATTGATAATGAATATTTAACATAAGTGTTGTTTTAGTTTGTTGGATAATGTCGGGGAAAATCAATATTTATGTTATGTTTTATAGAGGTTGAATAGAAGGTATGGATGATCGTTCATGGATGTATAGGGACTCACCCCAAGGATTGTGAAGGATGGATTATTGTAACGGTGTCCAGGGTTTTATTAATTTCGCAACATCTATTTCGAGGAATTTTACTGATGGCGGTATTAGGTGTCCATGCAGGAAGTGTAAAAATTTAAAGTTTCTGCATCAAGATGTTGTAACGATGCATCTTCTAACCAAAGGGTTCTTGGAAGATTACCTGTGTTGGTATGCTCACGGAGAACTATTTATTCCTGATGAGAGCATGGAAGAACAGGTGGTTGGGTCAACTTCTAGTGCTAGCAACATGCATGAAGTTGGAAATGAGAATAGTAATCCTTATAGGAATATGGTTATGGATGCAATGAGAATGAGTGAAGATAATGTCAGGGAATATCCAATCGTAGAAGAAGAACCTAATGCAGATGCAGCAAGGATTCTGATGAACCATTATGGGATGGCTGCACGAACCATAGTAAATTATCAACCGTAGCACAGGTGTTCACCATCAAGTCAAATCACGGGTTGAGTGAGGCCGGTTATGACAAGATTATTGAATAGGCGAGAAGCATTTTACCTGAAGGGAACAGGCTGAAAGAGAACTTCTATGCTGCCAAGTCCATGATGAAACCCCTCGGTTTAGGATACCAGAAAATTGATATATGCCCTAACTTCTGCATGTTATACTACCTTGAAAATGCTGAGATGACCGAGTGCATGACATGCGGGCATTCCCGTTACAAACCTAGAACTGGTAGAGGGAAGACTCTCATGGCATATAAAAAAATTAGATACTTCCAAATCACACCTAGACTGCAGAGGTTATTCATGTCACCAAGGACTACTGAGCACATGACATGGCACCAATCACACCATGCGGTTGATGGAGTGATGGTTTATCCTTCTGACGGTGAAGCCTGGAAACACTTTAACAGTATGCATCCTCACTTTTCAGCTGAATCAAGGAACGTGCATCTTGGATTGTGTACAGACAGATTCAACCCATTCGGGTCATTTGCTGCTTCTTATTCTTGTTGGCCGGTCACACTAACGGTTTATAACTTGCCACCGGGGAGGTGTATGAGGCCGGAATTCATGTTTTTATCTATGGTCATACCAGGTTCGAGCAGTCTGGGTCGGAATATAGATGTTTGTCTTCGCCCGTTGATTGATGAGTTAACGCAGTTACGGTCCTCTGGAGCTTTGACTTATGACATCTCGAGGAAACAAAATTTTGTTATGAGAGCGACTTTGATGTGGACTATCAATGATTTCCCAGCTTATGGAATGGTTTCTGGTTGGAGCACGCATGGAAAGCTAGCATGTCCATACTGTATGGAGAACAACAAGGCATTCACACTAATAAACGGGAGTAAACCTTCTTTTTTTGACTGTCACCGTCATTTCTTGCCATATAACCACAGGTACAGAAAGAACAGAAAGGATTTCTTTGTTGGCAGAGTTGAAAATGATGTTGCACCCCCGCGTCTTTCCGGTGAAGAATTGTTTGATGTTGTGTCAAAGTACGGTGACATTGTGGTGTCCAATCAGGTAAGCAAAAGTTTTCTGGTTTTGGTTTGACCCATAATTGGGTGAAGCGAAGTATATTTTGGGAGCTTCCTTATTGGAAGACTAATCTTCTCCGCCATAACCTTGACATCATACACATTGAAAAGAACGTGTTTGAGAACATTTTCAACACCGTCATGGATGTGAAGGAAAGACAAAGGACAACATCAAAGCTAGATTGGATGTAGCGCTGTTCTGTAACCGTAAAAATATGGAGTCGGTTTGTGATGGGTCACAGGTCGCAAAACCAAGAGCAAGCTTCGTGCTAAAGAAAAACACACAACTACTAGTCTATAAATGGCTTAAGAGTCTGTGTTTCCCCGATGGACATGCCTCGAACATATCAAGGCTGGTTAATACAGAGGAATGCAGATTATATGGAATGAAGAGTCATAACTGCCATGTGTTTATGCAAACACTCATCCCATTAGCTTTTCGTGATTTGTTGCCAAGTTGAATGTTGATCACATTGAAAGGCTTGAAAAGAATATCGTCGAGACAGTATGCAAACTTGAGATGATATTCCCTCCATCATTTTTTGACTCAATGGAGCATTTACCCGTACATTTACCGTTTAAGGTAAAAGTTGGAGGACCGGTCCAGTACAGATAGATGTATCCATTCGAGAGGTTAGATATTACATGAGCTATGTAATTTATAATTAAATATTTTTATTTTTATTTTAATGTTTTTAATTGATAATGTTTTATTAATATATATATATATATATATATATATATATATATATATATATATATTGCTTCAATCTTAAAAAAAAGGTTAAGAACAAGGCACATGTTGAGGCGTCAATATGTGAGGCGTATATTGTTGAGGGGATCTCAACATTTATCTCATACTGTTTCGAACCTCATTTAAGAACAAGGATAAACCGTGTTCCACGGTATGATGATGGTGGTGAAGTGCATTCAAGTAGGAACTTGTCAATATTCTTCAATCTTGGACGACCCACACCTAAAAATGCCATGAGGGGAAGATATTTGTCTGAAATAAAGTTCAGACAAGCACACAATTATATCCTATTTAACTCTGATGAGTTGAGACATTTTATTAAGTAAGTAGATGTTCGACTTAAACTTTATCAAGAGTGTACTATTTATGTTTTGTGATACCATACACTCATATAATTTGGAACAACCTTGCAGGCAACATCGACGATACTTACTGTCCAATAACTCACAGCTGACCGAATCCCAGATCTTTCAATTACAAGATAAACAATTTGCCACTTGGTTTAGAACACATGTAAGTCCTATCACAATCTCATTATCTCTTGTAATGTAATTAATTATAGTCAATGTTACATAATATCCATTTATTGATTATTGTTGTATTTAATTTACAAGCTAGGTTTATCAAATGGGAGGTAGTGCTGCTATTTCACTGTCTTTATTATGTCTGGGCCTTGAAAGAAAAGTCAAGTGCTATAATGGGTATTTTGTCAATGGATATGTCTTTCATACTGAAGAATACGGGCATGGAAGAAAGACATATAACAGCGGTGTTTGTATTAAAGGATCGACTTTTAGTGAGTTTGAAGTTGACTACTACGGTAGATTGGAAGAGGTCATCGAATTGCAATATCATAGCGAGCAAAATAGAGTGTTTTTATTCAAATGCTATTGGTATGACACAACTGACAGAAGAATCAAAGTAGATCCTCACTATGGTCTCGTTGAAATCAACTCAAAAGCTAGACACCGCAACGTAAACAACGTCTTTGTTTTCGCAAAGCAATGCCAATAAGTTTATTACACATACACCCCTTCTTTTAGAAAGGACCGATCAAGAGTTGATTGGTTATCCGTTTTAAAAACAAAACCCAAGGGTCGTGTTGAGGTTGTTCAGGATGAGAACGAAGACACATGTGTGATAGATGAAGTCTTTCAAGGTAGTGAGTTGGTTGAACCATACCAAGTTGCTCCGTCGATTGACTTAGAAGAATACTCGAATTTTCGTGTTTTCAACGATGGTCTTGTTGATGTTGACGCAGAGGAGTTGAATGTTGTTCTGAGCTCTACTAGTGGAAAAAAGAATGTTGTTGAAGAAGATGATAACAACATTGAAGAGTGCGACGAAGCTGATGATAACAATTCAATAGAGGACGAAAATGAAAATTCCGACTAACTAAACATGTTATAAAGCCTTATTTTATAATTATGTAATAATTTGAAACATGAAATATTTATTCTTCTTTAATGGTCAACCCTTGTTATTGTGTTGTGTGTGCTGTGAGATTGCAATTCAAGATTTTTTTGACAGGGTTAAATAAAAAAATAAGAAAAATTTACGGCTTCACCGACGGGGTTACTGACGGAATATAACCCGTCGGTATTTAATAGAGAGTTGCAAAACAATTACGTATTGTGCCACAATTACCGACGGTTTTGCCGACGGACTATAACCCGTCGGTATTTCACAGAGAGTTGCAAAAAAATTACGGGATTGTGCCACATTCACCGACGGGTTTACCGACATCCATTACTGACGTAATCACCGACGGCTTTACACACTTCCCGAAGCGCACGCATGTGTGACACGTGTCCGTCTTCACAAATACCGACAGATTTTCCGACGGATTGAAAAGTTTGGCGGGATTTTCAAACTTTTTTTGGTGTGCATTTCAATTAATTTCCAACAGAATTACCGACGGAATTTAATGCCATCGACAACAATTAATGTCCGTAGGTAATTCCATCGGAAAAATTGCCATATAAATCCCCCTTCCCCCCCTCATTTGGTTCATTTTTTTCTCTCAGCTCCGTTTCTCTTCTTCTCCATTTCTCTTCTCCTCTCCGTTTCTATTTGTCAAATTGAAGAGATTTTATTGTTTTGGTGGTTGTGATTTTATCAAGGTATGTATTCTTTTTTCTTTATCTTTGTATTTTTTTTTATTTTAATTATGATTATTTTTTTTGGTGTCCTTTGTTTTGTGTATTGTTTGTAGATAAAATCTTACATTCAACACACTATTAAGGTAAGCATTTTTTATTCCCAAATTTATTTTGAATTGATATAGTGTTTTTTAGTTTTGTGTATTGTTTGTTTTGTGTTTATGTTGTTTTTTGTAATGTTTTTTAGTTTTTTAATTTTATTTATTAATTTTATGATATTATTGTTTGTATTGCTATAATTGTTATTGTTGAATTTATGTTGATGTTAATTTATATATGATTATTGTTTATTATTGTTATAATTTATGGATTTATAAAATGGTATTATATATATATATTATTTTATGATGTTAATTATATATAAGAATTACTTTTAATTAGTTTATCTTAATTTAGGATATTATTGTTTGTATTGCTATAATTGTTATTGTTGAATTTATGTTAAAAATGTTAATTTATATATATATATATATAAAAAAAAATTTATATAATTACTTTTAATTAGTTTATCTTAACTTAGGATATTATTGTTTCCATGTCATTGTTATTGCTTGTTATTACATTTTTATATTTATGTGTACATGTTAATTTTTATTTTGAGATCCATTAGGGTCGATCGTGTTAGGAATGATATTGATTTAGTTATCTTTTGCTTTTGACCATGTAATTATTTATAAATTAAGAGTCTTGTCTCCTAAAACTTGAAATGTAATATTAATCCGTAAATTTGAATGTATGACTTTAATCTAATGTTTGTAACTCTAAGTACCAATTTAACAATGAATGTTCATAGTTGAAATTGATTCTTTTACTTGAATATCATTATATTTATATGATGTTATTGAATAAAATGTTGTGTTGATGATGATGAGTTGGGTTGAGATCCAGGATGATTGGATCGGGATGTGAAATAAAATTGGAAGTGTAATATGATTTTGTCGATAACTTAGGACCCCCCAATATAGGGGAGACTCTGTCGAATTTTTTTTAAAATAATCAAAGTTAATTATGTAATTATTCGTATAATTTTGTGTAGATGCGTAGAATGAAATCTACAGCACGTCGTCAGAAGATGGTTGCAGCTAGTTCTTCTACCAGCGAGGAGGACGTATTCTTAGGTGCCGATCACGACGTGGAATCTACGCCAACTTGTGATGCTGCCTCTTCTAGCGCGGTTTCACAGCGCAGAAGCGGTGTGCCTTCACAGCGGGGTCAATTCACCCGCAAGTACCAGGCACAATGAAAGGATGACCTCTCAATGTAAGTTTGTTTAGGTTTTAGTGTTTTTTTTTATATACTTATAACATAATTTATGAACAACTAATTAATATTACTACTTTTATTTAATTTCAGGTTCACAAACATTGAGGCTGCAAGGATTATAACATTGGCGTTTAAATCGTCGATGGAGATTCAATTGTTTCAATGGAGCCAGGTTTCCAGACATCCTGAGTGGAAACCTAATATCGATGCATGGTTTAAGCGATTTCAGGTAGGTATATAAATAATTTTTAATTTCCAGCTTATTTTTAATAAATGATTTTTATAATTTTATATCTTTTATTATTCTTATTTTATATGAATTATTTATATACACGGAATAAATTTGAGTGGGATAGGGCGGACAACAATGTTGTCGAGGATGGTATGGGAGAATCACACGGCAACTAGGTAACATCGAAAATAATATTTATTTTTGTTTTATAATTTTATGTTTTAAATTCTAATTTGTTTCTATGGCAGTAGGTTGTGTGATTTTTGGTATGACGCCCAAAAAAATCAAAAAGACAAACGAGGGATGACGATCTTGAAGGATGGAATGAGGTGGCGGTTTGGCAGGAATTCAAACTGTCATTCATCTCGGGGGGAAATATGGATGGCATATATTGAGCAAGTGACCTCAGAGCGGTTCTCACGGCACTCACAATCTGGTGTCGACAACCGGAACCGGCAAATTCATGGTTCGGTGACCACGCACACTAGCAGATCCGTCCCATTCAGCGCACATGCAAAGCGGATGGTAAGATTAATTTTAATGAAATATATCGTTAAATAATTTGTCGTTCCTTATAATATATTTAACTTTCAACCTATTTTTTCCTTACAGGCTGCGTCTCTTGGACGTGAACCGAATCCAATGGAGCTGTTTGTAGAGACGCATGTGCGGAGTCAAGACCACCAAAAGGGGGTGCAGCAGTTCGTGGACAACCGTGCTTAGCACTTCATGGTATGTTCGTTCATTCATTTTATTTTGTAAGTTATTAATTTCTTGAATTGCATCTTGAATTGCATTTGATGATTTTTTACAACGGAATTTTCAGGAGACCTATAATAGCCGGTTGAGGGAGAGATATGGGGACAATCCGTCAACCCATCCAGATTTTGATCCAGATTTGTTGATGAAGGCGGGATCATCTGGTGGACCCGATAAAAATCGGGTCTACGGGCTCTCCAACACTACGGCTGAAAACTTGTGTTCGACTCGTAGTGTCTTAACTGTTAGAAGCTCTCCATCAGTATCGAACACTCAGTCTGAGGAGTTCATTGCATTGAAACAACAATATCAACAACTCTCGACAAATTATGATGAGCTCCATCAAATAGTCATGGAGATGAGATCAAAGATGGGTGACGATACTTGTGCAGCTTCTTTTTGGCCGTATGGTCCCGGGAACAATCAGCCTCCTCCTCCTCCTCCTCCTCCTCTAACTCCGCCGCTATTCTAGTTTAATTTTTTTTAAAAACACATTAAATTTGTAATGAATATTATTTAACATTACTTTTATATTTTTAATGTTTAATCCATTGTTATTTGTTTATTAAGGTTTTTTACTATTAACAAGATTATTTTTTTTGATATATTTTAAATACCTATCGACGAATAATGTTCGTCGGTATTTCACAGAGAGTTACCAAACAATTATTAGTCATGCCATAATTACCGACGGAATATATCCGTCGATGATTAAATACAGACGGATTTACCGACGGATAATATCCGTCGGTATTTCACAGAGAGTTGATAAACAATTACCAGCCATGCCATAATTACCGACAGAATATATTCGTCGGTGATTAAATACAGACGGATTTACCGACGGATAATATCCGTTGGTATTTCACAGAGAGTTGATAAACAATTACTAGCCATGCCATAATTACCGATGGAATATACGTCGGTAAGTCCGTCGGTATTCCGTTCCCATGGGAAACGTTTTTTCCGCGCGGTAATGTTCCCGCGGGAAACCTTTTTTTTGGCGCGCGTGTATCCGTCTGTAAGACCGTCAGTGTTCCGTCGGTGGGTGTTTTTTTTATTTGCGACAGACTTAGTGACAGAAATGGGTTTTACCGACGACTGGTATACCGACGGACGTATTCTGTCGGTGAGGCCGTCGGTAATTATTGTACCGATAGATTTCATTGCTTTCACCGACGGAATGAGTCCGTCGGTAAAACTGGTTAATGGTGTAGTGACCTCAACACGTGGCTATCTTAGTTATTTATGTCTTTAATCGGGTTGCGTGAAACACAACCGTTTAACTATGTTTGAATTAAATCCCGCTTTTGTAAAACGTAATCGTTATGCTTGATTTGAATTATATCCCTCTTTTCCCTTGTTAGTTCCCATCTTCTATGTTTCCATCCGTTACACGTTGCCAGCTCTGTCGATTTGCAAGAGCTCTAGTTGTGGGGTTCGATTTCCAGGATGGCGTTCAATTGGTTGTGAGTCTAGGCTTAGCTAGAGAAATGTGGCTTGCGATGAGGATTTACATTTAATGCAGTGGATGCTAGGCTGGGTAGTTGGTCTTTAGAGGAGCAGATTAAATCTGATTAGATGATTTCTTGAGGTGTTGACATTTAATCTGGGGGTTTTGGATCCTCTGTATAGGGGTTTTGGATCCATTTTATATATTCAATCATATGATACTTACCCACTTCTTCTACCCTCCATTTTATCGCAGGAACAGTGAGAGATCAAGAAGACAACATCCTGCGCAATGATCATTTTGCTAAATGTCATGTTGGTTGATAACTTTTTGCCTACTCTTGGACTATAATTGTTGAGACAAACTTCATGCAAGCTTTTTGTTGCACAATGGTCATTTTGTTAAATACTATGTCTTTTGTTTGATTGGCCTCCATGCAACGTTGTGCCTCAGTTAATTCTCAGATTAAAAAATGTTTTATAATGTTGTTGTTGCTTGCTTTGTTTACATGCACTTGCAGCTATATATGAAAAAAAAGTATTTAGAAATTTATTGTGTTTTAATGGTTTATATATTTGCTAAAAATAATTCTTCATGCATGTTACGTAGCGCGGGCAACAAAGCAAAACGCGGTGGATTTTTACTGTACATTTGTCACTATGCAAAATTTTGTTTTTTTTCAGTTTGGTCATCAAACTTTGTTTTTGGTCAAGTTCTATTTAAGGAGCAATTGATTTCAAATTCTTATAAAATGGTGGGATTGGAATAGGAGGAATCGAAGTTGAACACGGGGCAAACATGGGTGACGTACCATAAATTTAAGAAACATTCACTTCGGTCCTCCAACTTAAACAATTACATAGATTATACAATTCCGGTCCCTCAAAATTGTTCGAATTCTATTTTGATGCAGAGGTTTATTTTTGTTAATTTTTTGTTCCTGCTTGAGAGAGGAGGGAGAGGGGAGTCGCCGAATTCCGGCGGTAGAGAGTGAAACTTATCGTTGGCATCGATTTAGACCACTAAAATGAGGGATTTTTGTGTCAAATTGTTTCATTTAATGAAGGGAGTCATATTAGGTGTTTTTGTACCTTAAAAGTTTGTGAAAAAATAGATTTGAGCTCGGGTTAATTTTTTATTTTGGGTTAAATTTGGTTTTAGGGCGGATTTTTGGATTTTTTTTTTAAGGTCATGAATGAGTTTATCATGGTTTCTATAGTGTTTTATAGGTGTTTTGGGTCAAAAACAGGTTGCAAAACAGGTTTTTGGATCATAAAAGCATAGGCCCTGCTTTTTCAGTCACCACACTGGCCGGAATTTAGGCATAGTTGCCAGACCCAAGCGCCAAGTACCTTGGATCTGACATGGTTGTCATGAAAATATAACTTTAAAGAATGCAATTGAAAAGAAATAAAGTGGCATGACCGATTAAAAAACTAAAAAATGAAAAAATAGAAAAAACCTCCTTTCTTTTATTTTGTTTAGAGGGCCTCTTTTAAATAATATTGATTTTTTTCTTATACATTTAATTTTCATAGAAGTTTTCTTGTTCATCTAAGGTTTTGTTTTTATCTTTTATATAGATAAACTATGTTTTTGAAAATAAAAAATATTTATTTTCAAATAATATTTTTAATATATGTAACCTTACATGTTATTTTTTTTATTCAATCAATTTAATGTCATATTTTTCAAGATTAAATATATTAATCTACATCTGTCTCTCAGTTTTTCAGGTTTTGTTTTTAGGTGTCATTAATGATTTTTTATTTATCTATTAGCGCACATAATTGTTAGTTTATTTGATTACATGTGTGCATAAACTTTTTGATTTGTTATATTTTTTGAACCACAAAAATACGTTGAAAACAACCTGCATATATCTTTTTTTATGAAAAATAAAAATATTTGACCCGCGGCGGAGCGCGGGTCACATAGCTAGTTTATATTATTTCTCATGCATGTGAAATATTATCTACTCACCTAACTCAAAAGCAAAACAAATACATAAGCAAGCACCGAAAGAAATTCTATTAATATACTTAGGTGGAATGTTAGGAATATCTAAATACAAAAGAAGACATGCTCAAAACAAACTTGAAAGGAACATAAAGTCAATTTAATACGTTTATCCTAGGGTCTAACTCATAACTCTATATATTTAGGAACCAAACTATTTTTTCCAAAAATAAACCAAAAATCAAACGGTTCTGAAATTTTAATTCAAAATAAAAAAATCATAAAACTTGATAATTACTCGCCAATAAACCTCAATTATTCATAAAAACCAATTTGAAAACTAAAATTACAGCTAGGGACCAAATTGTAATTTTTTCAAAGTTAAAGTAACAAACTAAAAATTTCTAAACATTGAGGGAACAAACTGAAAATTTCTAAAAATTAAGGGATCAAATCCTACCTTCTGATAACCAGGAATCTTCTTCAATTGAAAATATGCTTTCATCTCTTACAAACATCTACTATATCTTCTCCTCAAAAACTCCCCATCAAAAATTAGAAATACATCTATGAAAAGGTTGGTTGCGAGTTAAATCTTCAATGTATCATCTATCATAAAATACCACTTTTTTATTGACATGATGCCTATATGAGCTTGTAGGAATAAATACAAGCTCTGGTCTTTCTTGAGGTAATTATCTAGGCACGTCCCTCTCCTCAACACATTCCCTTGTTGGGCCTCTCGAGCTCTCATAACATCCTTAGATGGCCTCCACTTCTTCATTGCAAGGTAGAAATATGTTACCAACACCTCCATCCATCAGACAAGTTAACCTCCTCTGATTCCAATTAATGCAACTTATAATGAAAGATTGAAAGTTAGGGTTTCTTAAGCACTATAATTACAGTCATATATTTCAGAGACTCGTAATTGAAAAGTTCTAAATAATATCTTAATAATCCAAAAATAAGCTACAAGTCATTTAATAAAGGCTTAGCTGGCCTAAACTAATTAAAATCAAATCAAAATAAAATTATGAAATATAACTAGGAAAGGAACCTGAAAAATAACTAGAAAAATATTAAAACAGCATCATTTATGCCTAATTTGGATATGAAAATGATCTCAACTAGTTACATTGAGCTAATTAAAACCAAATCTATATAAAATATTGATAAAATTTTAGCTCGATTCAATCAATTAAAAAATATTTTTTTTTTATTTGTTAAAAAGATCATTTGACTTGTTTGGAATTGGGTTTTTGATGCGCGTCTCACGGCACTTAACCATTTGCTAAACCTTACAAGAAAGTTCCAATCATCTTTGGTAATTGAAATGTACTCTCTTTTTTTTTCCCGGTGGAGGGAGTCCTATTTCAGCTAACGCAAACAATAATACAATACAAATTGCAAGAGAGTGGTTCAAAGCAGATCCAGAGGCAATCGTTAAACCAGGCAATGCAAACAGGTGGGGGGCCAAATCTGTCTGATGCTTATACTATCAACGGATTTCCAGGGCCATTATATAACTGCTCTGCCAAATGTTTGTCGTGCAAGTATCTAAATTATGGCTATAAAAATATTAAGCGTTGACGTGCGGATGTTTCTCTCATCTACGTTGTACAAATGGCACTTGACAGATGCTTTCAAGCTTAAGGTAAAGCCTGGGAAGACTTGCCTTCTTCGCCTGATCAGCGCTGCACTCAATGATGAGCTCTTGTTCAGCATAGCAAGCCATACACTCACAGTGTTTGCAGATGATGCTGTTTATGTCAAACCATTTGATGCTCCTGTTATGACTGCTAGACCTTATGCGACAGGACAAGGTATTTTTGACAATTCAACTGTTGCTGGCTTTTTAGAACATGAAGTGTCATCCAAAACCCTTCAAACAAGCTACTCAGTAAAAAAAATAAAATCACTCTCTATAAAGCAGATCTACCACCTCTATTTTGAAAAAAAAAATTGTTTAAAATGAAATATTTTTTTATATTTCAAAATATTTCCGGTTCGTTTTGATATGCTAATGTGAAAAATAATTTTAAAAAAATAAAAAAAAACTATTTTAATATATTTTTAAATAAAAAAACATTTTAAACCACTATCAATATTTCAATCTCAAATCATTTATAACAAATTTTACAAGCAAACTTCGTAGCTTAGCTGGTGCAGAATTCCCTGCCAAGGTGCCTCAGAAGGCCCACAGGCAGTTTTTCTTCACAGCGCGTCTTGGTACAAACCCATGTCCTAAAACTCAAACCTGTCAGGGACCAAAGGAACAATGTTTGCAGGTTTAGTGAACAATGTTTCATTTGCAATGCCAACTACAGCTCTGCTCCAACCCACCATTTTGGTCAATCAAAGGGTGTTTACAGTCCTAATTTTCCAATCAGTTCACTAATTCCTTTTAATTAAACTGGAAACCCACCAAACAACACTATGGTGAGCAATGGAACCAAGCTGGTTGTGCTTCCTTTAACACCAAGCTTGGAGCTCATTATGCAGGACAATCAAGTGATTGAAGATGGCTTCGATTGTCTTGGATGGAAAGCTTCCCAATCAGAAACTGCTTCCTCCACCAGCTGATCTTCCAAGATGTTAACGTTAAAGCTACTCCACTTCTCAGTAGCAGTCAGCCTGATGATTTTATTTATTTATTTTTCCTTCGAGCAAGTTGATCTTGTGAAATTATGTAGATTACACATGTCAGGGTTGAGGAAAAGAAAATAATGTACGCAGTTTATCTCAAATATTCTGTTGCTGAAAGCATGAATTGATATTGACACGAGTGTAGATTGATTTTCTGTGCCCTTTATCTCTACTTTGCCTTAGCTAGTGCTCTTACCCGGTCAAACTTTCTATTTGGAAAACATTGAGATGACAAACGATGTCCACAAAGTAACAGGTCTGGACCGTATGGCATTAAGATCTAGCCAGCTCGGTGCCCATCTAACCTACTAAATCTTGATTACGGGACACAAACAACTTCTATACAGTTTATTTGGGGTTCTTTATTTTATTTTGTTTAATGAACATGAACATCAGAGATTCCACTTTAGAAAAGCAGTGTTAAAGAAGGCAACCCGAGCCCTATTTCTACTGAAGACAACGTTTCAGTCCAAAACCAGTAACTTTTAGAGAGAATGGTTTAAATCACAGAGAGGATGAGTTCAAAACCCACCATTCATCTCTATTGCAACCTAGTAATCTCAACCTGATGTACTTTACTACAGCACAAGATGTTGAGAAGGATCATTGAGCCATTAATTCTTTTTATTTATAAGGCTCAGATAAACAATGTGAATAAATTGGGAGGGTTTATATTTAGAAAAAAAGAACGAACTACAGTAAACAAAAACAAAGACTTCAGCTATCCCCACTTCTTCTGTTATACCTACAGGCACTCATTGCCGCATAATAGTTCACTGAACTTGGTAACACAAAAAATTAATCAAAAGAGTTAAATGAACCTATAAAGAATAGCATTGCACTATATAACTATAATATTAAAAACTGGCTTGTGCAACCAATAATCAGCATCCTACTTGACATCCCTATCCATTGGACCTGTATATTAAACACGCATACAACCCAATCCATCTTAAAAACTAACCTTTGGCATAGTTAGTATTGAACTCTATATTGGACCTGTATATAAACACGCATACAACCCTATCCATCTTAAAACCTAACCTTTGGCATAGTTAGTATTGAACTAAGAAAAGCTTTGCTCACGCATCAAAGTTTCTATCTTTTCAACATCTTCTGGAATGTCGACACCATGTGCCTCGTGGTCAACTTTGATTACCTGCAAAATTTGTGTACATTTCTAAATTTTGATATTTTAGCAAGCACAATCTAATTCATTCATATGGAAAAGGAAAACAAAAACCTATTTTTTAGATAATAACATTTGAAAATACATGCAGAGTTCTTAGGAAGTGAACAATATACAGTGGTCCTGAAAAAATAAAGAGAAGAGAAGAAGGCATCTAACATGAGATAATGGATAAGTAGAATAGCAAAAAGATTAGAGAAAATTAATCGACAGTTTTATTTCAAATTTCTCTTCCTATTTTCCTTTGAAAATAATGCTCAATACGATTTAAAAATCAAATTGGCTTCAATTTTCTATCCAAACAAAGTTTTTACAGGAGAAGAATACAAAAAATGGGAAAGATTCTTCCATTTCAAAGGGTAACACCCAAAAGAAATATTTTGCTTTCATTACCGAAACAGCCTAGTCTAGGGCCTAGACCATATTGTAAGAGAAACAAATAACAGCTTTGAGAAAGCCTTGCAATGTTAAAACTATTATGCAAGAAGTTTCAAATAAAACAAGCCAGTCATGGGGGTAGAGTAACAGTAGAAGTTCTTTATAATACCTTCATTTTGTAACCATTTTCAAGGACCTTAAGCTGTTCCAAATCCTCTTCTAGTTGCAGTGGAGTAGATCGAAGTTCAGGATATATCTTCAGAAACTTTGTATCATAACTCTGATCAAACATCAGATGATTTGCAGTGTTATTAAAGTGCAATATGGCAAACAACGTGGCTGAAAAAAAGAACCCGTGCAGACAACCCAGCAATCACTCAAACATGGAGAGAACTTCCAAAAAAGATGCCATCTTCATACCTGAATTCCTAGATGAAGCATATAAGGAAATTGTGGATTGACCTTTCCCGTTCTGTATCAAGTGGGTAAATATATTCATTAACAGTCTGACATGAAGAGTTGTGCGGAAAATTAAGACAGCCAGCTAATACTTGATAAACTCACTTGTTGTAAGGAATTAATCCCCTTGAAAAATAGATAGCATAGCCATGATTATCCACCACACATTTCACTCGATTGGGATCGAATGCATCTTCAGGCTTCAAAGCAGTTACAGCAGTGCTAAACACTGCATCTGGGGCTGCCTGCATCCATATGAATAATGATAAACTTCAACTAAAGGTATTAAATAATGACAAGTACTGCAATACAATCAAACCAATGCAGTATAACTTCTGAAACGATTTTAAAGCTGCACAGCTCATTCATTTTCTTCACTTCACAGGAGTTTTCAAGTTGCTTAAAACAAGCCTTGTGAAAAGATAAAAAATGAACCTTTTGTTCATCAGTTGGTCATGGTCATGATTCAAGAGATGTTCATTACGAAGATAAATAAATTCACCTGCAGTGCTTTAACAATTCTATCTATTATCTCAGGTTCAATGAGAGGCTCGTCACCCTGAATATTGACAACAACATCATATTTCTTATCTAGCTTTTGAAGTGCTTCGTTGCATCGTTCAGTACCTACACAACAACGAAAGATTATTACCCAGCCTTTGGAAAAAAAAGAAATTACGATTTACATTGAACAATAACTGAGATACCTACCATTTCGACAGGACTCTGAAGTCATTATCACATCAGCACCAAATCCTCGACAACATTCTGCAATTTTTTCATCATCCGTAGCCACAACTGCATTGGCAAAGTTTATGAAAGAGATTGTTAAGATCATCAACAAACACATTAGACCATTCAAGTCACAGAAAAGAATCTACACCAATACAATTATTGTAGCAAGCAGTTTTTTTCCCTTCTATGGGTCACAATTGAAAAAAAAATGAAAGACTACTAACACCAAGCAGTTATCGAACAAGTCTAGCACATAATAGATCACTTTTGATGGCGACCACAACATCAAAGCCAGACTTTAGGCATCTAAATGCATTAAAAGTCTAACCAGATCAAACGAACATAGAGATTCTCAATGCATTTTAGTTTTGATCCATAAATTAATCCAGGAACACCTCTATAGAGATATTCTCAATGACAATATTACACGAAGCAGAACAGCTCCCCATCAAATTAAGGTGGAGCTCGGGCTAGTTACTTACCTATATGATCCAGTGTACTTGCAAGTTTGGCCCTTTCCCAAGTTCTCTGTAGATGATCAACTAAAAGTGTGAGTATAAAGGAACTCTCTTTCGAGGTACTTTATAATTTTTAATTAATTATAAATTAAAAGAACCATTTCTTTCTCCATATCAAACAGTACACTATAATTCAAAAAACTTAGTACAAGATAAACATGCCACCAGATATCAAGTAAATAATCTCACTTCAAAAGATTTAGTACAAGATAAACACGTTAATTCTAAAGATGAGAAATTGAGTTCACAAGATCAATCAATGAAAACACCTTTGTTTGCTAATCTTTACTCCTTGTTTCAGTACTGGATCACTTAACATATAGTGCCCCAACAACTATGTTGTTGTAGCTAACCATATCACACATGAGACCATGCGAGGGATAACACTAATTCAAAATAATTTCACACAAGCTCGATTCCCCACAAAACAGCCCTTCAAAAAGTTTTGGGTTGTCAAAAAAACATCTTAAGAAAAGGTGCAAGAAAGTTGACCAAAAAAAAAGGGTTAGATGGGCACTTTAGTAAGCTTTTGCTATAAACAAATTACCAATCACTGAAGGAATCCAAATATACAAAACCCATATCAGATCTCATATCAAATCACTGAATAACACCTCAAAAAAATCACATGCAAAACTAAAAATCAAGAAATGAAAAAACTTTAAAAGAACTAATGAATGAAATAAAAGAAAGGGAGGCAAAAGGGTACCTGGATCATGGGTTTGCCAAGGATATTAACAAGTGGTTTGCCTTCAAACCGAGAAGAAGCATAACGGGCGGGTATGATACCAACAACTCGGCTCCTAAACTTTCTGTATCGACCCAAATATGCACCAGCGCCAATGGCCGCAGCAATTGCAGCCCCGGCTACAATGCTGTGCACGATCCAAAATTTGCTCAATGAAGACTCAGAAGAAGAACACATCGACATTTTTTTCTATGGTTGTCGTGACTGCTCTTCTCTGGCACTTGTAGATCTCATATCAAATCACTATATCCTTGGCCAGGTCGGATCAATTTTTCTTTCTAAAATAAATAAATACATAAAAATGTTGCTAACGTGCTTTTTATATAAAAAATAATTATTATAAATTCAAAATCTAATTAAAAATAGGCCACATGTTTTTTTAAAGATTAAGAAAACAATATTATTTTTAAAAAAAATTATAAGATAATAATATATTAAATTAATTTTAATCAATATAATTAAATTATAATAATTTTATAATAAGCACGTCAAAACAAATTATGAATTCAATTCTCAACTCAAGATAAAAAAAAATATAGAAAAAACATTCAATTTTTAAAAAGTATTAAAATACTAATTCAAATCAATATTGATAAACCTGTCAAACTCGTGACTCGGATTATAAGAACCGGATAACCTAGTTAAAATTGAACTGAAAAAATTGTGAAGTTCATTTTCTAACCAATCAATTATTAAAGGACAAAAATAAAAAAAATCTAGTTTAAAAGAAACAACAAAAAAAGATTCAAGTCAACTCAGGTTAACCTATCAAATCTGCAACCGGGTCATGAGACTGGAATAAACTTATAGAAAATAAATCAAGAAAACAATTACGAAACTCAAATCTCAATTAACTAAATGTTAAAGAAAAAAAAACTCAATGAAAAAAAGAAAAAAAAAGACTCCACTCAACCTGAATTAACCTTTTTAACCTAGAACCTGGGTCATGAAACCAAGATTACCCGGTATATGATGGATAAAAAAATATACAAAGTTCAATTCTTAACCAATTCAATATTAAATAATCAAATTTAAAAAAATCATTTCAGAAAAAAATTCAAAACAAAACAAATAGCAATTAAAATAATGATGATTAAATTTGGCAAGAAAAACAATCGACAACCCCTTTTTTTATATTTGGGAGAGAGTCAAACACGATATCGATGAGAGAATAGAGAAGAGAAAGGGAGAGGACGGAAAAAATATTTTGAGTCGTCAAAACTACATCGGAGCTCTTCCGCTTCCGCTAACATGTGCCACCTTATAAAGCATGCATTATCGAGACGATTCTGATGGCACTAGTGATAAATCCCTTTAGAGTTTGGAGAACGGCACACACGCCACCATAACATAGTAGCCTCCTCCTCATACATTGGTTTATGTGTTACATGCACCAACTAATTTTTCCTTTTAGTCCATGATTAGTCTAAAAGGGGGGTTGGAAATTTGTGTAAGTTTTAATTTTGTCCCTAAAGTTTAGATTGTTTTGAATTAACAAAAATTTAATTTGAATTTGAATTTATCAAATCGAGTGTCAACCAAGCATTGGATTTGTTTCTTAACACCGCGAGGACTCAATACCAAGCAAACCAAATCACTAAGGCTAACCCTAAAACATCCTAACATAAAAGAATCAAATTAAAAACAAAAAAAATCAAATGATTAAAAAATAGAAATGACAAAAAAAAAGAAAAAAAATTACAATGAAATATTACAATCAACAATGCGAGTGAGTTTACAGTAAAACCTCAAGATATATTTAATTTAGTTGCTAAAATGAAGTTACAAAGTGTCAAAGGGGTTTACTAGTAAAATACTAATTTTAATTTTTTATAAAAAAAAATAAATTAGATAATTAATTATTTTTTTAGAATTAATTTCATTTTACCTACTAGAAGTATAATTTCTTCTCAAATACTTATTCTTTCTTTAACATTTAATCCATTCAACAATAAGGTATTTTTTTTTGTTTTAGAAAAATTAAATAAAAATATCGTTATATTTTATAAATTTCAATTTTACCTTAAAAAGTTTATTAATTAACTCTTCAGAAAATGTTTTATGTAAAACATCTAAAAGATTTATATGTAGTTTAATTCTCAAAGCAGATTGAATTCAAATTAACATAAAAAATAATAAATATGAAATTTAATAAAAATAGAAAAAGTAAATTCACTAAGAAATAATTATCAATTAACTCCCTAAAATAATTTATCACAATATTTATTTTAAGGATTTACATATAAAATTTGAGTTAGAAGGCAATTTTCTTTATGTGTGTGTGTGTGTGCTGATCCATAAAAAGAAAACTGCAAAACATTCAGTTAGGATTTTTAAGAAGTTTGAGGAATATAAGCAACCAATATATACAATAAAGCATTGTTTGAATTTTTCTTAAGCTTTTTTAAATTAAATTTGATTTTTGTATATTAATAAACACAAAACATAAAAATTAAAACTAATATAGATTTTTCTTAATCATTATAGACATTTAAGAATCAATAATTCATTAATAAACTCTCATAACATCTTTAAAAAATATAATTAATCAGAGAAAAATTTTAGACTCGATGGAATAAAGCACTTAGAATCCATGCATAAATGCTAGCCTTAGAATATATCAATTGTCAATATGATTTTTCATTGCAAAATATATAATGTTAATTTGTGTATTTAATAAAATAAATAAATAATTATATATGTTAAGGAAGATGAGATAAATATGTGTATTAAAATATCTAATCTGATATTGCAAATAGCTTTTAATTTTTTTAATCTAATTTTAGAACAATAATTTATTTTTAATGTAATTCATTTTAAATAATAACAAAAAATATATTTTTCAAGTCTAAAATCAATTATCTTATTAAAGTCTCTTTTTTACCTAAATGAATGCAAGGATTTAAACTGAAATCAATGTTTATGTTAAAAAATGATTTATAATGGTGAAAGCAAGTTAAAAAAAATCAAAATATTATATTCATTAAAAATTTAAAAAATTATAAATATTTAAAATCATGTTCAATATCTATTTAAAAATAAAAAAAATTAATTTAATTTTCATTTATAATTTTTTATTATTATTAGATACATAATAATTGAAAAATAATTTTTTAAAATTCAAATAAAATTTATGAAATTATTTAAGAATCATGTCAAAACTAAAAAGTAAATAAATCATCATAGTAATGTTAGTTTTTTGCGTGAAAGCAAAAAAAAGAACATAAAAGAGGCAGGCCTAGTGTCTGGCCCTCTAGTAGCATGTGCATGCAAGCCTAGAGGCTAAGCCCACATGCTTGGAGGCCAGGTCCATGTATCTGGTCTTTCTTTTGTTTTTTTAATTAAAGTGACAAACGACATATTATTTGTTTTTTTTATTTTTAAAAATAAAGTATAACAAACAACACGTCATTTTATTAATGTAATGTTGAGGTAGACGATGTATCATTCACATACCTAGTTTCCAGTATACCAACTACCTAGAAACCTGGTTTTTGTTATTTGGACTAAATAACCCATTTTCAACCTGTTTTTGACCTGAAAACCCATGAAAAACAACATACATGTGAAACCCCGAGAACAAATCATACAAAAAAAATTTAATAGAATACATAAATAATACAATTACAAAATTTTTTTATTAATTTTGAAAGCCATAAAAGGGTGGTCCAAATTATGAAAAATGATAGAATTAGAGCCAAAGTATAATTAAAAAGAAATGGGGATTATAAATACCCCATTTCTTCCTCCTTTAGAACCAGCAGCAACACTAAAAAAGGAGGGAGAATTCTAGATTTTCTATCAAAATTGAGAGAAGGAGAGACCAAAAACATAACAAAAGTTTACCATGTATATGGTGTGGGTAGGGTTGTATCGGAGGAGGAAAGGGGTATTGGACATACATTTCATCAATTGATGAAAACTAGACAGATTGGTTATCTTGATTTCCAAAAGGATTCGGGCCTAGAGACAATAGAATTCTGGAAAAGCTTCTTCATAGAAGTTGTAGTCTGAGTTAGCTTTCTAACGGGTCTGACTTCATTTAATTTAGAGCTTTAGAGCCCTAGATATAGGTAAAAATCTGAGGGGAGGTCGAGCTGCCATCCCTGCTGGCAGATTCAGCAAAATTGACAAAATAGGAAAATTTACCCACGTCAAGGGCAAAAACCGGTTTCCTTCCTTTCATAATTTTATAGTGTCATGCCTTGACATTCGTAAAGAAATAAATCATACTCGGAATGGAATTTTGTGATTGTTCGTTAGGATTTGATAATGAACCATAATCTTAAGAAGTGTATTGGGAACGTAAATGTAAGAGAAACAATTGTAAAAAAAGAGTAAACGTTGTCGTTATTGTTATTGTTATTTTTCAAAATGTGATTTGAATATAGGACAATGGGTTGTACTTGTGGATTCAGGAGGAACTGCAAGAGGAGTATAACAACAACAAGGGAGTGTGAACCGAGCTTCCGTGGCAGGTATACCATCCCTAAATAATGGTAATTTTAGGAGTTTGTTTTAAATTGTGAATCTTATGCCTATGGAAGAGACCAATGAGAGAAAAGATAAAATGGAATGAATGGGAAATGAAAAATTAGATTTGAGTTATGGATATGATCGGGGATGATGAATGGTGGTAATGAATTTCACGAATAACCGCTCATTGGATTTGATTAGTCGGTCCCGAATATAAGAGGCTAATGATGTTAGTAAGATTTGCTAACATCAGCATGACCATTATAAAGGATGAGGAATGCTGAGCTTGATTAACTATTCGGGTTGAGAAAAGTTAATGATATCAACGGGTGATGTTGATATCGGAAATTCATGAAACTTGATTAGCTTTCTTGAGGTGAAAGCTAATGATATCAAGGATCCTTAACATTAGTATTTTCAAGGATACTCCATGATGGTATGGAACATTGATTGATTATTTCAGTTTAGAAATAGTCAATGACATCAACAAGTTACGTTGATGTCGACATTCCCAAGAATTTGATTAATCGACCCTGGAACGGGCGACTAAAGGAACTGATGAGAGTTATTAGTGTTGGCAATGACCTTCTCAGGTTTGGAAAGAAGCAGTATTGTTGGTATCTTTGATGAAAAAGAAAAGGGGAGATACATTTGTGAATGTTTATAAAATGAAAATGTTGAACGGTTCCGAGAATGATGAATAGGGATGTATTGATGTAAAGTTAAATGACACTTTTCAAAGAAGTATGATGGCATACTATTGAATATATTTATTTAATTATATGTGCTAGTATTGTATAATTTTTCCTTCTCAGCTATATTTATCCTTACTATATTATTTTAAAAACTATGAAATTGTATGTCCTTCCCACCCGCATCAGGAGTAGTATTTAGGTTCTTTAGTTCCCTTTTGTATGGATCATGAATCTAAGAAAACATCTATGTATTTTTTTTTTTGGTAACTATGTAACTTAAATTGTAATAGTATTCTCTTTATATTAGATGTCGTAATACAAGATAGTACTATTTTGTGTTTGAAATCCTGACGTTTGCATGCTCCCTTCACTTATTAAATCATGCATATTTAAATGTGAAAGAAAATGATGATATAATGATTTTGCTAACGGGGATGTTACAATACACAACTCAATAAACTCACTTATGCTCTTAAAGTTGCTAAAAATTGGTCAAAAAATGAAAAATCAACCCAAGATCCCAAATCTTCCCAAGCTCCGATCTATTTTTTTGAGCAATTTAACAACCAATAACCACCACCATTTAATTCCCCACTCCTTCGTTAAATGAAACATTTAAGCACGAAATTTGATCACTTTTATGGCTTGAGTCACGACAACCAACCACCTTTTCTTTTTACTATCATTTTTATCGAGTCTCTCTATTACTAGGGATCAAAAAAAAACTTGTGGATCGAAATAAACATTGGCATAGATTTCAAATTAGACTTATTGTTCTCCATGTTTTAAAGTTTAGTCCCTTTTTTTTTATTTAGTACTTCTACAAAAATTGCAACACTAATTCCATCTAATTAGGCAATTGAAAGGTACAATTAAAATGAAAAAAAAATGTTTCACTTTCATATGAGCAATGACCATTAAAGACCCTATTTTTTTTAGAAGTATATTTTTTGACATAAAAAATCATAACCGTAAATTGAAAAGTTGATGCATGCATTTAATTAAATAAATCAAAAATCATTTGTGCCAATAAACATACAAAAAATCAACAATAACTAAAACCCAAATTGAAAAAAAATAAAAGATTGTTATAAATCAAGAAATTTAATTTCATGACATGGGATATGTCCTTGATTGTGTTTAATAATTTTATTTCTTGAAACTAATATTTATTTAAAAAAACACACTTAAGAAAGAAATTGAATAAAATTAAAGAAAAAAAAATAAGTAGAGCTATACATAAATAACAATGCCTCCTAATATCATAAAAAACATTGAAATTTTATTTGTAAATTAAGTAAAAACTAAATGGTATTAAATTAAATTGAATAACATTAAAAAAATATGTTTAGTTAAAATTGAAAAGAAAAAAGCCAATACCAAAATTCAATAAAAAAACAAACATTAAATGATAAAATTAGTAAAAAAAAATAAACTAACAAAAAAAATTAAACAACAAAAAAGCCAACCACACACTCTAGCCTAGCCTAGGTGGCCAAAAACATATAGGCTTGAACTTAATTTTTTTTACTTAAGAGACTACAATAATAAAAAATCAAATAACACGTCACTTGCTCATTTTAATATTTCAGCCACAATGATGGATGAAAAATAAAAAGCAATGAATTTTTTACCTACAAATTCATTTTTTTACCCAAAACATCTTTATCTACCACTAAAAAAATCAATTCAAAAATTTAAAATCAATCTAAAACCAAAAATTTCTTAAACTCAAATTTATTATCTCAATCGATGAAAAAACCAAAACAACATCTAGAAAAAACTCCTTTTATCGAAAGAAATCCATGGATAGTGTGCTAAATTGACGTCAATTGAGAGTAAGTTGACCATAGCCATAAAAGACTTAATCAAGGAGAGAAAAACCATCAATAACTAAAATGAAAAAAAAAAAAAATTCACCATTGCAATTCATGCAATCATGATGAATTATACATTGGCGAACAATGGTGCGGCAAGGAGCATACTTATATGTCGACGCCCTTTAGTGTTTTCTATAACTATAATGGCTAAAAGGATGATATCAAGTTATTACATCCAATTCATGATATAAATAAATTTATTTTTATTTAAAAATACATTAAAATAATTTTCTCAAATTTTTTTTTATTTTTAAATATCAAAATTATCTAAAATCACTAAAAAAACACTAATTTAATTTTTTATATATATCAAACACTTTTAAAATGCTCAGAAACATAATATTAAACGCAAACAAAGACAGCCTCTCAATCTTCTCTTCTATTAATGATGTGGAAATAGTAGTGTAAGAAAAGGTTTTATAGGCAAAGAGATACCTTCGCATTTCATAGCCGATAGTGAACAGCCAACCTGATATCGCTGCTGCAGAGTTCGGATTTGAACCAGCGAATCATGGGTCACTATGCGGGAATGTAGCAGAAAACAAGGCTGGAGCTCATAAATTAATCAATTAATAGGGATACAATTAACCACAAAATAAAAAAATACAAGCAGCCCTACTGTCATTTATCAGACGGCATGGGTGCTCGGCATTCAAACTTAAAAGCCACAAGCAGCTCCTCCCTTCATAGCAAACATGGAGGCCCCAAACGGTGTCAAAATTATTAGATCCCTCTGGCCTGTTTTCAAGTTCTGAGACTTTGATGTTGTACGACTTAGGAAATTGGATTCAATTACACATCCACTATTCCTGTTCATTGAACTTTGCTCTATACTTCTGTTTTAGTACAAAAGTCAAATACTGGCCAATCACAGGACACAATGTTTCAGAGATGGGAGGAGCCGCAACCACCTCAAAGCCAGTAATTTGCTTCAGATGCTACTTTCAATCAGACAGCATGCCATCCCAAGCAGTCTTGAGGCAGAATGTTAGATGATTGTTGTAGTTGCAGTAAACCATTCATAGGTGAGAAGGAACTGCATCAGCCATGCCTGACTCATTCATCCAGCCTGTCAAAGATATGTTTATGTTTTTAACAAATCTATGAAGACCCAGCAGCATGACTGGCAAAACCCTTGGAGCTATCATTTTTTCTCCATCGCTGTTTCTTCTTTGTTGACTTCTCTTTCTTTGAGCCACTTTCATCATGTCTCACCTTCCCAATGTCACCATTTTCTTTCGACTTTTTCTTCCGAGACTTCTCTTTAGAAGAAGCTTTCCTCTTCTTTCCAGAGGAATGTGCACTACCATCTCCAGCATTCCCGCCTCCTCGTGGTAATGCTTCTTCTTCATCATCCAACTGCCAATTGCACAAAATTTCCTGTTGTCCATAATTTGACTGCAAGGGCTCCCCAGCTCCAGGCAGCAAGCTGCTAAAAGTTACCTCTCCATTTTTCCCTCCTTTGCGTTCCAGCAAAACTGGGTCAGGTCTAATTATGGTACCAAGAATGCTCCTGTTGGGTCCTAAGCTTAGGATGGTCTTTGGATTTGTCAAGGTTGTAAAAGCCATTGCAAAAGCAGATCTAATCTGCAATATGGATGGTAAAAGGACTTTTAGTAAAATTTAGAATAGCAAAAGAAATTCAAAGCTTTTTATATTATCAATTTGATTCATTTGATGGAAGCAAAAGGATGGTATGAGTCACACAAGTTTCTCATCCCATCTAATGCAACAACCCGATTAGTTGAAACTTGTTAAGAGAGGTGAAGTGCTACGACCCACCCAGCATAACTCAAAGCTAAAGCAATTCATCTAGGGTACTTGGTAAATCAAACTGAGGATATAAAAAATAGATAAGTTAGAACTCAAAATGTCATGAAATATATTAAATACAAACAAGATTTTGGAATGCTGCCCCCACATTTAAACTAAAATGAACCTTCCCGTCAAAAACCTTTATTCCTAGTGCAGCGAAAGTGATGAAAAGCAAGCAAAAATAATATTATAACAGTGAACAAACCTGGAAATAATTGAATGAATTCTTGCCAATGTCATTCTCTGGTGCCTAATCATCATAAATAAACAGTTTTAGTTCATCAAACAGAAACAAAATAATGACCGCTTTTTTGGAAAAGGTCTCCAATTTTTTTTTTTTTAATTGTACAGTCTGATCCCAATCTCAATATTCTGGAAAAGGGTTCAGAAATGCATGCCCATAAACCAGAATACAAAGGCAAAACCAAGTGTGAACTTGTAATAGCTAAGACAGGACCCAGTCTTTCCTGGGGAATGCTTGGGAATCCTATATTTAGCTCTAGAGATGCATCCAACACCCACAGAAAGCAGTAAAAGATGTAATTCAAAAATCATATCAATAATTTTTTGAGGCAACAAATCAATCCCACTCTTTGATTTGCTTAATAGTCAATTAATATATGGAAATGTCACATCTTAGTAAAGAAAGTCAACCTGTGGGTCTTCAATTGCAATGAGAAATGGCCGTCCATTGTTCATAAACCTAAAACAGAAAATGAGGTAAGATCAAACGTAATATTTTTAATAACTGCAAGCTAAAAGAAAAAATAAAAATTTTCAATCCTAAAAGCCTTGCTTTTCCTTTACCCTTTGGTACGCTTTGAAAAGAATGTCCCAGTCCCCTTGCAAGATACACCAACATTTGTGGTGTTCAATTTGCGTCCATAAAAATCAAAAAAGTGTATCTGCTTTCCAAAAACAGACTAGTAAGAATATTGAAGTCTACAAACTGTTACCCCCCAAAATTAAAGGGTTCATATATTCTCCAATTAAGTTTACAAGAATAAAAATAAAACACAGAACATATCAACTGCATCATGAACACTATGGTATCTTGAAGTTACATTGTGCTGAATAAGGGCTTGAAAACACGTACCAAGAGAAGCCCCAAATTACGTTCTAGAGAAGCCTGGCACTCCCTATGATTCTGTAGCATCAAAAATGTCATGAGGCAGTGGCAATATTGTTAGATGAGAAAAGGAAATGGTAACATGCCAAGGGAAACATCGAGATACTTTAAATTTTTTGTAAGAAGCATGATTCTATCATATCAATAAACCATAGAAAAACTCATTTGCCCTCATACAAGTAGAATGCTCTCTAGAGGTCAAGTGCAAGAAAGCTCTAACAAAAAGGAAGAAAAGTCCTATCTTATCTGAAATAAACTCCAGAAAGTGGTCTGTCAAGCATCCAAACCTCAGCTGAGATGAAACATGGTAGCATTTGAGGTATATTTTCTGTCTTATTAGAAATACAATATGTAATCTCTTCATTTTACATTCATAGCTCAACCAAATACAAGATCTTCCTAATCACCATCATTTCAATAGCTTTGATAAACTCACCATTGTTTTGGCATCTTACAGCATATGAATAGTAGGGAATTAACGGATTAACTGGCAACTATGTGCGCATGCATTCAAGCTAGAATGCAGATGAAGAATTCATTCAAAGGTTTAATTCATTACCTGCAACATTGCCATAAGCATGGCAAGCAGAGCATAAGAACTTATGCCGCCAGAGTATACCTGCATGTTTTAAAGAAAACTTGAATCAGGCAAACAAAAAAGAACAATGATTGAGAATAAAGTGTTGACATCTATGAGAATGCTATTAGATGGCTGGTATACAGATATATACCTCGTTGAGTTCTCTTTGTTGTAGGAATACTTTTAAAATCAAACATAATGGTCGTAGTTCAGGCCACTTGGATATTGCATTCTGAAAGAAACAACATTTAGCTTTGACTTCAAACTACTTTTATACACACAAGCAATTAAAAAAAGGGTGCGTGTGTACATGTTAAGAGAAAGTGAGATGATTGTTATACTTGTTACTCACATCATAAAGAATGAAATATCAGAAAGGAAGAACACAGACAACAAACCTTGATAAACTCAGCAGCAATGGGTCCACCATTCACATCAAAACTGAGATCCACAAAAAACATTGATCAGTTTCCAAAACAAGCAATGTAGAATGTAGTCAGAAATTTAGATGACAAAGAGATAAAACCTACAGATTGTATATACAGCTCCCGAACCATAATATAAATGAAACACAAAATACAAAGATTTTACAAAATTGATATGTCAAATAAAAAGTGCGGAGAAAAAAAGAAGGGCATCTTTGCTTAATTAGGTGTTGTAGTATAAAATATTCCTTAAAAAATTTATTAGCTAAAGTATGTAGAATTTCTTTAAGACAATCTCTATATGCACTTACCCGGGCTACAAATTAAGCATCTTATAATGATCAGCCTTCATAGAGCATCTCATAATTTCAGTTTCTCATTTGGCTTCCCCCCATGTGTCATGCAAGTTTAAACCCAAAGCTACTGACTAAAATTCTATCTAGACCAAGTCCCTCAATCATAGTTCAGTATTGGATTTCCTTTATTTATTTATTTATAAAATCACCCAGTAATTGAACCAATAAGAAAGCTAATTTACCAAACCCACACTAAAAAAATAACTACATTGTAACTACTAGAACACAGTATAAGCAATCCCCCCTTTACATCTCATCTCCTTTTTTTCTTTGAAATGCATTTGAACAATTATTCAGAGGAATCAATTCAATAAGGATTGAAATGGACTACAAACCTTGAGAAAAAAAATTAATCTAAAAACATTGCAAGGAGAAAATCAAACTAGGAAATGGAAATACAAATGATAAATAGACAGACCTTATATCAAAGGAAACACCACTTCTCTTTTCAACGAATTTAACAATGGGCACACGAGCCCTTGCTATCACCTAAGACAATAAAAGAGAGCACAATAGACCTTTGTTTTTTTGGCAGCAATAGTACTCCAACTGTTGATGGAGGCATACCTGTATCTTCTTTGCAACACCCTTCTGAGACAAGGCCCTGGAAAGAGCGTTTAAACCAATCTGTGGGCTTTTTAGTCCTGAACCCAGAATCACAACCTACAATCAATAGCATTTAACAAAAGCTTTTGTTTCAGTTGATTAGTCCGCAGTATTCTACAGTAAATTCTTAACAAATGTCACATTATACTTACATCAATGTCACTGGTTGGAAGATAAAGTCCTGTCCTAAACGAACCAAAAACTTCCACCTACAAAGCAAACACAGCAACGCAATTTTACTAGCTTTTATGCTTCTATAAAGAAATTGTATGGGTGAGTGAGAAAGAGAGAGGGGAACTAAGAATTACCTTACAATTGGGCCATATATATTTAATAACATCAAAAACACATCGTACAGCTTCAGCACGTGAAGCTTGTTCCTCCTGAGTTGGTGACAGAAAATCACAGAAATCCACTATCTCTGCATCACCCACCATCAGATATGAGCTCACTATAAATGCTCGTTGACCAGAATTTCTCAAAAAACTAAAAAGAAGCTAAAACATATTCCAAACATCACATGAAAAGTTCACAAATTTAAACATTCCAAGTAAGCTACACATAAAAATTTAGCATACCCACATTGTCACCCACACTGGACTTCCATAATTAAGGCCAATAAATTCTTGAAGAGATTATAGTTTTCGCTCTGTTTTGTTTTATTTTATTTTTTGCTCAAGAGGGAATCGAAATTAACCAATATTGTGGTACCATCCAGATTTTAAGATACTACTAGAGTCAAATTAAATCAATGAATATGGAAAGTACTCATATTTCCTCCATAACCACAATATATCTAAAGAATTAATGTGCAAGAAATCAACTTTTCACACACAAAAACAAGAATTAGTAGGACGAACCCACAAATTAAATCAACAAAAAGAAAGAAAAAACAAAAATCGCTCCTTTGTTTATCATCAAGGTATACCTTTATGTAACTGTAACATCGGACTCCTAAATTTACTATCCCCTCTAAACCACACGCTCTCCGTCATTGGTTCCGGAAAATTCTCCGTCTCCACCTCCGCTTTCCTCTTAACCTTAGCCTCTCCATTAACAGGCGTCTTCAGCTCCAACTCCTCCTCATCACCGCTTCCAACATCAAGAGAGAAGAAATCAGGTGCAGCAGATTCCGCAGCAGCAGCAGAATTGAAGGCGGAGAGAGAAATCTCATTGCGGAATACAGAGTAGGGTTGGAGAGGATCGGACAGCGGCGATCGAATTGGAGTGGCAGTGGGTGAAGGAGAAAGTGGGGTTAGGGTTAGGGTTTCGTAAAGAGGAATTGCTTGGGCTTGAACTGGGGATTCCATAGCTGGGAATAACTTTATTGAAAAATAAAAATAGGGGAGAGGAGTTTTGGTGTTGGGTTTTGCTGTGGCAGTGAAAGGGAAAACAACGATAGGGTTTTAGTTTGCTGGGGTTTTGAATAGTTTTGTGGGGTTATATATGGGGAAGGTAGAAAGTAGAGATGGACACCAACATGGGTGCTGTTCTTGTTCTGGAACTGACTAGGGTTTTACCGTGCATGAAGTAGTAGTAGTCATCTGAATTTTACTTCTTCCCTTTTTCTAGTTAATGAGCAATTTTTGTTCGTAGTCACTGATGCAGTGTTTTAGACTGTAATATTGTTTTTTTTAATATATATTAAAATAATAATTTTAATAAAAATTATTTTTAATATTACTATGCTAAAATGATATAAATAAATAAATAATTATAATAATTCTTTAAAGGATATGGTACACTACAAAAATAAACACTAACTACATAGTTTTGAGTACCCACCATATGTTAAAATAGACTAGTAAATAAATAAATAAATAAATAAAACCAATATGCATTAGTAAGTAAAATCTAAGTAGCTATAATCTTCTCTTATTAGTCATTGTTTTATATTTTTTACTATTATTTATGTGTTACTTTTCTATAACTTTTATAAACCTTGCAATATACAAAATGCCTAATATATTTATGTATGATAAGAATTCATCATATGTCAAAAAAAAAAAAATACAGCTCTAACTACATTTCTTGCATAGACATATTATTTATATGTAAGAAAATATTTGATATAGACTTATATAGATTTGCACAAGGAATGGCAAAGACAATAAAACATTAGATGATGCTTCAACCTTACAGATATTTTATATGCATAAAGGTAAAGATAAGGTGCATTTATATGATGATGTTGATCTAGCAGTTGATCTCTAACAATGAAAATGTCGAGGTGCTATTTAGACAATCCTGAAGATGGCAGGCCACCCAGAACCAAATATTTTGATGCACATGATGATGATGTTGATAAAGTGGTATTGTTTATTGGGGGAAGAAAGTCCTAATTTAGATGTTGGTGGTGATGGGGAGGAAAATCTTAATATGGGTGCTAAAATAGGTATTGAAATAGGTGATGATGTTAGTGGTAATGATGTTTGATGTTCTGGTATTGGTCTTATATGAGTGTTGAAATAGGTGCGGTGCTAAAGTTGGTGTTGAAATGGAGGATAAAATGAGTGCTAAAATGAGTGCTGGGATGAAAGAAGGAATGAATTCTAAAATGGGCATTGATACTGATGTTGTGTTAATGCTAGAGTTTACGTGGATTCTAATGATGATAATGAAGTAGACAATGATTATATTTGTGAAGCCCGAAAATAAAGTATACAAAGAGGGGGGTTTATAATAACTCAAAATGTTGTTATAATATAAAATAAAGCAAAAAAAAACATGAAAGATGGGGCCAAAATGGAATTAACAAGAGATGGGACTATAAATACCCATCCCTTCTCTCATCCATGCCTAGCTAATAATAAGAACAAGGAGGGGAGGAGAATTTCATATTTTTTCCTTCATCAAAACTAGGAGTAAACACTTAAAATTAGTAAACCTAAATAAGCCTTGGAATTATTAAGTGGAGGAACACAATAGGGAGGAAGAATTAACAAGAAGAAAAGTGAAGAGTTGGTGAAGAAAAGAGGGGGAAGAGTGGCTGACTACATACAAGGAGAAGAAGGCTAAAATTCTTCTAAAAATTTGTTACGTAAAGTTTAGATTTCCATCCAAGTAAGGAGTTCTAATTCCAATTTCTATAAAATCAACTTCAATTTGATTAGAAGTTTATGCTTTTCTTGAATTGAGAATTAGGGTTTTTTAACATAAAATGTTGGGAAAATGCAAAAATGAGTGAGGTTAAATGAATTAAAATAATTTAAGTGCTTTAAAGAAGAAGGAGAAATGAGTGCATAAAAGAGAGGAAGGGAACTCTTGGTTCCCTTGGGCACGTTCTCTGCTGGTTATTACAGAGAGGGAAGGAGAACTTATGATGTGCTTAATTCATTAATTCGGTACAAGTGACCTTAAGAGGACATAAAACGAGACAAGAATGCCATGAATAAAGGGAAGGCATGGGTGTGATTGATGAAGAAGCAGGGATTTAAGATGAATTGGAGATACTTTCTCCATTAACAAAACAGGGCAGGTTGCTGCCCTGTTTCCTAGGAGGATTTTGGACCTGAAAACTACAGAATTCAGGGAGGGTCCCCCATAAAAGTTGTAGCCGAAAGTGTTAGCTTTCCAACGAATCTGACCCCGTCTAATTTGGAGTCCTAGAACTCTAGATACAAATAAAAAACTGAGGAGAGGTCAAGCTGCCACCCCTGTTGGCAGATTCAGCTAAGTTGATAAAATGGCGAAATTTGGCCATATTAAGGGTAGAATTTGTCTTCTTGCCCTTCATAAGGTGTGTCTTGATCTTCAAAAAGAATAAACTGTAATCAAAATTGAATTTATGATGTCCATTTGGACTACTAGTGAGCTGAAAAGTTAAAGGATAATAATGAGGAATGTAAGTGAGAAAGAAAAATTTTGGTAAAAGAGAAATGAATATTATTTTCATTGTTGCTATTGCGTGTGATATGTGGACTAATATGGAATAATGATGGGTGTTTGTGGTTTTAGAAGGAATCGCATGAGGAGTACAACAATCACAGGGGAACGCAAGTCGAGTGTTTATAGCAGGTAGCTACTTGGTACCTATATCTCCTCTAGTTAATAATTATTTTAACTAACTTTTGAACTATAAAAATTTGATGCTTATTGATGAGGAAAATAAAAGGGGGGGGGGGAGGGAAGGAAATGTTAAATGACGAAAAAAATAAAATAAAATGAAATGGAGGAATAGATTTAATTTATGGGTTCTTTTGGAGTAACAACAAATTTTGGTAATGACTGTTTCTTGAATTTGATTTGTTTGTCCCCGATATGGGAGGCTGATGATGTTAACCAAGTTGGATAACATCGGCATCACCGGTAAGTGAAAGGAGAAATATAAACTTGATTAACTATTCGGTTTCAGAATAGTTAATGGTATCAGCGGGTGACGTCGATATCAGCAAAATTTATAAACTCGATTAACTATTCGGTTTCAAAATAGTTAATGATATCGGCAGGTAATGTCGATATCGGTAAAATTTATAGACTTGATTAGTTTTCCAAGGTGAAAGCTAATGATGTCAAGAATTTTTGACATCGGTATACTTGAGAACCTCCCAAGGTAATATGGAACAATGATTAACTATTTTAGTTTTAAAAATAGTTAATGATACTAACGGTTACGTTCGTGTTGGCATTTTCATGAAACTGATTAGTTGTTCCAGGACGGGCAACTAAAGACCCTAATGGAGGTCAATGGTGTTGGCAATAGTCTTTCTGATGTGGAGGGGGGGAGAAATAGTCAACAGAAACAAAAAAAAAAAAAAGAGAATTCTTATGTAGCCATTAAAAGGGGTTTATGATTTAAGTAGATAGATATGCTGTTTAATTTTTTTTTCTGTAAACTGCTTGTATTTTAATCATTTGTTTTTAATTATATGGAAAATTTATATTTTTGCAGGTCTCTCCCATTCACGTCAGGAATAAATTTTAAGTTCTTTGATTCCTTTTTGTATAAGTTAAGAACTTAGGGATTTGTGGTGTAATTTTGTTATGCAGTAAACATGTAACTTGTATAGAATATTATATTTGTAATATTTTGTTTCTGAAATATTAAATGTATCAACCTATGCTTGGGATAGTAGAATGTACTAGACTATGTTAGAATATTAAACGGTGTTGTGTTGTGTTATATATATGTGTGTGTGTGTGTGTGTGTGCAATCTTCGTGCTCGAATTTGGCTATTTTAATTATTAACTTATGCGTGTGATGTAAGATGGAGTTTGGGAATGAATATGGTTCTGAGCATAATCTGGAATGAATTATGCAGTTGATTGTACTAAACATGGATGTGATTGTGGATGAGATGTGATTCTAAATGTATACAGGGTACATTGTCGATAACTTGGGATCTCTCGGTATAAATGAAACTCTGCCGAAATTTCATTAGAGTAAAAAAAAAAAAATTGCTCCATCTACCCTTTATAAGGGGAAGATTAACGGATAAACTAATAGAAAAATTGGGGTTGTTACAATATTCATTTCGATGATAAAGGATTTGAATTTTATAATGTAGCTACAGATGAATGGATTGATAGCTTACAAGTTGATTTTTCTATTGGTCAAACTTAGCATGGTGCCTCTGATTCTGATAACGAATGAAAGATAAGTAGTGATGAAGATGATATTGACGTATAAGTCAGTGAACAATCTGATAGTATTGATGAGGAGGAAAGTGGCAAGAAAAGGGGAAAAAGATTATTAATGGATCCAACTACTGATTTCAAATGTAAGAGATTTAAAGTTGCAGTTGATGGTTCAATAAATTTTGAAGAATGTCAAATTTTTAGTAATTTAAACACACTTTAAAGATATTTTGCGAGAGTATTGGGTGAAACATGAATGTCATATTAGAAAATATATTAATCATAAAAGAAGGTTGAAACCATATGTATGGCTTATGGTTTTAATTGATGGATATAAGGTTGTCTCGTTCTTGGTAGTAAAACATTCATGATTAAGTCTGTGAGGGACAAGCATAAGTGAAATTTGACCTATAAGTATAAAAATTGTAAATTAAACATTGATAACAAAGTAATCAATAGTTAGTGTTGACCCAAACATCTCCAATAAAGCACTTGAAATAATTTTAGATGATAAATTTAGGATTAAACCACATAAAATGTAACGATTGAGAGCCAGGACAAAAGCTAAAGAGTTTGTGGATGGAAGTCAAAAGGAGTCTTTTAAAAGACTCTTTAAGTACACTTAACTATTAAAGCAATATAATCCGAGTTTTAATATATTTTTAGGGTTTAACCCATAAATGTGCATTCATCATGAAAATTTAAAAACGATGAAGGAAGACTTTATTTTTTTTTTAATGTAGGCCTTTCATTAGGATTGATATATACCATCTCAAGTTGTTATCAATAATTGGTTTGGATGGAAATAATAGACTGTTTTTCTATTGTCTATGCTATTGTTATTGTTGAGTGTAAAAATAACAAAATATGACATTGATTCTTGTATGTTTTATATGGATCCCCAAAGTAATTAAAACTTGATTTTCTTTTCTTTATATTCTCTAACTGTATTAATTCACTTGGTAGAGTCTACCGAAAACGAGTTTTTTTATTTACTGTGAAATTATATAAAAAAAATATTTTTTATTGAATGTAAAATAAGTTTTGGTAATGGTCCCCAAACAATTTTCTAACTTTTTCAATTTTGAATATACAAAAAAACTGTTTGGGGACATTTTTGAAAATAAATTCGAATGCATTTTTATTTACTGATGGAATGAGATACAAAAATATTTTTATATTGATTTTTAAATAATTATTGTTTTGTTTTATATTTTGGATTTTGTTAGAATTAATTTCTACAGGTCTAATCAAGGCTTAGTTTGCGCAAGATGAACTTAGATTTGCCTTGATTTACATACGGATCACGGGCTTGATTCTGGGTCTTGACAACCTCGCTTTCTCTCATAATCAACACAAAACAACACACAGACAACTTCTATTTATAATGTTATATATATATATATATATATATATATATATATATATATATATGGGGATATTTAATTTCCCTTTTAACAATATAAAAGTGTGCCAAAAATTCTCTCGTCAAGTTGGCATTGTCACTAGCTGCAATCCCAAACTAGGTCGTAAACCGAAGAGGACAAGGAGAGTGGTTTTCCGAGAGGAAAAGGCTTACAGCTATTGAAATAACCAATATATATATGTAGCAGTACAAAACAGTTAACAATATTTTTATGCTAAATCATATACAAACCAGTTTCATATCCATGGTAGAAGCTCCTTATACTTCTGCTTCTGGCTACAATGAACACTCCCCTAATCTACTATTTATAATTATGGTTCTTGTTGCAGCGATATTGATCGTGATATTTTATTTACTGTTACAATTTTGTTTGAGGCATTTAGAATATCGGCGCCATGCTCTCCGTAACCAAGATCATCGTCATCATCCTCATGATGTTGAAAGTGGGCAGGTAACTGGAAGACTCGAACCTGCTCCTCTTTCCATGCTGAAATTATATTATGTTCAAATCGATGAAAGCTCAGTCAATTTTAGCAGTGGATGTGTGATATGCTTGGATGATTTTCAGAAAGGGGAGAACTGCTGCGTTTTTTCCTCGTGCAAACATGTTTTCCATTCAGGATGTTTTATGCAATGGCTGGATAAGAATCAGAGCTGCCCTCTCTGTCGAGATCCTGTATGATGACGTGATTCCTTGTTTTCTTGATGAAAATCGATCTCACTGTAAGCTAGAAGATTAGAGAAACACTATCACACGAAGATGGCGAGCAAGAAGTAGAGCAAACCTAAAGAAAAAGCAACGACATACTTCTTTGTTAACTCTCAATTGTCAGCAGAAGAATTTTCCTTGTTTCTTGATGGATTAATTAATGTATTTTTTCTTCTTATGAATGCAATTTCTAGATGAAAGTTAATTGTTAAAATTAACATGAAAAAAAGAATCCATCGTTTTAAATTCTTTAGTTTAATTGTTCCTTTGAGCATAAAAAACTTTATAAATATGTTGTCAATGACACTAACAATCAATCCTGAATCATACATCTATGTCTCCTCGTAAACAAATTCTCTTCTTGCTGTTAAAATCCGAATCCTCTTCTTCTTAAATTACAGCAGACACCACTATTCCCTTGTTCAGGTTGAGAAACGGATATAAATAAAAATATTTGATGTGTTTAATCGATTGTGTTTAATAATTTTATTTATTAATTTTTTTTTATTTAATTAAATGATAATAAAAAAGATACACATATTTGAATTAATAAAATTAAATAGGAAAAAAATATCTCACAATATTGCGCTTATTAGAAATACTATCGAAAAATAAATATTTTTAATTTTTAAAAATAAAGTTCAATTATATTATAAATCATAAAAAAATTATACATTAGAATAATCTCTTCAAAAAATAAATACATGCAAAATAATTAAAAAAAAACCATTTAAAAAAGGCTAAAAGTAAAAAATAAGAGAGAAAGTGCCAACGCATGAGCCCTGTTTTTTTTTTAACTTAATTAGGGTGGACTACGTGTCCTCCGCCCTAATATTTTTTGAAAAGAAAAAATTCAAGACGACGCGTAATCTAGTTTCGATAAATCCCAACTACTGTGGTGACCAGAAAAATAGAGTCTAATTTTTTTTATCTACACACCTAGAAAAAAACTTAAACATCTTGACAAACTCATAAATGACCTTAAAAAACCAAAACAATCACACAATAACATGAAATCAACCCGAAATAAAAACTTTTTTTGAGCTTAAATCTAATTTTTTTAGACAATTTGAAGGTAAAAAAACATTTAAGTGGAACTCCCCTCATGAAATGAAATATATTAACATCAAAATCAATCATTTTGTGATTGAAATTTGTGTTGACGTTAATTTTCTTTCTTTATCGTTAGAATCCGATAATCTCCCTCGTCTTTTTCAAACGAAAGACCAAAAATTTAAAACATAAACTCTTATACTAAAATTGAATTGAAAAAATATTAAGGGATTAAATAGGTTTAATTTGTAAAGTTTAAGAACTAAAATAAATTTTTTATGATAACTTTAAACCCATCATCTATTTTTTATATATATTTTGCATTTTGATTCTCAAATTTGTTTCAATAAATCAGTCAAATTAACTTTAAAAGCTTTCAATAATTGAATAATTATTGCCTATAAGAAGACGAATTTGCATATGGGAAATGTTGGGAATTTTAGGGCACGTTTATGATTTTTTTTGGATCATTTAAAGGGTTTTTGGCTAGTATTTGGACACTATATAACATTCAATTAATGTACAATGAAATTAACAAAAACATTAAAAGAATTGAGATGAAAACATTTTTCTTTTCCATACACACCCTCCTCCTCCTCCTTTTTTTTTTATTTGGTCCTTTTATTTTATTTTCATCTTTTTTTATTAAATACTTTTATTTTTTATTTAACAATTGTAATTCAATTCTGCAAAAGTAATACTTTATAAATCATGAAATGATATTTAAATTATGAATATTGAACCATCTTAAACTTTTTTTTTCATTCATATTTTTATAATTGAGTCCTTTTGTTTTCATTCGCATTCTTTTTTTAATTAAGTCTTTTTGTTTCTCATTTAACAATTATAGTTTGATTTTATAAAATTGATGCTCGATAAACAATGAAATAATATTTGGAATTATGAACATGCAAGGTAATGCAAGATAAAAAAAAAACATTAAAAAAAAACAATGTAAACGCAACATAGAATAAATGAGATGACATGCCCACGGGCTGCCGCGAGCTTATAAAATAAATGCACTTGATAGTGTTATAATTGTGAACCAACGCTAGATAAGTAATAGAAATTAAAGGTATAATGGAGCAAATATTTCATGATGGAAAAAAAAGTTGTGTTGGTGATCAAAAACTTAGAGACTGAACAAAATAATTTGTAGCAATCTACAGTGTTTTATGAGGAAAGATACAGTGCTTTCACCAAATGATTTAGCTTTTCAGTTAATAAAAAAAAATTACAAAGCTAAATTTTCTACCAACTTAATATTAAAAAAAACCAACAAAGATAATTTTGAAGGAGAAAAAACATTGTAACAATTGACAATGTTCTGTGAGGAAAACTATAGTGATTTTACCAATAAAATAAAATAAAAAACCATTTAGAGAAATATTGTAGCAATCAACAGTGTTTTGTGAGAAAAACTACAACACTTTCCTCATATGATTTAGTTTTATTATAATTATAATTCTTAACCAACTCAATATTAAAATTTTTTTTGACAAAGATAATTTTAGAAAAAATCATAAGAAAATCACATTGGAAAACACTGTAACAATTCACAGCGTTTTAAAGAAAAAAAATTACAAAGCTAAATTCTTAATCAACTCAATATTTTAAAAAAAAAATCAACAGAGACAATTTTAGAAAAAAATAACAAAAAAAACCAAAAAAAAGAACAAAAATTATGTTGGAAACACTATAGCAATTCACAGTGTTTTGTGATGAAAGCTACAGTGCTTCCCCACATGATTTAGCCTTATTTATAATGACTTGTAATTGTAATTCACAAACAACTCAATATTAAAAAAATAAAATTAAAAAAAATAATTTGAAAAAAATTATAACAAAAAAACCATGCGGAGAGACGCTGTAGCAATCCACAATGTTTTATGAGCAAAGCTACAATGCTTTCCCCACATGAGTAAGCTTTATTACAAAGTTAAATTCTAACCACCTCAATATTAAAAAACAAATTAAAATCGACAAAGATAATTTTGGGGAAAAAATATTACAAAAAAAAACAAAAGAAACTGAAAAAAAACCATGTGAGGAAAAACTGTATCAATCCATAGTGTTTTGTGAGGAAAAACTTGTATTTACTTGTAATAACAATTCTTAACCAGCTTAATATTTAAAAAATAAAATTGACAAAAATAATTTTAGGGACATAACAAAAACAGGAAAAAACCATGTGGGAAAAAACACTGTAGCAATCAACAGTAATTTTCGAGGAAAGTTACAGTGCTTTCCTCACATATTGTAGCTGTAATTTTTAACCAGCTTCATATTAAAAAATAAAATAAAAAAAATATAATTTCAGAGAAAATCATAAAAAAAACCCATGCGGAGAAACATTGTAGCAATCAACAATGTTTTAAAGAAAAAAAATTACAAAACTAAATTCTCAATCAGCTCAATATTAAAAAAATCGACAATATAATTTTGAAAAATAAAAAAATAAAATAGAAAAACTATGTGGAAAAATATCGCAGCAATCCACAGTATTTTAAAGAAAAAAATTACAAAGCAAAAAATTTAACCAGGTCAATATTTAAAAAGTAAAATCAACAAAAATAATTTTAGAAAAAAATAAATGAAAAAAAGAAAAAATAGGAAAGTTGAAAAAGAAAAGTAATTTTGAAAAAAAAAACAAAAAAAATAGAAAAGTTAGTAAAAAAAAAAGGAGGAGGAGGAAAGCAATGTGGATTACTGTTGTAATCTACAATGCTTTGTGTGGGGGGAACAGTGATTCAAAAAATCGACAAATATAATTTTAAAAAAATAAAAAATAAAATAAAAAAACTATGTGAAAAAATATTGCAGCAATTCACGGTATTTTAAAGAAAAAAATTAGAAAGCAAAAATTTTAACCAGGTCAATATTTAAAAAGTAAAATTAACAAAAATAATTTTAGAAAAAAAAATTAAATGAAAAAAATAAAAAATAGGAAAGTTGAAAAAAAAGTTAATTTTGAAAAAAAAGAAAAAAAAGGGGAAAAGTTAGCCAAAAAAGAAAAGAAAAGAGGAAAGCACTATGGATTACTGTTGTAATCCACAATGCTTTGTGTGTGTGGGGAACAATGATTCCCCCACATCATTTAGATAGTGTTATAATACACAATCTAATTATGAATTGTGTTTTCTTTTTTTTTTTCTTGATTTTTATTTGTCACTTGACTTTTTTTATTGTCAATTTAATCCTTTTACCTTAAGTTGACTTCTGATTGAGTTTCATTTATTATTTGGTTGGCTTTATACGATGCACTTGTGGATGTTAAAAATAAATTTTGATATTGAGTTAATACTTAATTTGAAAAATTAAAATTTTAGAGATTTAATTTCAAGCCGAAACAAATATTCAACCTTTTTTTTCTAAGAAATAATAATTGGAATCAACATATTTATTATAATTTTTTAGCACATATAATTGTCAATTTATTTTTTTGAATATGCGTATAAACTTTTAGTTTATAATTAAATTTTTTGGTAAAAAATCTATAATAACGCTTGCGCCTTTTTTGTGTTGAAAACAATATGCTCCATCCCACATTGTAGTGCATAGAGAATCAAACTAGTTAGGAAAGAAAAATAGAGCTTTACATGTGCTTGTAATTTGATAAACCGATATAATTTCTAATTTTCCCTTTTATCACAAATCTAATTATAGATCCGAACAAGGTTATTAATTAAAAAACATATTTTCATCTAGGATTGTATTGTCTGAGGGTACAAAATATCAATGGTGAAATCATAAGTTCTTACAATTGCTAAGAAATATATATAACAATAATATACAAACAAAAAGTCCTAAAGGAAAATTTTAAATAATAATTATGATCTCTATCAATAATTAATGATGGTAGAAGAAAACACGAACAACCTCAAACATTAATTAATCCACGTACTAACATCTTAATTACAAAGTTCATGATCAAACATGCGAATTTGGAAATTAATGCCAGAATTTTAATGAATTGTTTCTTTTGTTCAAAGGGAGCTATACTTGATTGAAGGCTATGGCAATGTATTTTTTTTTTTCTTACTAAATGAAATTTTCATGTATAATAAACAGAATCTTCTTATGTTTGTCCTGGCTTTTCAGGGTTTTCAAATCTTTTTATGACAAAAAAAAAATATTAAAACACCCCTAACAAAAATAGCTTTTTTAGCATTAAATGCAAGGATATTTTAGTTATTTTATTATGATTTTTTTTTGTTATTTTTATGCAACCGTGCGTAATAGAATCTTTTAATATATAAAATATTATTTTAATTAAAAAGTGGTTGGTGCCGCCTGTATTACTTGAGTGGTGTGTGAAGCGCCAAAACAGCTCTGAACGCCACCATCTAGGGCGGCATTCAATGCACCTTATTGCTCCCGTAACAATAGGGAGGTGCGTGATGTCATAGGCCTGGCGGTGGAGCTCTAACCAAACATTCTTTCTTTCTTCTCTCTTTCATCTCTCTCCTCCTAGAAAAATGTGGTAATCATTGCAAAAAAAAAAAAAAAGTCTGGTTATTTGTTTGTTAAGTCAAATTAGGTCATGTCTGGTTATTTGTTTGTTGAGTCAAATTAGGTCATCATTATTTTGATTACAATATATTTGGTTTTGATTCATTTATCGAGTTATTTTTTTGCAATTTTATCCATTGATGTTTAATTTTTATATTAAATATGGTCCTTATTTTTTTTAATTGTTATTTTTTAGTTCTTCTTTCCCTTTTCTTAAATGAAATTGTTTTTCAATTTCATCATTTATGATTTAATTTGATTTTTTTTTATCAAATTTGGTTCTCATTCTTTTTCAAATTTATATATCTTTTTCTTTTTTTATCCCTTTTTGAAATATTTTTTTTCAAGCTTATTCCTAATTATTTTGGTTGTTTGGGAATTTTATGTTGTTATTTTTTTTTTTGCTTTTTATGCTAGCTGTGATTCGACCTCATGATCTGTGTAATAAGTTCTGATGGTTAGACTAGGCTGGCTTCAGTCAATTTTTTTTTAATTTCATCCATCATCATTGAATTCATTATTGAAAATTGGTATTTTTTGTTTTTTTTACCTTTTCTTTTTATAAAGTTATCTCGATATCATGTCTTGGATCAGGGATTTAGTAAGTTCACCAGGTTTGACTCCGATCTTTTTTTCACTGCTTTTTATTCTTTATTTTTTTCCTTCAATATTAGATTGGTTTGAGAATAAAACTTCATGATATTATTTAATATACTTTCCACGGAGTTATCTCGATTCCACGACTAAGTTATAGATTTGATTTGATATTTTCTCAAGCCAGATGATAAAAAATTATCATGTCCGGTTCTTTCAGATGATGTATTTTTAAAAATTCACCTATGTGATGACTTAGATAGAATTGAGTTATTTTTTTAATTTTATAATTCAACATTTTATTTACTGGGAATTGAGATTCATATTTTTTTTCATTTTTCTTTCTATGCAATTATCCTATTCTTATTTTATTTTTACTTTATTGACAAATAAGATCATTGAGATATTTTAAAAATATTATAAAGATATATTTCCATAATATTGACAAGCATTCTACTTTTGCATTGAATCTTTTTTTTTTATTTGCTTTATTTATTGTTGATATTTTTTTAATTATATTATTAAATTAACTTAGTATTAAATTCATTCAAATCAATGAATTAAATTTTAATTTAAATTAACTTAGTATTAAATTCATTCAAATCAATGAATTTAATTTTAATTTTTTTAAAAAAAATATTTGTATTATCATGATAGCTTTTCTATAATTAAAAAGTAAATAAATTCGCCCACAACGCAGTAGAGATCCATATATCCACACTATATGGCAAAGGTAAGAATTATTTCTTCCTAATCTAGCGATGTCAATGGACCCATGGATATTTTGTGGCATCGACAGTGGCTTTCTTTACTAGATGATGCGCATGTCACCATGCAACTAGGACGCGCCACCACCTTCCTCAGCATGGCAGTTAACATATTTCATTCTTTCAGAAGTAGTCTCGGCTCTCTTGACAGACTCTGGCTTATATCGAGGTAAACACTGAATCATCATCCTATCGAGGAGAGGGGAAGAAAAGAAAGATACGTAGAAAACATAATGCATTTTCTCAATCATAAGAAATTCTATTTCAGTGTGTGTGTGTGTGTTAAGGAAGGGCTCGACTGAAGACCCCTTGATGGAAATTGTACATTTTTGTTTCTGTAAACTGATGTTTTTTTTCTTGATTTCACAGCTGAGATTACAAGCATATCTCTATAGACACACCAGACCTTCCTTATCGAGTACGTAGGAAAAGTGTCAATACTCTAACAATGAGTGTGTACAAAGAGGAATGTAAATTCTATAATATAAAAACTGAAGTTCCAGACAGCTCCCCTTTTAAATGGAGTTTCAAAAAAAGGAAAAACAAAGCTAAATTCTTAATGAACAAGTACATAAATATACTCCTTCACCAACTGAAAGGAAAGGGAGAGGGAAAAAGAAACAAGAAAAACCAATCAACGGCGCCGCACGCCCCTAACCTCTCTTCTCCTTCGGTTGCCTTGCGTCCTTCCAAACGTCTTCACAAACCATTCAGGTATTCTTGCGGAAACTCTCAATCCAACAACCACTCCTACCACAAGTCCACTTCCATATCCGATCACAACTGCTATCCATTCAATATCTTTTGGAAGAATATTATTGGAGCCTTGATGTTTTGGCAAGTTTGGATGCTGTGGAGGTTCAGAACATTCGGATTTCTTTGGCAAATGTTTCATGTACAGTCCTGAGTTACCTTCGTATGAACTGTTATCGAAAGTATTAAATTGTTTTCCTTGTGGTATAGGACCCTCCAATTGATTACGAGAGACATTGAAGTATGCAAGGAATGTGAGCTGCGTCAAATGCTGAGGGATCTCTCCAGAGAGCATGTTTTGTTAAAGGTCTAATGATTCAAGATTTGCGAGGTTCCCCAACACTGACGGGATGTCACCTGAGAGATGGTTATTTGAAAGGTTAAGCGCATTAACCTTCTCAAGTGTCCCAATGGATTGTGGAATATCTCCTTGGAATGCATTGCTTGAGAGGTCAATGGCTGCAATCACATTTGGGATCTGCCAATATTTCATATACACGCCTTTGTTTGCCAAGTTAATTTCGTATCTGTAAGTAAAATCCCTGGAATAAACGGGCAAATGGAAAGTATGGATTGTCTGCATATATGTGAACTCCTTTAGATCAGAGAATCTCATACTTCTCAGGGTCTGAAAGAACTCTGATGGCAAGATACCCGTAAAATTGTTGTAGGAGAGGTCAATGATTTGCAACTTGCGAAACTCTAACATGGCACCAGGGCTTTTTATTGATCCAAAGAATTGGTTAGATCGCAAAATGAGTACCTGCAGCTCAGGAAGGTTTGCCAACCAAAATGGGAATTTGTCGCTAATTCTATTGTAACTCAAATCCAAAATCTCTATCATCCTGCAATTTGTTAATGATCTTGGCAGCTGACCCTCCAGTTGATTGTGACTTAGATCAATCATTCTCAAGTTGCTTTCATCTCTGAACGCTTGAGGAATTCTTCCATGGAAGAAATTGTTTGATAGATTCAATACAAGCAGCGAATCACTGAAGTCGCCTAAACAGTTTGGAAACATGCCACTCAATTTGTTGTAAGACAAATCAAGGAAACCAAGAGATCGCAAATTACACAGAGATGGTAAAATTTCTCCTGTCAGAGAGTTATTCGAAATACTATAACCGATGAGGGAAGGTGGTGGAATTGGGAGTTGACCTTCAAGCTTGTTAGAATCGAGTTCTAGCCACTGTAGCTTCGTCAAAAGAGAAAGCTCCCATGATTGCTCAAAGCCAATGAAAAGATTGTTTCGGAGAATCAAAATCGAGAGAGTTTTGTGACCTATGTCCCCTAGCCATTTCGGTATTTGGCCTTGAATCCTGTTGCGACCTAGATGCAAGTAGATCAACTCATCTTGGCTCCTGAGGAAATCTGGAAACTCACTTAAGTTGCAGTCACCTAATGCCAAATACTTAAACTTTGGAAGTGTAGTGTTATCACTGATATTAGTGAGCACAGTCAAATTGTTACGGCGTATTTGGAGCATTGTTAGGTGTTTGAGACTAGCAAACATGCTGAATTCTATAGTGCCACTCAAGTGGTTGTACTCCAATTTGAGTTCTTCTAGATTCACAAGTTTGGACATATACTCTGGAATTGGACCTTGCAACTCATTGTGTCTAAGATGCACGAGTGTGAGCTGGGTAAGGTTCGAGATCCATAATGGAATTTTCCCTGTTAATCGATTATTGGAGAGATGTAATTGACTAAGTTGGGTCATGTTCCTAAGAGATAAAGGGATTTCACCAGCTAAATTGATGTCCGAAAGATGTAAAGCTCTAATTTTGTTTAGGTTTCCTAGCCAAGACAAACCTGGGGAGATGAAATTGTTTTGAGACAAAGATAACACTTCAAGTTGGGTTAGGTTTGCCAACGAAAGAGGAACCTGACCTGAAAAATTGTTGTGTCCGAGATTTAGATAGCCTAGTTTGGTGAGATCACCGAAGGATGATGGAATTAGACCCTGCAAATTGCAGTCCTCGAGATTGAGAAATGTCAACGAAGACAAATTTGCGAGGGCATCAGGCACGGTAGAAGAAATGTTAACCGAGCTGAGATCAAGTTGCTCAAGCCCGGTGAAGTTTTGAGCTAGCCTTCTCAAGTTGAAGCTTCGGAGCTCTAACAAGTTTCTTGCAGATGAGTCAACATTTCGACCAAGATCAAGAGAAGTCAAGTGAGACAATTCTGTGATTTCTAAGGGAATTTCGCCGTAGAACATAGAATTGGAAAGGTTGAGGTATGTTAGACTTGAGAGAAGGGCAATTCCAGAAGGAACTTGAGAATAATTGAAGTCATTACCCCCCAGGTTAAGCCTTCGAAGGTGAACAAGTTGAAAAAGGCTGCTTGTGGAGTTGATAGAACCATAGAGAGAACTACTTCCGAGGTCAAGGCCAATAACATAGCCAGTGTCCTCATCACACTCGACGCCATCCCATAAGCAACAATCACTGCTTTCTCCTCTGATCTTCCATGATGCAGTCTTTGGATAAGCGTAAGAACTAATGGAAGCGTTGTTGCTGATGGAAAAGCTTTGCATGAAATGCAACAAGGCAGATCTCTCAACGCCATGACAGAGTGGTTGCACAGTGTTTACTAAAAGAAACAATAGTGTCAAAAAGCACACGAATGACAAAGGCCCATACGATGGTGAAGCCATAATGATGCTCCTGTCGATAATTTTTTGTTGTTGACTCAGAAGTTGGAGTTGAGAGCCTTTTATAGCAAACCAGCGGCATTGATTGTGTCTGTGAAGAATACAAAATCAGAAGAAATAAATTTGGTATGTTGTCCCATACGATGACTTTAATTCAATTCTACTCATGGGACCAACCAATACGCTAGGAGGTTCGATTCCACAGGAAGAGAAATGACGACTTCTGTGTCTTCAAATTAATTCGATTATTCCTGATGAAGACTTGTAACCATGGTACATCCGGGTGTTTCTTACAATATTAACGTTGATTTTTAAAATATGTTTTTCACTTCATCACATTAAAATGATTTTAAAAACATAAAAAAATAATTTAAAATAAAAAAAATAAAAAACTTACAAAATTACGAATTGAAACAGGAATCAAATATGAGTGGCGTGTCAAAGATTGAATGAAAAATCCACTTAGGTACTCGATCTTTAGAAATAATGCAATATGTACCATTTAGATCCCTTTAATTTTTTAAAAAATCAATTTTCATGCACAATTTTATTTGTGTTATTTTTCAGTTCTTGGTTAGAGAGAGGAAAGAAAGAGGGTTGCTGGATTTCGACAAAAAAAGAGAAATTCCAGCCACCAAAATGAGTTTTTTTAGTGTCTACAGGTTTCATGAGATAAGAGACACTTCATAATAGTTGTTTATAGCCTCGATGTTACATGAAAAACCAAATCTAAGTCGAGAAAGCCAAAACTAAACAAGTTTGACTTCAGATTTTTGAATCGTTTTTTGGGTATTCGAAGTTGACGAAATGATTTGTGGGCATTGGTTAAGTGTTTTTCAGTTGAAATAGCTTAGAAATTGAGTTTTTTAGACAAAAAACAAGATCCCTTGATTTTCCAGCCACCACTGTGTGGCATGAATCTGGGCTTGCAGACAACATGTTGCCTGCTAATGTTTTTTCAAAAAAATAGGGGAGGACCCTTTAAAAAAATAAAAATTAGCTCAAGCCCGTAAAGGCTTGCCAACACTCTGGGTCATAGGCCTACGAGTTTAGGTTTTTTTGGTCCTTTTTCTTTTTTTAAAAAAGTGTTAAATATAAATTTAAGGAAAAAAAATATTAAACCCGAATAAGTTCGTGGTTCAAATCACGGATCTAACGAGTTAAGTTACAAGAACTGGGCTATTATTTTTTTTTCTAATATTGCTTTTTTTTTACTAGTGTCTTTTTTTATATCTTTTATTAAAATAATTGAAAATTTTATGTTTCGATTAATATCTCTCATTGGTGATTTTTTTTTTTATTTAATGTTTTTTGGATAGAGATTGTTTTTTTTTTTTATGGTGGTTAGCGTATTTAATTTTTAAAAAAATTATTCTGATTCATCAATATTTTTTTAATATTTTTATAGACAAGAACTTTAATTTAAAAAATAAAAATATTTATTTTCAGATAATATTTTTGATATGTGCTGCCTTGCATAATATTTATTTTATTTTATTAATTTAATATGTGTGTCTATTTTTAATATCATTTGATTGAATAAAAAATTAATTTTAATAAATAAAATCAGTAAACACAACCGGATAAATGTTCTGATTATTAACACATTTGATTTTTCTATTTGATTTTTAGTTATTGTTAATACCTTTTTTTTCCATTTATTATCATACATAGTTCTTAATTTATTTGATTATATGTATGCATAAGCTTTTCAATTTACACTTTAAATTTTTGTAAGTACAAAAATGCATCGAAAAAGCCTACATGTACAAATTTTTTGTAAGAGGAAAAAATATATGGCCCACGGGTGATGCATTGTCTAATTTATTTTCAAAAAAACTAGAGAGGACGACATGATACAAGTTTTTTTTTATTAACACACATAGTTCTTAATTTGTTTGATTAAATATATGCATAAACTTTTTAATTTTCACTTAGAATTTTTTAAACTGCAAAAATATATCAAAAAAGTTTGTATAAAAAACGTTTTGTTGAGAAGCAAAACATCTGACTCGTGGCAAAGCGCGAGTCAAGTATCTAGTATAAAAAAAATTATGTAAGGATGACATTTAGTTTGATAAAAATGTTCATAAATCTTAAAAAACATCACATGTTTTTTTTTAAAAAAATAATTAGAGCTCATATCTTAAAAAAAGTTGCTATATGCAAAAATTAAAAAAATACTTCCACTCCATATAAGGAATTAACGATTTATTTTTCTATATATGATATTAAAGTCAATATGTAAATTCAACTTTCTAATTTTTATTCACTCATATATAATTAAAATCAAAACATAATAAAATTATATTAAAATTTAGAAAAATAATAATATTTGAACACGGTTATTATTTTGCAAGGGGCTTTGTTGATGTCTTATATTATTTTTGACTTATATAGATGAAAAACAATTATAGCTTTTGATAAACTCTACTAAATATTAAAAAAAAGACTTCTTAAAAGGTAGTATAAAATTTTATTCGTGCTATAATATTTTTCTCAAATATGATAAAAATGAACTTTTATAAAATAAAATGATTCATAAAAATTACAATTCTAATATTTTCAAGTGAAAAGTTAATAGAGCCATAAATAAATAAAAATTCATATTTTACCAAAATTACTATAAATTTTTTTCTAAAAAGACTCCTTAGGAAATAATTTAAAAATATTTTAATATAATAGTGATCTTGGTAAAAGATGAAATTTTAGTTTTATAATATTGAAATATAAATATTGTAATGTAAGGTCTAATGCTTTATCAAGTTTTAGAATTTCTCAAGAATTTTCAACTATAGTTATTTACTAAATATTAGGTAATAAAAATTAAAAATTTAAAAATAATCAATAATCAATAAAAATTCAAAGTCCAAATTAATATATATATTAAAAAGTCTTGGCATTTAAGTGTAGCAATGAATAGTAAAAGTCAAGATTTTTTTTACTTTGATACTTAAAAGTCCATTCCTTAAACATAAGGTCCGGCAAGAACTTGGAAATGTCAAGTCCGTCTTCCACGTTATGAGTGTCCCATCCCTCTCCCGTTCCGTTCAGCAGTCCAGTCATTCATGCACCAGACTTAAAGCCAGCTTCGTTCAATCTGAAAATTTGCTCCATTGACCAAAAGTATCACAGTGATACACTAAATTAGCAATCCACGGTGTTTTTCGAGAATAACTACTGTATTTTTCCCATATGAATTAGCTTTTTTTTTTTTAATGGGTGTATTTTTCCTGTATTTTCATGATGGAAATACTGTACTGTATTTTTTCTACATGACTTGTAAGATTTTTTTATTAATTAATGGAATATAGTTCTCCCAACACAAAGTCGAGAAAATCTAGAAAACTTGAACGTCGACCTGGATCATTACTTGAATCTTCGGAGGAAAGTTTCAGTATTTTTCTTCCCCGAGCTTTGCCCACCAGATGAAATTTCGCTCGATTCTCCCTGCTAGTCTAGTCAACTTGATATTTATTTTTTTAACTTATCAACGCAACTACAACTCATGTTTATCATAATTTTAATTTAATTTTTATTTTAAAAAATAGTAAAATAACGATAATTTAACCATAATCCAAACATGAACATAATCATCATTTATAAGAAGAAATCTAGTGGTGGCTAGGAATTGGCATATAAGGAAAAGAATCTCTATGATAATAGAGTATAATATCTGGCAACCCCATGAATTAATTTATTATAATGGGTAGAGCCTGCAGAAAATAAGAGCTATTTACTGAAACAAGCGGGAAGCAATAATCAGAAATATTTGGCGGATGCAATAACCAAAAAAATAATAAATTACCTTTCTTTTTATTTTTCACCTGTCTTTTTATTTTTATTTTTTTTGAATTTTGAGGTAAAGAACTAAATGTATGTTTAATAATGTGATAGTCTTTTTAAAAATTATTTTTTAATTAAAAATAAACTAAAATATTATTATTATTTACATCTAGAATTATCAACATGCACCTAAAAAAATAACAATTTATTTTTTTTAGACAAAAAAAATTAAAAAACATTTTAAAAAGCATGTTAATCACAGAAACGAATACTCATTAGACAAAAAAAAAAAGAAAAAAAAAAGAAGAAGGTTTTGGACCTCCATTTCACATTAGCGCCAGTTTTTCACCTTATAATTTAGCCTCATTATGCAATTTCCATCGGGTCCAGTGTTGAAGCTATTTAAGTATTGTAAAAAGATTTTTTGGGCTTGACAGCAATTCATTAGGCTGAGCCAATTAGCAAAAGTGGGCGTATAAAGATATCAAATTGGAGCATCTCCGTATACCTGTATAAAATCTTGAAACTCATTAATGGTGTCACCGTATCTAAAGTTCAGAATTTGACAAGCCCGACACTTCCAAACAACATGGGTCTACACGAAGGCTCAACTTTTAGAAGTACAGAGTTATCAAGAATCAAGAACAAAGCAAGTAAATGTTCTGTTGTTTGCAGTCCCTGCACTTTGCTGAGTTAGATTCAAGTGTTTTCATCTGCAAACAAGCCATACATGGCGGTTTAGTTATAAGCACGTTCAATCGATTCACCTAAAAAGCCAACACTGATGGCTTGTACCCGCTGACGCGCTGTAGAGCAGTATATACAGACTCTAACATGGGGGGTGGAGGAGCATCTTCATGCCCAGGGCAAGCTGATTGCATAGTTTCGCCTACCAGTGGCAAGAAAGTTGATGCATAATGGCTATAAGATGGCTGGCCCGATGCGGTTTGGGCATCACTTCCAAACCCTCGAATGAGCAGTGCCATTTCCCTACCTGAAAAGCCCTGCAGGAGGCAGCAGGTCTTCGAAGTCTTGAATAGACAAGTGTATTACTTGAAAGAAATTCATAAATTGAAAAGAAAGGGAAAGAGCAGTAAGGTCAGAGCACGTATAATACTTGTGGAAAGTAAAAGTGCAAAGAAACTGTAATCAAGAAAAGAGAGTTCATCCAATAGACTGATAATATCCCCTTACAAAAACCTCAGAAGAGAAATGGCAAACATTGATTAAACAAATAAAAAACTCTACTTTCATTTCCTATCGTCGTCGTCGTCGTCGTCGTCGTCATCAAAATCACCTCCATCCTCATACTCCACATCTTCATCGAAATCCTCAATCTCCTCCTCATCATCATCAACGTCCTCATCATCTTCTTCATCCTCATCACTGATCACTCTCTCGCTCTTCCCACGTGCCTCCACACGACCCATCTCTCCGGACCGACCAAATCTCCAATTCAAAGCCCCGTTAATGTCACTCACAAGACCAGCATTAGACTGACCCCCAAGTAAATTGAAGATGGGCTTTTGCTGTGGTTGGAATAGTGCAGGGTCAGAAATCATGAACTGGCTGGTGATGTTATTGGACCCACCTAAAAGAGAGCCGGGTAGGAGATGGAGAGGGAACGACTTGCCGTTCTTGAACAGCATCATCCTTGTTGCTGGGGTTGCCATTTGAGAGGAGAGACTGGAGGAGTGTTTTGCTTGCTCTGTTTTGGAGGCGGGTAGTGATCTTGTCCAGGGGCTTTATATAGGGAGGGTTTAGGGTTTTACGACGGTGGAGGGCATGAACACGTGGCAGTAGGGAAGGTTGAAGGAAGTTTCTAGAGACCGTGATCATCATCATCATCATTTTCATCAGTGATCCTCCTCTAGCATCATTATCATTAGGACCTCTATAACAACCTCCACCTCCAACTTCACATTCGTCTTCATTATTACTGCAACAATTAACATCACCAATATATCATCTTTATTATTTTATTATAATTATATTTTCAAATATTTTTTACAAAATATTTTAAAATATTTTTCATGTAAAGTATTTTACAAAATTTTATGGTATAAAAACATATTAATTTCTCAAATATTTTCTATTAATAAATTAGTTTACACTAAACAAATATCCCAATGTTTTATTGTTTCAAGACTCCATGAAGGGCACCCCAAACAAATAATTTGATAATTGTTATTATTAAATTATAACTTATCAACCTTGAAGGGTTCGCTTGATGAAAAAGATTTTTTCTGAGAAAGAATTTCAAATCTCGATAATAATATCTAAAAAAATTGTAATTTTTATAAATGTATTAAGCAACCTATAATATTGTCACTTTGTCTCGAAAAACATGTAAACTGATTGTAACGAACGTGAGAAAATAGTAGATGAATAAAATATTGCTTGATTGCAAGCGTGCAATCCTCCTCTCATGAAAATATAGATACTTAAGCTTGTTTATTTGCTGGAAAGTAATTTTTTTAAAAAAAATATATTTCAGAAAAGTGAATTTTTTTTTCTAATGTTTGATAGTATAATAGAAAATAAGTTGGAAAACACTTTCCAGTATTTGGTTATGTCATGGAAAATGAGCTGCAAAATAACTTATTAATGTTTTATTTTTCTTAAGTTTATTAAAATAATAAGGAATAAATCTTACAAATTAAAAAGTTGAATGAGAATGAAATTGAAAAATAAAATTTCATAAATTATCTCAAATAAAATAAATAATAAGTAACAGAAATCAAATAATAATAATTAACATTTCATAAATTATTTCAAATAAAATAAGTAACAGAAATCAAATCTAAAAAATAAAAAAAATAAAAGATGAAGAAATTAAAATAATAATAATTAACATTTCATAAATTATTTCAAATAAAATAAGTAACAATCAAAAGAATAAAAATCAAATTTGATAGATAAAAATTTTTAATAAAAAAATGATAAGGGAAAAGCAAATAACAATTATAAAAAATGAGGACCAAAGTTAATATAAAAATTAAATTTTAAGAGATGAAATTGAAAAATAAATATTCAAAACAAAATATATATAGCAATCAAAAGTTTGATAACCAAATTTGATATAATCAGCAAATAATATGACATTTCTAAATTTTTCACAACTTCTGGAAAGTGTTTTCCATCCAGATTTCCAGGAAAACACTTTCCTGGAAACCAAACCAAATTTTCCTTTGACTGGAAAGTGCTTTTCGTTGACTAACTTTTCTAAAAGCAAACAAATACAGAAAAGTTTGGAAAGTAATTTTCCGGAAATCACTTTCTAGAAAACAAACACGGCCTTAGTTAAGTTTTTTGGAAAGGTAAAATAGTAATTTTATTATTCCAATCCACAATGAATCTAAGGCATTTCTATTATATTTTTCTCATAAATTATAATTTTATTATTCCAATCCACAGTAAATCAAGACATTTCTATTATATTTTTCTTATAAATTATAATTTATGAGAAAAATATAATAGAAATGCCTTGATTCATTGTGGATTGGAATAATAAAATTACTATTTTTCCCTTCTAAAAAACTTAACTATCTATTAGGGGTTATTGAGTATTTTCACAAGCTCTATTGGTCATTATCTAATGGATCGGGGGCAGCTAGGTCTTTACATTTTTTTAATAGTATAATTATTTAATTGCTCTTAAAAGAAAAAATATTATTTACCTAAGGTGAAGGGATTTTTTAAATATTTTACTTTTCACTACACAATAAAATGATTGTATTGCATTTTAAATTAAAAAAAAAACTCCTTACCTTGCTTCCATGGGATTATTTGTACTTTCATTTTAGTTTTCTTGTGATTATCATGTAGTTCTAAAAGCAATTTCATATATATATATATATATATATAAAAATGGTTCATATACACGCTAGCAATTAAGCTGTCTCGTTGTGTTTACGTGGTACATACAGTGGCTTATGGTTGCCAAAAAAAGCTTTCTTTGGTGTTTTTTTATTCGTCACGGCAGAACCTCTATAGGTGGTGCATGTGGCTTAATTCCCTCTAGTTTAACACTGATTTGTTTTTTTTCCTTTTATTCCCTCTTTTCTCCTTAATTTTTATGCTTGACTTTCTAAATATTTCAAAGCAACCCTTCAATTTATTCAGTTAGGTCTTTGCATTTTTTTAATAGTATAATCATTTAATTGCTCTTAAAAGAAAAAAAAATTATTTACCTAAGGTGAAGGGATTTTTTCAATATTTTAATTTTCACAACACAATAAAATGAATGTATTGCATTTTAAATTTTAAAAAAAACTCATTTCCTTGCTTCCATGGGATTATTTGTACTTTCACTTTGGTTTTCTTGTGATTATCATGTAGTTCTAAGAGCAATTTCATATATATATATATATATATATATATATATATATATATATATATATATATATATATATATATAATGGTTCATATACACGCTAGCAATTAAGCTGCCTTGTTGTATTTAAGTGGTACATACAGTGGCTTATGGTTGCCAAAAAAGCTTTCTTTTGGTGTTTTTTGATTCGTCACGGCAGGGCTTACCTCTACAGGTGGTGCATGTGGCTTAATTCCCTCTAGTTTTACACTGATTTGTTTTTTTTTCCCTCTCTCCTCCTTAATTTTTATGCTTGACTTTCTAAATATTTCAAAGCAACCCTTCAATTTATTCAGCTAGGTCTTTGAATTTTGTTAATAGTATAATTATTTAATTGCTCTTAAAAGAAAAAAAAATTATTTACCTAAGGTGAAGGGATTTTTCAATATTTTACTTTTCACAACACAATAAAATGAATGTATTGCATTTTAAATTAAAAAAACTCCTTACCTTGCTTCCATGGGATTATTCATACTTTCATTTTAGTTTTCTTGTGATTATCATGTAGTTCTAAGAGCAATTTCATATATATATATAATGGTTCATATACACGCTAGCAATTAAGTTGCCTCGTTGTGTTTAAGTGGTATATACAATGGCTTATGGTTGCCAAAAAAGCTTTTTTTGGTGTTTTTTGATTCGTCACGGCAGAACCTCTATAGGTGGTGCATGTGGCTTAATTCCCTCTAGTTTAACACTGATTTGTTTTTTTTTTCCTCTCTCTTTTCTCCTTAATTTTTATGCTTGACTTTTTAAATATTTCAAAGTAACCCTTCAATTTATTCATTCTCTGGATTTAATCTATATTCTTTCAATTGATATTCTTTTATTTGAATTTTATAAAATTAAATTTTGTTTTCAATTTCACCTCCTTTAATTTTTTTAATTTGTTAAATTCTTTCTCCATTTTTTTAATTTCTATTATCATTTATAGTTTTTTTTAATGATTTCATTCTCCTTAAGTTTTATTGTTTTACTTTGGCAGTTTTTTTAGATTGATATTTTTTTTATTTTATCTTTTAACATAGAATTGAGCTTCTTGATTGAGTCTTGGTCTACGATTTAATGAATTATAAATTTGAGAGATTAACCCAGTTTTAGAAGATTCACCCGTGTTCCTTTTTTTTCTTTTTTTAAACTTATGTTTTTTCAGTTTCATCATTCAATATTTGATTTAATTAGATATTGAACTTTATTTTTTTTATTTGCTTTATATAGGGTTTTTCACTAATTTTGAAAACGACTCAAGTTATTTTAGGTTTTTTTGTTTATCATTTTTTGTTAAATTTAGTTTTTTTTAAAAAATAAATTTTCATTTTGAATTAAATTAAATCAATTGCTTAAATATAAGTGACACGATTAAAGAGTTGATGTCTTATCCTAAGTGCAGGAGTGTCACAGTAATAAATAACCCGGCAAGACCGGGGCCGAACCACAGGGAGGTGAACTATATAAATTATAATAATAATAATAATAATAAGAACAACAACAATAATGAAAACAACAATGAAGATGATGGTGAGGGTGATGATGAGTTAAAGAGGACTTTGAGATGTAAGATAAATGTAAAGATTAAACAATGATAAAAACAAATGTTAAGGTTAGAGGATCCACTAATAGTATTAGAGATAAGTAAAGTATAAACTCTTTATAAATTATTAACATAATCATATTAATCATCTTATTTACGTAACACCATACTTATAACTTTTATTAGGTATTCATGATGCTAACTTATGTTGACAACAAATCAAGTTCCTCTCATAATAACTATGTCAGCCGAAGACTATGAAGGATCAAGTATTTGATGTACCAAGTGTTATACAACACAAATCTAGATTAACCATTTAACAAGCAAGGTATTAAGAATTAATAAGATAAAAATGATAAGACATGTTAATAGCAAACTTTCTTGGATATAAACATTAAAGTCCATGTTGAGTTTATATTATACTTATCCTAACACCATTAGTGAAACCTTGTCACCTTGACATAATTAACTTAGTTAGACATTATGAAAAAGAAAAACATAAATAAACAATATAAGAACATAAACATGATATAAGTTAACTAAGTATAGTAAAAGAAATGAAAAGCATGAACAAGAGATTAATGAAAATAAAACTTAAGCATTACAACAATAAAGAGAGAGCAAGAACATGATCTTGATCTTAGAATCAAGATTTTTAAATGAATGGCAAATGCCTCCTTTTATAGGCTAAAATTCAGAACTATTCATTTGGTAATTGATTATTGATGTAGTGACCAACTATTGATTTAGTGGACTTGGTGGACAGCAGCACTCAAACACTTTGGCTGGATGAAATGACATTGATCCATTCCGAATTTGGCAAAGTGTTCTTCATGAAAGTTGTTGGCAATCATCTTATCTGTTCACCCATAAAATTGCAGAGCATTTGGATTACTAAAATACTAAGTAGTGCTGTTGATGGACGTGGTGGATAGACCTCAAGCTCTTGTCTGGACGAAATGTCATTGTTACCATCCGAATTTGAGAAAACTGTTTGTATGAAAGTTGTTAGAAATTGTCTTTTCCTTCCACCCACCTACTTTCATGTCATTTGGCCTTCTAGAACTCCAGATATGGGTAAAATTCTAAGCAGTGTTTGGGCTGGATTACAGGACAGATTCTGACTTCTCTTTTGTGGCCAAACTTTGAATTTGAAAACGGCAGATTTGGGTCTTACACTATTCATTAACATTGTAGGCCTATTTCTTAGCTTTCCATCTATATAAATTAAGCTGAAATCCAAGATCTACAGCTCTAGACATGACCCAATAACGAAACAGTGTTTTAATTTGAATTGAATCGGCATCTCCTTTCTAATCTTAGCCGTTTCTTTGTCCTTTCACTTTCAATAGTTAATCACATCAATCAATCCTTTGAATTATGAGATATGCCTGCATTTGAAATGAACATTTACCATAAATTAAAGTTATCTTATATTATCAGATCTGTTATTATAAAACATGCTCTAGTTAAGGAGTTATTGATACTTCAAGTGCAAAATGATGATATAAAACCTTGATAAAAATATACTTTTAAGTACTAATCAATAAGCATGTTAGACATCAAATGTGTGATAATATTGACGATAAATATGTTTACCTCTAGTACTAATCCCACCATTTTTTTTGTGATATATATAGCAACTTGATTATCACACATAATTTTGATTGGATTATCATTAATTTCTTTTAGATCTGCAAGAAATCTTTTTATTCAGACAATTTCAAAAGTTAAGTTGATACATGCGATATATTCAGTTTTCATGGTACTTTTAACTACACAACTTTGTTTGTTTTTTTTTTTTTTTTTGCTACACCTGAGAAATCAACATCAGAGTATCTAATAACTTTTGAGTTTTTACCTTTATTATCATATGTCAAATTATAATCTTTTGTGCCTTTAATATATCCAAGTATTCTTTTAACAACTATCCAATAAACTTCTCTAAGATTACTTTGAAACCTACTTACAAGACTTACAACAAAACTAATATAAGATCTTGAACAAAGCATAACATACATTATACCACTACAACTTAAGCATACAGAGTATTTAACATTTTTCTTCAACATCTTCATTGACATGACATATTTTCTTATATAATTTTATTTGTTTATTAATGAGAGTATCATTGGATCAGAATTATCTAGATGGAATCTTTTTTTATTTTTTATTTATCTATATATTAAGATATATAAAGAGTTCTACATTTTTTATCTCTAATAACTTGGATGCACAATACATATAATGCTTCACATAAATCTTTCATCTCAAAATGAGATTTTAAAAAACATTTCAATGCAACATCATTACCAACAATCAAATTATCATCAATAAATAAATATAAAAGTATCCATACTATTCCAATAATAATCACAATGATTAAAGTCATTAGCTATAAAACCATATTTAATATCAGCATTAATGATGGTAACAAATATATTTTTAGCAAAATCATGCTCCTCAAACAAAATTTCTATGTCAAGTTCCTCAAAAGCAAGCATGATTTCTCTAGTACTCTTATAATAGAAGAGCTAGCATTTTTAAGTGATAGAAGTGGAACACCAACATCAATTATGGAATCAATTTTGTCTTGAAAAAGATTATGACAAATTCAACGCTTTTACATACAAAAATTGGTACCATTCAATTTCTCAATTTTCCTTAATTCCTGACTAACAACCTTCCTAACCAAAATTATAACAATTAAAAAACAATTATTAGACAACTAACCAATAATGGAGAACCTTGATATAATTATGTATACCTTACTTCATCAATATGTTAATGATGTGTGAGAGAGACTAACATTTATGCTGCCTTGGAAAAAAAAGTGAAATTATGACCATAATGATGGTTTGAGAGGGAAGAAAAAAGAATGTACTAAGTAATATTCTATGAAGCAAGTAAAAAATTACAAGAACCGAAATAAAAACCTTAGGCTTTGATACCAATGATAGTTTTTATAATTTATGCAAGACAACAAAATTAATCTAAACAAAAAGAAAAGAATTTGTTCCAGATTAATGGGTGAGTGACTTTAGGTTTTATCTAGAAAAAGGATTTTTATGTGGTTTTGTTTTTCTATATCTGGTAGCTTTTATTTATATTTATGGAGGAGTTTTTTATCCCAGTATGCAAAATATCTAGATAAATAATATTATTTTTAATGTTAATGTTCCTAAAAAATAGCAACCTTATCTCCCATAAAATTCATATTTACATATAAAATTCTAGTTAAGTGCAACCATAAAATAGTCAGTATGATCAGGTCAAACTTCACAAAGTCAACTTGACCAAGACAAATAATATAGAGATGTTATTGCAAGGTTCTCAAATTAATTTTTACCATTACATTTATTTGGCTAGTCCTGTACTAGGGTTATCTGGCCACTTTATTCAACAGCTCATTAGGATTAGGATGTTGCTATTGCTATTTGGGTTTCAATCTAAATCCTAACTCCTGCATCATTATTCTTAGAATTTCAGTAAATTTGAATCATTCATGGTTTTGTTATTACAAAATTTATTGGAATTTCATTTAAAATTATTGTCAATAAACACATTTGAGACCAAATTAAGGGTTCAACTCACTTTTAGGCTAGAAATTTATTAGAATTTAATCTTCAATATAAGCTATTTAACATAAAACATTAACATAACTTAAATAAATTATGGTGAATAAAAAATTAGTCTAAAAAAACTCTACCCTTGGTAGACATGTTTTTTAGAAACTCATAACTCTTTAAAAGCTTTATCCTCCATAGAAGATAAACAAGCTTTCCTAGTGATTTATTTTGTGGAGATTTGAAAATTTAAAATTGGACCCAAAAAGCACTTAAGCTTTTAGAGGGTAGACCTAAGCAAATTGGGTTTTTAGCTTAAACTCGCACGTGTTTCAGCTGGAGCTCTGGTTGGGGCTTAGGTTTAATGTAAAATATTTTCTTGGGCTATAAAAGGCTATTTTTTGGCAATCTATTCTAAACTTGAGCTTGGGTTTCTAATTTTTTGCCAATAAGGAATTAATTTTTGTCAGCCTATTGTTTTTTCCAATCCAACCTATGAATGATAGAATATGATTAGTTTTTTCTTTTTCCAAAAACAATTTCTCAGAACCTGAAAAGTTTTTTCACCTTAAAAGACAACTGATTTACAGCTAAACCATTCTAGTTTTTTGGAGGGTAATCAAAGCTAATAATGAAGGATTTTCTATCGGTTTTGGTTCCTAATATTCTCTATAAAAGTGACACAATGTATAACATGGATAGAAACTAGGGTTCCTCGATCCTTAAAGGTTTAAAGCCCTTAATCACAAAGAAAGAAATTAGAACTCTCAAGTCCTCATGTTAGAGCCCTTAACTGTAGAGAAATCTATGATATATTCAGAAAAAAAAAATTTTAATTCAATAATCTTTAAATAAATAAATAAAAATAGACTATAAAAATGTCTAAATATAAGAAAGGCATTTTAATTAGTAAAATCCTAATTAAATTAAAGGTTGTAACTCATATAGACCTTCGATCATATGGATTGATTTTTGTCTCTTGGGTTGATCTACCTTGATCAGACAAAGCCCTATAACCCTTATAAAATTCATCTTCACCCTTCACATAGACAATTAGTTGTCTAGGTGGATTTTCAAAAATAAATCTGGGATTAGACTTGCCCCGAAGTAAGACTCTAGATGCATTACTCTTCTTTTTATGATTCTTATTTGTGCTTACCCATCTTAATTGATTTATCTGCTTAGTTAAGTCTGCTACAGAATGCTCCCGCCAACCAAGTTTTTTTTTAGGGTTTTTCGTGTTGCCTTTCGAGCCCTCATAGTGTCCTAGATGACCTTCATTTCTACATTGCGAAATAGGTTTTTACCATCTTCGTCTATTAAATAGACCAACTTATAATGATACTAATTGACGCAATGTATAATATGGATAAAAACTATGATTCTTTGACGACCCCCCCCTAAATTTTTATAGCCCTAGACTACAGAGAAAGAAACTAGAGTTCTCAAGCCATCATGTTACAGCTTTTAACTATAAATAAAACTCTGATTAATTCAGAAAATTATTTAATTCAATAATCTTCAAATAAAAAAATATCCTACGATAGTTTTTAAATACAAGAAAAATATCCTAATTAGTAAAATTATAATTAAATTTAAAGCCTTAATCTAGATAGAAAAAAAACAATCTGAATACAAGGGGAAAAAATTCTTGAAGAGTAACTTCCAGACATTATTTGAAAGCTTTATTGACTTCATATGACAATGAAATCTTAATGCTATATAAAAAATGATCTTTAAAATTTTTTGTTAAAATTTTAACTTGATCAGATGATCAAAAGTTATACTTATTTTACTAATTTATATGATGGACTCTTCTAGAACTCCTTTAAGACCTGAAAAATCTTAACTATCAAGGAAATAATATCGAAAAAATAATTATACTAAAAATAATAATAAAAAAGTTCCTCATGTCAAAAAAGCAGGGTGAAAAAAGAGTGTTTTAGGGGTTGGTTTTTCTGCACAAATTCTATAGAGTTTTTTACACTCCTTTTCACCTATATTTCCAGTTTTACTCCTCTATTTTAAGCTCTATTTTTCCTTTTTATTTTCTTTTTATTCTAGAGTTAAGGATTATTTCTTATAAAGAGGTATTTAAATCTATATTCTTTTAAATTCGTTAAACCTTGTTTATGAATAAACTTGAATAAAGAGTTATTGGAATACTTTTGAAGTTAGTTATTTTATGGCAAATAAAGAACAATAAAATCCGACAACAAGAAGTTTTACATTGGTTATGTGCTAAATAGGCATCTTCAAAGCGAAACCCGTGAGGAGTGTCCAAGAGAAAAAGAGATCCCAAGGCAGGAACGGCCTTATTAGAACCGAACTAGATTTCTTGTGATCAGCTCTCCCAAAATCAGCATCACCTTCCGAGATTACCAGGAGCTATGAACAGCCAGCAAGCAAGCAGTGTAATCTTCGAATGAATCGTTGATCAAGTTCTCTAACATGTTTCCACTTTCAGAAGTTCCCAAAAGAACTCATCCAGAAACTCCAAGTAAATCATTAATCACTAAAAACAATGTCTAAATTCAACAACAACCAATTTCAAAATAAGTACTGAAAGCTGTCCCTTCGGTTATGTATCTATGAACAAAACTTCGAACACAGTTGCAGCCAGTACCTAGCATTTCAACATGATTGCAGGTTGCCGACACCATTTTTACATTGCAACTGAACAAGTACATAAAACTTTATGATCTCATCCTTATCTACATCCATGTACAGGTACAATTTGGGAAAATAAAAATAATATAGAAATAAACATCTAATTGTCCATAATAAAATTTTGGACTTCTCAATATGAATCAGGAGACCTGCATTGCATGTCAGGTATGTAAAGATGCTTTCCGTCACTTCTCAAAATTGATTACTCGTCGATAACTCATTTATATTGCGGCCATGGGTCCATTGCCTGATAAGTTATCACCCCCGTTTCCTGATGTTCGGAATTTTTCAGTGTCCTGGACTCCAATTCGTGAAAACTGCTTCATTAGCATATCAATATAGGCAGGTAAGCAGTCCTTAAAACTCTTGGAGCAGCTCTTATCACCCTCGTCAACATCCTGAACCCCACCGTTGACCAGACACCCTACCTGAGCACCATCCATGTAGGCTTTACATGCCACCAGAATATCATTAGCACGCTTGTGGAAATGACCCAGTACAAAGTCCTCGAAATGCTGTGGCCAACCATGATTTGAATTGATTAGTTTTAAAATCTAAAGATAAGCAAGCCTTTTCACCAACTTAGAAATCTCATGCACAGTTTGCTAGTATTAATGCAAGCCTGGTCTGTGCTCACTGGGTCTATGCACAAGAAACAATTACCATTCAGACTGTTCCGGTTATTCATGGCAAGTACCCTTATCTGCCTAAACTTCCAATGGTTCTCACTTCTAACATATTTTAAATGTACTAAAAACTTCTCCAATTGGCAGTTTAGTGCTGGAACATAGGAAAATTACCCATATTTTCAATAATTTAAGCTTCTCTGGGATTGTTATCCAAATAATTCAGATGAACATTTAAACCAGCAATAATTCATGAAGCAAATAAGCAGTGAAAGAAACTTACCTTAGGCGGCCTCCTCATCGTGTAAGCCATTGTTTTCAGCGAAAAGCAAAAGGTACTCTCACTGTACTCCTGAGATCGCTTTTCACCATTTGCCGAACCACTCAATCGTTCATATCCAGGCTCATTAAAGAAGGGCTTCTGATTCAATATCAATGCCTGTATAGATACCAGAACTTGTAGCACAGTCGAGACTCCAGGCTGCCACATCTCATTCTTGTTACCCTGCCAGGTCCCAAGAAGGCTGAGGCATACTTTACCACAACTATACAAGTTTGGGTTGAGTCGAAGACCGCCAGAATGGTAGTAGACAAGCTAGCACAGACAAATCCAAAATTATGAGATGGAAAACTGTTCAACAGAAGATGAAAAAATAATACACACACAACCTCTATCACATACCGGTGGTACTTTGGGGTAGCCAGCAGGGAAAAAAACATCAAAGAAAAAGAGACCATCGTGGTAGGGAGTACCCTCTGCTCCAATAATTACAGCCCGCAATAGGTCCATCCTTGTTTCATAAACCCTAACAAATATAGAATCTGTTGACATAATAATAGTAGGACAAACAAAACGTGAGAATGAATTATGCAAATATTGAAAATTTATAACCTATTAAAATCATAAAGTTTCTCTCGATAGTAAAGGGAAAAAAAGGCAACATGCTTAAGAGCATTAATGAAATAGAGGATGAGATAAATAAATAAAAAGTCCTTGTGACATTTATTGTTAGCATACACATAAACATCAGTACACCTTCACCAGTTTCCCCCTTGTGATTCTGAACAGATAAACATTATGAACAACATGAAGGGAGCGGTGGGTAGGAGGTCCTTCAGAGAAGAAAAAAATGGGACCCAACATCCACTCAAACTTGCAATAGTAATTAATGATCAGAATCAGAAAGGTTACAGCTTACCTGGCAAATCATTTTCCAGGATTCTCCACTCGTCCTGAATTCTCTTTGCCCAGGTCTTTGGTGGCTGCCAGAAAGAGGATGCTATAGCATTATGCAATCAAATCATTGATAGAAAAATAAAAGAAAAGTTAGCATGGTTGCATCTTCTAAAATACTCACCTGCTTCATCGAAGAACTATTAGTATAGTGATGATCTGAATGATCTTCGACTGTATCAAATTGTTTAAATTGTTGAAACTTTCTGAGGATATCATCTTTATCTACATTTTTTGGAGTTCCAGCTGCACTGTCTTCAGGAGGGATATGTAAAGCATCAAATGGATCATAGACATTTGGATGACTTGTATGGTTAGGAAATGAGTAATTTAATTTTGACACCAAAGAAGAGATGGAAGGGCTAATAATAGGAAAATGATCCAATCCACCAACAAATGGAGGAGCGGGATTGGTATGTCCCAAATGTGCTGGGCCAACTCCATGAGGGAGCATAACACCGTCTAAGTGCTTTGCATAACCATAATCAGTCAAACTACTTGAAGAAACCAGCTCTATTTTACTCTGGAAAGGTGCAAAATTCAAGGCACTCCCCCCATGTTGTGAAACATTTTGTTCTTCCTTACCTTGGGCAGTTTGGGGAAGTGGCCAAGGTGAGGACAGGTTCACTCCAGAATCATGGCTCATGGAATCCATTGGGTTATGAAAACTTAAACCACTCACTGAACTCAGCTTCTTGCTTACATGGCCCGGCTTCAATGACCATGAACCACCACCATTAGATTGCATTTGATTGTTTGTATTGAAAGAATTAGTTCCATTATCAGATTTCTTAGCATTATTATCAGAATTTGGCAACCAAGGAATAGGGGCCTCCACTCCAGGAGGAATATCCACCTTGTCAAAATGGGATTGTAAAAATGAATACTCATCAAAATCCATGAAGTCATCAGGATAAAGATCCATATGTGTGCCATCATCGTAATCAAGACCATCCATGTTAATTATATTATTTTCTCCAGAGGAAGGACTGAAAAGACAACTGGAAATACCGTCCTAGAGAAAAAATTAAAAATATCAATAAGAAAAGAAAAGAAACACAATATATCAGCTCTAACAGGGGTACAGTGTATAAACTAATATGTACCTTAGCTTGACTGTAGCCATCAGAGTTATCTTTTATGGATTTTCCTTTGTTCTTCAAGTCATTTTTCTTGTCAAGAATCATCACATCAATGGCATCTTCATCCTTGTCAACATCAATTATTTCATGAAGAATAACCTACAAAAAATATTTTTTTTACAAATACAGTGCATGAACTGATGGGAGCGAAAGGAAAGTGAAAGAAATTAAAGGTTAATGCCTTTTCTTTGAGAGTCAAGATGAGAAAAGGAAACTTTCCTAATGTTATCTTGAAGAGATTAGAAAAAAAAAATTATATATTGATGAGAATGAAATGGAAAAAGATATAATTTATTGATTTCACTTTCTTTTCCACTCATGCCACGCAGCAAGATAAATTTTTAATGAAGAAGTTTGATTCTTTTCTTTTCTTTTCCTCTCATTTTCTTTGCATTATTTCACTTGTTTCCCTTTGCAGATATAGATATCCTAAATAGTTTTAGAATATCTGTTCAAGGATAAAAAAAAAAAAAAAAAAAAGAGGAACCATGGAAAGAGATCAACATCATTTAGTAAACAGTAGTTAAGAAAGCAACGTTAACAATACAAAGTGAATTTTTGATATATTTCTTGCACAAAACTTAAGAAGCTGGAAAAAAATAAATACAACACTATAATTACAACAAGAACCTGACAGCAAAATAAGCTGAATACCAAATAGGTAGGTGTTATATTCCTGCTACTTAAACCATTTATCTCGAAGCATTTAAGGGAGTAGTCATTCTATTCCTGCCATGGAGTAGATAAATCCAATGATGCAGGGCTAAAACTGGCTGGATATGGTACTGTAGCAGCAGCATTCCAGTAAAATTTCCAGCATTGTTGTAAGGATTAAGAGTATCTAGTCTTTGCATTTATTTAATTTGTTCATGATTGCTTGTACAGCACACATTAGGTAAAATGAAGATTACATGTGTTCTTGAGTTACTAGGATTTAGCCTCTTACAAGTAGTTACCGTCTCAAAGCCATATATATAGAAAAGGTTGGCTTTTCAAATCTATCATGAACTTAGAATTTTGATAATTAAAGTGTTTAACAAGGAAAGAGGTATTATATTTGTTTCCCTCTGCAACCTTAAGTCTCAATGGAGTACCAAAATATATCCATGGCTCCATGCCTCATTGTGTTCCCATACACAGCAATTGGTGTTGGAGCCAAAAACAATTCATAACTCTGCACCACACAAGATCACACAAGTTGAAGAGAATAAAGAACAAAATTGCTGTGATTGCACCAGAAACAACATAAACTAGAAGCTCGTACTTATCTAAGCCTTTCAAAACACCCTTGAATCATAGAAATTTGTTTGAAACAGTCTCCCATTGAAACTAGACCAATTGTTAATAGCAGCTGCAAAGTCTGAGGTTGTTTGCAACAATAAATTAATCTATAGGATGGAAAAGGAAATGAGATTGGATGAAAGAGAACCATGACCAAACACCATAAAAGAGCACCAAACTCCGATATAGTCCCAACCTTAAGATATTACAGGTCAATTTATCAAGTTCAAATAGTTGGTCTCTCTTTTCCCTTCTCTCTAGTAGTGAGTAAGAAAGTAGTCTTTCTTAGTTTGAAATCTGGGGCTTACAAGATCCAGGACTGAGAGTTTTTAGTATTTCCTTGATTTTGGGCAGCTGTCTGAGGGCCTATGCACAAGTGCAAAGACAAGAACTGCTGAAGACATGTCTTCATTCCCAATTCTGCAGCTATAGCTAGGGCTTTGGAACACTAGTACCAAATGGCTAACATTTCCTCCCTTAGCGCTCTCCCTCCTTCACTTCATGAAGGGGGAAGATGCCCTCCACAAGGCTTTGCTTGTGGCAAACCAGGTTCATACTAAATTAAAACAAGGAATAGAATGAATTGGTGGATAGCTTTCTATCGGTTCCAAGTCCAAGTAAAGTTGGTTTGACCATGCCCATGGCTGGATATAGCAAGTGCGCAGCGCGCTCCCAACCTTTTCATAGGCCAAGGTGCAAAGTCCAAAAGCAGTGGATTGAAGGATTCAAACAAACGATTCTATCCACTGTTAACCTAAGGACAGCACATACATTGGGTCATTCGGTCACTACCTCGATCATAATCATAGTTTGCTATCTTCCCGAAGATAGCAAGCGGAAGAGCAATTAGGCGGTGTGTCACCCTCCTGAGCGGTATGGTATGAAGCCCGTAGACAATGGCTTTAGGGAGATGCTTTGAATTAAGACCCCGAGTAGTTTACCGGACAAATTGAGTTGTCGATACCTCTCTTAGTGGAAGATCAGAATTCTCTTCATCACGAGACTGATCGGATCCACAGTGGACACCCGAGAGACCTCCACAAGGCAGGCTAAAAGAGTCAAGAGGACAACAAGCAAAGAGTTATGCTTTCATTTCTTTGTAGTTTGACACAGCATTTAGAGGGGCATGACAGCAGATAGGGACTACCCGCATGGATGAGTTATCACATTATTCACCTGCCATGAAAAATAAGCCATAGCTAGAGAAGAGGAAGAATCCAGCCCACTAGTAGTACTCATCCCTCCGACGCCGCAGAACAGCTCCCTATTCCGTCAAAAGTGAGATCGGATTACCCAACTGACTAGGTTGGTTTACGGAGTGTTGGAATAGCTAAAGCCCACTCCGAATCCATCTTTCAATGTAGAATGTAAAATTGTTCAGATGTTAGTAATAAGTCAAACTTACATTTGAGCATTCTTAATCCTAACTAGCTTTAAAAACTTTCCAAATCGCGCTCATTAATTCTAACCTAATCCCCAACCTAGTTTCATCTATCAAACCCATCCTACAACTAACCATTTTAACTCCAAAACCATTACATTACCACAAAAGTAGTGTGCTTGAGAGGGCTACTTAATGATCCCAAGTCCTGACACCCTTAGAATAGGCCAAATGCAACACAAAACATTTTGAGAAAAAAAAAATAATCCAAACAATAGATAGCAAAGCAACCCACTTTTCCTACAAATGCAAGTTTCTAAAATATGTTGATCATTCCTTCTCTCCGAAAATAGCTTACTGTTAGCATTATAATTTCATTCAAACACAGCCATTCTCACTAGTATAGGCTCAAAAGGGGCACCACCTATCAGAAAACCTCTCCGAAATCTCAGCCCTTTTCCCATTATAACCAACTCAATTATTCAAGCAATCAAAAAAAAGGCACCAACTTTGACAATCACAGAGACATTAAATCCCCAGGAAAAAAGAATTAATCAGTAAAAAAATCAAGATAAATTCATGATCGGAATAAATGAATAAAAAGAAAAGAAAGGCTCGAAATTGAACAAAGACAACAACTTTTTTTACAAGAACCTGTTTGTTTTTTGGCTGTTTAGTGTGAGAGCGAGAAACAATCGGAGCTGGAGGAGGTGGGACTTCGATCACGTCAGGGTCCATGAACACTCTTTTTTTCCTGTTTCGTTAGTGAGAAAGTGAGAGGAAAAATAAAGAAACAAAGAGGAATTCCAATTCAAGAAAAGGAAAGGTAAAGAAGGTATTGAAAGAGAAGAGAGACTTGGAATTCAAAGGGATGTGTAGCGGCGGCGGCGGCTTCATTGATGAAGATGATGATGATGATCGGCTTGTGGAAGAATCAAGAAAGAATGAAACGCGGCTCGGCTCGGCTTGGCTTGGTGAGAAGACAGAGAGAAGTGGTTCAGTTTCGGTGTTTTCAAGGCTTCGCGCCTAGCAAATGGGTAAGACAGAGATGGATGATTAGCTCGAGTCTAGAGTTGCTTCTTGTTATGTGTCTTCTAATTTATGTCTTAAAATATTTTTTAATTTTATTTTTTTAGTATTTAATTGTAATTTTTGTTGGATTATCTTCTCCGCTACTATACTGATTATTGTGTCATTTTAAATAGATTTATGAGTTTCAATGGAAAACCTCACAACCGATGGATTACCTGTAACAATTCCATCAATGGCTGAGATCGAAGAAAAAAGTTCGTAGAGATAGTAGTAGAGTACTGACACAAGAGTTGGACCCTCTGTCTTTCTCCGTAGACTTTTGCGAGTTTTCAGGGAATGATACGAGGATTTTCCACATGTACTAGTGGAAAGTCTGGTTATGGGACCCACTTCTTCATGGACTCCACGTCAGATATAGTACTTTCACTTTCTACTGTTTGTTCTGAATTGTTTTTGGACCATCCTATATGTTGATTAATTAAAATTAAATATTATTTATGGAAATTATTAGATAACACTAAAATATGAATATTATTTCCTTTTTTCTTTTTATGCTGGTAATAAAAAATCAAATAAAATGCTATAAAATTAGAAAGATGTAAAAATATCCCTTGTTTCTCTGGCCACTTGCATTACGGATTTCGAATTTAGCATTAAACTTCAATTTATTTATTTATTTAAATTAAAGGGAGAGCTCGAAACCATGCAAATATCAAATGACTTGATTTGTGTAAATTTTATTATTTTAGGTAAAATAATTGCTGGATGGTGTTAGATCCATGGCTGGATTCAATAATATATCAACATTAAAAATTTATTTTTTAATAATTTTGAATTGTTTTAATGTTTATTTTTAAAAAATATTAATTTAATATATTTTAAATAAAAAATATTTTAAAAAATAATGAAACAGAAGACAAGGCAGCTGATGCCATGCATCGACGGTTGTCGTGGAAGAGAGATACAGAGTCTGTGACGTATTGTTCACGTAATGCACATAAAATCTTATTTAAATGAGACATGGAATTCATAAGTTAGGAAAGACAGGAGCCACTCTACTGACGTTTTCCAAGGGTCCGTACTAACCTACTTCCTAGTGCCCAAATTCTTGTCAGAGAGTATTGAATAATAGGCCAATGGCTTGTTTACACGTGGTTTAACAAGATAATTCCCCCCTGTCATTCGATAGTGAGACCTCTTATCGCCTGACAATAAATTTTGGGAGGGTCAATGAATATATTAAAATTAAGAAATGTATTCAAACATGTTAAAAATAAATTTGTAAAGAATCGACTAGAAAGGGATAATATTCATGTAAATATAAAATCAACTAGAAATTTCAAGTTAATGAGGTTTTGTTTATGATTTGATTCTTGAAAATAACCACTCGTGTTGCCTAATAATATGTTTATAATAAAAAAATATTCAAAATATATTCAAAATTTATATAACAAAGATTAAATTGTAAGTTTTTCTATTTGTAAGTATAATTTTGCATAAGAAAATTTTAGATTTTTTTGGAACCAACGAGTTTTTTTCCCTTAACTTTGGGGGAGTTGTGTCCCCGTATGCAATCCTCTAGTTACTCCCGTAATTTTGTAAAATATGAAATTTATATGGCCATAAACCTATTCGCAAATGCTTTTGAGATAGATTATTTTTGTGTTTTAAGATTTTTTTTAAAAAAATAATTATTTATATTTTTTTATTTTAATTTTTTTTTGTTTTCAGATTGTTTTGTTATATCGATATAAAAAAAATTATTTTGATATGTTTTCAATCGAAAAAAACTTTGAAAAGCAACCGCCACCACAATATCAAACAAGCTTTCCATGCTACAAATAGTAGAAATTCCCGACGCAAAACTATGGCAATCTCGAGTGGTCAGCGTTGACTGTTTTGAAATTTTGCGTTTATAATTTTGTTTTATTCTATCATAAATTAAATTATTTTAATCACAATAAAGTTGTGTTTGTTTCAAGGTTTAAAACTAAAGATTAAGTGTTAAGAGATGAAGTGTTAAAGGTATATAAAAAATAATAATTAAAGGCTAAAGTATTAAAGATATATGTTAATATATAAAAATTGGTGACTTCAAGTTATAATCGCTTTACGAAAAAGTAATTTAAAGTGTTTCTGCACATGTAATTCAGTTAAAAAAATATTAAAAAAAATTGAATGAAGTATTTTTCAAGTCATGGAAGGAAAAACCATAAAATTCATATATAATGGAGGGATAAAATAAATATTAAATCAAAGTTTAAATTGAATTCAGTAAAAAATAATATATAAAATATATTTGTGGGATCCCATAAGATTCCTGTGAAAGTATTGCCAGTAATAATGTATCATGATGACCCGGCAACCGAGGATGTTTTGCGTAGGCCGTCCTCTTCCTTAGGGGAGGTTAGGTCAAAGGTATTATCATCAGCGAGGGGATGTTTGAAATTACAGTGCAGATAGCTTTTTTAAATAGTTTTTTTATTTAAGAATATTTTTTTTATTTTTAATCTCAACATATTAAAATTATTAAAAAAAACTAAAAAAATATATAAATTTAATATTTTTAAATAAAAAATACTCTTAAAAAAAGTATTTAAAAGCAAAAGTAGAAGATGGGTTAAACACCTCCGGGCATGGTCTAACTATGTTTTTTAAAACAATTTCTTTAAAATTATTATTTTTTATGTTTTTAGATTATTTTGTTTTGTTGATATCAAAAATAAATTTTTAAAAATTAAAAAATATATATTATTTTGATGTATTTATAAGCGAAAATCACTTTAAAAAATAACATCTATCACTGTTTCAAATAACCCTTATATATTTTAAAAAATACAATATGCGCGAGCGAGAAACCAATCCGATATAAAACATGATGAAAGGATTTCAATCTGAATATTGCTAAATATTATAAAAGATGGAAGGAGTATGATAATAAATCAACTCTTATGAGGTATTTAGAAATATGTTAGTGATTATTTTTTAAAATATAATTTTTTAGAAATATATTAAAATAATATTTTTTTATTTTTAAAGTGGACTTGATTTAAATTATAATTTTGGGTTTGAATGCAACTGTGTTCACCAGTGGTTTAGAGTATAGTTTCTGGCCTGAACTCAGAGCTGAGAGCCCATTAATAGGTCTGGCCCAATTCATGATTTCTGGCACCACAATCCGTTGATCACAACTCACAAAGAAGGTTTTTTTTTTTTTTTCTGGCACCACAATCCTAGTTAGACTTAGGTTCTGACCGTATAGTAGTTTTCAGTTTCACTTACAATTGCTTAATATATATTTACTCGACAGCTCGGAGTCATGCAAATGATATCACTGTTTTGATTCGTTAATTCAATAGAAACTACTGGGTGGCTGGGTGCTAGTCCTTTGAAACTTTTATATTTTGGTTTAAGATTTTATTTTATTTCCATTTTAGTATTTAATTTTTCGAGAAAGAAGAAAGAAAGTCATAAACAGTAGAGGAAAAAAGTGTTTGATGATTTTATTCATAAAATAGCCAAATTTTGATGTTAATGCATTCAATTTGACGAGAAAAGTGCTATTGAGATAACTTTTTACCTTTTATATTTCCATAAAAAGCATATCGAGTTTAATACAATTTTTTTTATTTGATTTTTTTATTTAAACTTATTTAGGGGTGGTTTGAGTTGGAAAATTAGTTTATAAGAGTGTTTATTAGACGTTTTTAAGTGAAAATAGATTAAAAAAAGATATTTTAGATATAAAAAAAAACTTCAGCTTGATTTTCCAGCTACTTCTTTGATGGTCGAAATCTAGGCTCACAAATGACCTGTCATCTGGTTTATTTTTTTCAGAAAAAAAAAGAGTGAATGACAATTTATCCGTTACTTGAAAAAGAAAAAAAAGGCTAGAACACACCTTTTTTATGTTGCGCCAGGTGCTTAGACCTAGCTACTTTTGATTTCTTTTCAAAAAATTTTAGTGTTTTCTAATTAAATTAAAAATAAATTAAACAATGTTATTAAACCTCTCTAGGATCATTATCTAGATCATGATTCACCGAGTTAACTTAACTTCACCGTAATTAATCTAAAATGTTATCGTTTTAGTTTGTTTTTGTGGGGTCAATCCGCGCATGCACCCAAAGTTAGATAGGCAATGCTAGTTAACCGCCCCTTGCTTTGAAACTTGGTTCGGTCCAACCACCAAGTCCACATATCACCATGTTAATTCATTAGGCTAGGCTAAATTTAATAACATTACAAAGGAAAAAAAAAAAATTCCATAAGGCAGGCGTGGGTAACTTTCTAGCCTCTCCTTGTCATTTATAATTATTTTTCATGTCTGTTTAGTATATTGTTTTTTAAGAGAGATTTTCAACTAAAAATGTATTAAAATGATTTTTTAAAAAAAATTCTTTAATTTTTTACATCAAAACTATAAAAATAAACATAAAAACATCAAGCTAATATTTTTTTATAATTTAAAAAGTATTAAAAAAAAAAGAACAAAAGTTATCAGAATGCAAAACAGGTTATTCCATGGTCTGTATGTGGTCAACGTTCACCATAGCGCATGGGAGTATAATTCAACAAAGGGAGCTTGGTCTTATCTATGTCGACAGGGAAGGCCGGTGATTAATTATAACATAGCTGCAAGCTCACATGGCAACTTTTTGGCGTGGCCATAAAATCTAAGTGCTTTCAATTTTCCTGTCAAATTCATGTCTTCCTGTGCTTCCGATAAATCACACTCAGATCCATGCGATTTTATTTGGATATAACTTCCATGATAATGGAACCTAACCCACAACATTCTTTTAGTTTAGTGCGCGGCTCATTGTTGAGTGAAAAATAATTTTGAAAGTGATAAATTTGTATTTTTTAAAATTGATATGTTTATAAAAAAAAATTATATCTTTGCAATGACCTTGACCTCCTTGAAATGAATGTAATGATCAATATTATAGCCAATCATAAAAATAATAATAAGATTTTCTTACTTTTTTATTTGCTTGAGTTTTATGATGTGTTGCATAGCAGGTCAAATCATGTAAATTATAATTCTATACAAAGGTTAATAAACCGAGTATGATTTTTGAGAAAAATCACAAGTGTAAAATTTGTGTAAAATCAAAATTCACAAAATTTTATTTTCAAACAATTAAAAAGCAGTAGTGAACCTCTAAACTTAATTCACACAAATAATAGTGATTTAAAATTTGTGAAAACTAGATATGAAAGAAAGTACTGTATTATTTTTATAAATGATTCCAGAAGGTATTGTTATATTTATTTGCTTAAGAGAAATGATGGAGTTCTTGAAATATTTAAACATTACAAGAATGAAGTTGAAAATCAACTTAACAAAAAGACAAAGATAAGTTCTTATTTACCATAATAAAATGACACTCCAAAACCAAAATTAAACAAAAAAAAAAAAAATGATGATAAAGTTCCTTAAATTTGGGGGGAGACAAATCTAACTAACAATTATATACTTAACAAAAAGACAAAGATAAGTTCTTATTTACCATAATAAAATGGCATTGCAGAATGTAAAAACCAAACATTAAAAAAAAATGATGAATTCCATATCGATAAGTTCGGGAGCACCTTAGAATTTGTAGGGGAGACAAATCTAACTAACAATTATATACTTAACAAAGTACTTCATACAAAGTTAAAAAAAAACACCATATGAATTATGTAAAGGTAAAAGACCTTCTGATATATACCTCAAAGTGTAGGGGTGTCTTGTAAAGGTAGAAATACTTGATCTTAAAAAGGTTAAGATATGACATAAGACTGTGGATTGTGTATTTGTCACATATGTATATAATAGTATTGCATATCGATTTCTTGTACACAAGTCAGGTATTGAGGATATTCATCTTAATACTAATATGGAATCAATGAATGCTATATTCTTTAAGGATGTGTTTCCATAAAAGAAAATCATACACTTAAGAGAATGATTGAGCCTAGCTCAAGTAATCATCATCAATTAGAAGATACAAATGAGCTTATTCAACCCGTCTATATTTTTATTATTTGTTTTCTTGTTTTTTTATGATTTTTTAGATTTTTTTTGACACATAAAAAATAAATAAAAATGAAAGAAATAACAAAATGATTAAAATTAGCTAAAATTACTGAAAAGATGTATTTTTTGGATTTTTTTCTAATTTTTTAAAGTACATACAAAAAATAGGATTAAAAAATTAGGTTACAACACATCACAATACATAGTTACTATCTCCAAGAAAGTCAGTACACCGCCACACTCTCCTATGCTTACGCACAAATTGTTAGCGCAACACTACTGTTCTTAGCAATGATTATCTTTTTTAACATGTCTTCGTAGAAGGTGCCTGCTTTCTCATTAATAGCTATCTCTCCAATATATCTCCTCAAAGAGTGCTTACTTCTTTTGTTAACGGCTCTCTCGTCAATTTGTCTTCTTATAAGATGCTGACCTTTCACGCCAATCACCCTTGAGCACCAACTTTTTCCATCAATAACACAATAATCAACAACTTATATTTTGAAATTGCCTGAAAGAAAAAATAATTATTCTCTTTCCTTACTCCACCCCATAACAATATAAGCTCATGTAATCTAGGTGTATAAATACATAGAATCATCAAGCAAATAAACATGATCACAAGAGATACTCTCATGCACTCTTCATTCTTCTTCTTCTTCTTCTTCTTCCTCCTTTTCACTTTATTTTTCTTCTATAATTAATTAATTTAAATATCGGAGGTTTCATTGTTATCCTAAGGAACTTGTTTTTCAAAAACATATCAAATCTATATTCAAAGCACATATAGTTGAGCCTAAGATACAATTCCAAGAAAAGGCCAGATGTACGACTCCATCAGAAACCATGGCCGATCGTCCTTTAAAAAAAAAATCAATCGATCATATGAAAAAACAGAAAAGAACCCTAAATATAATTCCCAAATTTGACCAGTGGTATGATTTTGACGCCATCACAAAACATCTTGATTTTGACACGTACAGGAGAGGTAATGTAGAGGACAAGCCTGCTTTCTTTTCCAACTTGTGGATAAAAAGATCGGAAACATGCATGTAAGGCTGTGGTTCTTCGCCGAGAAAATTGAGAGAGAATAAAGTTGGCAACCCGGAGAAGCAATTGCAAGACAATCCATTGGTTTTTCTCTCGTCTTTTTCTCTCTTCGTTGTCACTTCAAAAGTGTGTGTGTGTGTGTGTATATATTGGAGAAGCTAGTGATGTGTATCCATATCTATTATCATAAATATATATCCTTTTCAACATGGATTGTTCTTTATATTTAAATGTTTTTTTTTGTATATATTTTCTCCTGTAAGAATTTAACACACCCACGTAAAACTAAGGAAAAATCACGTAAAAAAAATAATCAATATGTGTGTTAGACTTTTAAAGACTTAAATAATTAAGATTTTATTAGCTTTTATAAAACAAGGTTTAAGTGCTCTTGTCGGTGTTGCCAATGGCCCGCCTTTTTGTTGTTATATTTATTTATTTTATTATTATATATATGATAATCTTACATGCCCATAGATCTATAAGAAATTATTGATCAAAGATTATATATATATAGATAATAGTAAAACTATTGCATTTCTCAAGAAAAGTTATGGCTATGATAAGTAAAAATATATAGTGGACTTAGAATTATCTAATTATATTATAGCTAATAAGCAGGGATGGAGCCAGAAAATAAAATTAAAGGAAGTCAATAATTTAGTTATCTTACTATTTGGATTAAAAATATAAATATTGTTAAGAAAAGGGATGAACAAATAATTTCCTTGTAGAGACCGGGCTCCTGCCAACCCTCCTATCTCTGCCACTGCTAATGAACTTTTAGCTTAATTCACAATAAAATTTTTTTTTCTTAAAAAAATCATATCATACCCATGTAAAAAAAGAGTGAGAAGAGTCGCTGTATAAAAACAAATATTCAACAAGTTCTTGAGGATGTTTGTGCCGATTTTTATATTAAGGAAAAGAAAATATATGAAACTTAAAAGAAAAGGAAAAAAGTATTAAAAAATGTATATTTAACAAGTGAAGCTTTGAATAATCTTTATTTTTTACTTGAAGTTTGTTTTTTGGTTATGCTGGGGCAATTTTTATTTTATAAAAATATAATTGATAAATATATCTTATTTATTTTTGAAGTTTTTTGTTTAGTGAGCACTTTAAATTATTGTTTAAATGACCCATAACTTAAACCGATTTTAAATAAAATAACCTAAATCTATTAAATAAGGGCATCTTTGATTTAATTTCATTATATTTTTCTCTCCTAGCTAGTCACTTGCCTAAAGAGAGTGACTTTCTATCCACTTGTGCGGAGTCGTAAGGTCTCAGAAGAGCATCAATCAACGAGAGGCTTGAAAATGACTTTATTTTTCCCAAGAAAGAAAATCATTTTCCATGATGTTTATTGCTGTTTTTTTTTTTAATTTAGGTATTCTTTAATTCTTTTAAAGAACGAAATTAGTCCCGTTTAAAATTTATAGTTGTTCCTTTTAATAAATTTATTGTTTTAGAATCAAACTTATATTAAATAATTTATTTATAATGATGACTTTTTGTTTTTTTTTTAAGTTTAATGTAAATGTCCAGGTTAGCTTGCGTTTACCTCAATTAATTCCACGAGCCCTGAAATTAACAACTATATAAATCTCCAATAACCATCATATGAGTAACCACAAAACTCGAATTTGACATCACATAAAGAATAAATTTTTTTTTATTGAGTAGTAAGAGACGTTTTTCACTTTTGTGTTTTATATAACGCTATTTTAAACTATTTTGAAGTTAATATATCATTCATCATAAGTACCTTTTTTCTTCTTTTTTTTTTTTCGTTAAAACATCTCACTCTTATTTTTACTTGTAGAATTATTTATATTTTAAAAAACCATCCGAGTAATGAATTTCATTTTACATGTTACATGTTAAGCTTTTGTAATTTTTTTTTTAATGGAACTGAAATTAAAACAAAAAATTCCAACCCATTTTTTATGGCACAATGAAACATGGTAAAGGGTGATAAAAAAAAACTGGAAAACCGATAAAACCGGAAAAAAAATTACCGAAAAAACCGAACCGTGAAAAAAACCGATTAAAATTTTGAAAAAACGGCCGGTTCGGTTCGGTTTCAGTTTTATAAGTCTAAAACTGAAAAAACTGAACCGAACCCAAATCGAAAAAAACCGAGCCAAACCGAAAAAAACCGAGCCAAACTGAAAAACAGAGCCAACCGGTTTGAACCAGTTTTTTAATAAAAAACCGAACCAAAACCTGTTGGTTTGAATCGGTTTCGGTTTTTTTAAATCTGCTTGGTTTTTTTTATAAAAACCGAACCGAACCAAAAATGATCATCCCTAGTTATAATTAAAGTTGTTTTTATATTTCATTATATTTTTTAATTCAATAAAGCATGAACTCAAAGTCACTATACTCTAAGCTAGCATTACTCGGTGGTGCATTATTTAGACCTTTTTATTTTTTAATTATTTTGGTCTTACATTGTAGGTCATGTTTTAGTAAATTTAACTTAGGTCATGTTTGTTTTCTGAAAAGTAATTTTTGAAAAATGACTTTCCAAACTTTCCTATATTTGTTTATTATTAGAAAAGTTGGTCAACGGAAAACATTTTCTAGTCAAAGGAAAATTTGACTTAGTTTTCAGGAAAGTGTTTTCCTGGAAAATTTGGGTGGAAAACACATTACGGAAGTTGTGAAAAATTTAGAAATGTCATATTATTTGCTGATTATATCAAATTTAATCCTCAAACTTTTGATTGCTATATATATTTTGTTTTGAATATTTATTTTTCAATTTCATTTCTTAAAATTTAATTTTTATATTAACTTTAGTCCTCATTTTTATAATTGTTATTTGCTTTTCCCTTATCATTTTTTTATTGAAATTTTTTATTTATCAAATTTGGTCCTCATTCTTTTGATTGTTACTTATTTTATTTGAAATAATTTATGAAATGTTAATTATTATTATTTTAATTTCTTCATCTTTCATTTTTATTTTATTTTTTAGATTTGATTTCTATTATTTTGATTATTATTTATTTTATTTGAGATAATTTATGAAATTATATATTTTTTCAATTTCATCCTCTTTCAACTTTTTAATTTGTAAGATTTATTCCTCACTATTTTAATAAACTTGAGAAAATAAAACATTAATAAGTTATTTTCCAGCTCATTTTCCATGACATAACCAAACACTGGAAAGTGTTTTCCAACTTATTTTCTATTACACTACCAAACATTGAAAAATAATTTATTTTTTTGGAATTCACTTTTAAAAAAAAAAAATTACTTTCCAACAAACAAATATATCCCTAATTTATTTTGAATTATTATCACTTGAATATCTTATTTTCATGTTTGCACGCGGTGTAACATAGGCCATCTATATAGCTTGTAAACCAGAAAGAAGAGAAAAAACAAGCAAATTACAACGATAAGTGAGAAATCAGTCAGTTAAACAAACAAAAAAAGATGGAAGAAATTGTCAAATGGACCGTTAAAGCGCCTAGAACCAATGCTAGGCTAAAGAAGATTTTTAAGCGTGGGGCTAAAATCTTCCCTGAAAAATGACAGAAGATTCACGATAATTTTACATATATAGAAAAAGAGAAATGAGGTTGACATGAGAGGAGGAAAGATGGCCAACCCCTACCTCCATTATCAAGATTCCTTCGGACGTTTCCTCGAGAAGAGTGTGCTTCTCTCATGCCTTAAGAAGGTCCCACAATTGCCCTTCCTCTTCATCGCAGCCATTACTGATGCGCCTCTCTCCCTCTATAAATAGAGCAGGGCTTGAAGATACAACAACTCATTAAGCTACACAGAGAACACATTCATACCCCAAGTCTTTTAGTTCATCCATTTAAGCTTAATCAATCAATCATCATGTCTAGCACCTGCGACACCTGCGACTGCGCTGACAAGACCCAGTGTGTGTAAGAATTCTTCTTCTTTTTTTCCCCTTCTTTTGCAAACCTGATTAAGCAGCTCTTGCTTGTTTATGGTTTATATATGTTGTGCAAGCTGTGTAGTAGGTAGTTCATGTTTCTGCATGGCTTTCGTGCTTACATTATTATGCTAGCTGCTCTCTCATGCCATGCAATTTGTGATTAATTTGCAGCAAGAAGGGAAGCAGCTACACTGCTGGCATCGTCGAGACTGAGAAGAAGTAACTTTCGCATCTCTATCTTTAAAGTCCTGTTGTCGTAGTCTTAATTAGCGTAGAGAGACATGGTTGAAGCTTAAGTATGCACTGATGATTAATAAGCAGAATGAATAATATATATTGCTTTATTCCTAAACATTTTTGGTTCGTCAGTAAAGATTGATAATGAAGGACATGGGAACACGATGCTCATACAATGGAGTCTGATTTTTTTTGCAGCTATGTCTCCTCCGTAGTCATGGAGGTGCCTGCAGATGAGAACGATGGCAAGTGCAAGTGCGGTACTGGCTGCACTTGCACTACCTGCACATGCGGTCATTAAGCAAGCACATCAACTATCATGTTTGATGTGGGATTGGGAGTGGATTAGTAATGTAATTTCTGATAAATAATCTGTGTTCTTCTGTACTTGTGGGTGTGGAGTGAACAAACAAAAGTGTCCGTGAGTGTCTTTATGTTTGTGTCTTCTTCATTGTTATGTATTGGCCATGTCTGTGGCCTCTGGTGTGGTTTTAATGAAGTCTTATAATTAGTGTAGTACTCTGCTTCTCTCATCTTTCTAATCATTTACTTCACAATTATATTGTCTCCATGGCTAAAGTAGACCTAGACTACCAGAGCAAGAATATTGCTGAACTTCATTAATCTAGAGTTCATAGCCTATCAAGCGCGGTATGCTCTGTGATCAAATGGCATAAAATTTGATGCATGAAAGCATAGCTTCACCACAGCGAATTACAACCAGATAGCATTACAATAATTAGGCAAGTTAATTTGAGATCGTTATTGCTTAAGAAATCAGTTTTTTTCCCTGACCACAATCTTGCAATCAACTCTTCTTCGTTGGGATCGTGTCAAGATTTATTTTTTTCCTTTTATTTTCCGCTAATGCACACAACACTTAAAGAATCCACAAGAAATATGTCACGCAGCAATCAGAAGTCATAAAAGATAAACCCAAAAGCAAAAGAAAGTTAAATTGGAAGAATCTAATCTGAGATCTCTGAACTCGAAGAGAAACGGCATGGCCAGCAATATGTTCAAGTGATTGCGAAAGAGAATACTCAAAAGGATCACAAGAAAGTAGGTAACCTGGCCAGCAATTGTTTGATCATACAACTAGCAAGGCATGCAATGATTAGTGGTCGTAAAAGATGAACAGAAGAAATCAGGGAAAGGGTTACTGTCTGAAGACCTTTAGATCAATTTATAGTAGCGTGTAGAATAATTATCCATCCTTGGTTACTTGCTTTTCAGCAATTAGATCTCCTTATGATAAACTGTCAATAACCATCGTAAGAAAAGCTGAGAACAATATCAAACGCCATTGATTAAGGAATATGAAGAAGGAATCATAAATGAATGGAAGACTTCAATGGCATCTTAAGGAATGGAATATATTGGAGAAAGGAACTTTAGTCTACCTGTTAAACCACATGTACAGACAAGAATAAAGCATCGACAAAGAGATGAGACAAACACAGTATCAAGGCCTCATTCATGCATTTTGGCCATTTTCAATTGTTAGTGGAGTTCCAAGAAAAAATGATTGAAGATATGAAAAAGTCAAGCAAAGTTGCGGTTTTTAGCTTTATTCCTCGTATCTGTTCTATGGTCGAAGTGATATTCATTTGCAAAATGTTGAAGTCCTCACTGGACAATGAGCCTTAACCTATTTCACACAAACAGCTTCACCATTCTCCAAAATGCTGTCGTGTTTTAGTTTCTTAGTTTCAGGGCAAGCCAGCAGTTCCTCTTTTGCTTGATTACAGCAAATTCAAAGCAAAATCATTGAATCCTGCTTTCATACTCAGAAACAAGACACCGTTGGGTTGGAGACACGGGGGAAGAAGAAAGGAATTAAGAACATCAGATTCAAAACAAAATCATTGAATCCTGATTTCATTCTCACAATTTTAAATCATTTACCATGCATTTCAGTTTTGTTCCTTCTTTGCCAACTAGTACTGTTCTAAATTCAAGATTATTCTGCGTATCATCTTCACTGGAACTCCTCAAATTTTTTCTTCAAGAGCTCTCTGGTACGACGGCATCAGCTTATTTGAGATCAATACAACTCTTATCCTAATTTGTTCCACGACATGGTAATTAGGGGTGAGCAAGAAAACCACCACTGAAAGAAAAACAGTATAAATATAAACTTTTCTTCTAACTCTAAAGGCCAAGTCAAACCCAGCCGCCGCCCTCCTCCAGGTTTTCTCTCTATCTCAGTTCTCGCATCTCCCCTTCTCTGGTTTCTTGTCTTCTCCAGTTTTAAGGTTCAAAGTCTCGAGAAAAAACTAAGGTATCTAGCAATCTTTAAAGGTATATCTTTCTTTATTTTGCTCAATTCCATTCCTAAATCTCCATTTCCCGTTTGGCCAATCTCATGGGAACTATTTGCTTAAAGCTCTAAAACCTATCAAATTGAAGCTATCAAGCTCTTCTTCCATTGCCATCCACTCTGCTGGTCTGGTCACTTTTCCTTTCTAATTGGTGCCTTATTTATTTATTTATTAGTACATATATATAAATGCGTACACTATTTCAATAGATCAGATTCGTTCACTTTGTTTCTTTACATTACAGGAGCAATAGAGTCTGTTAAAAAAGCATATGATGCATTATTGTTGGATTCTGGAAGAACACTTCTGCAATTGACAAAGCCTATTGAAGGAACTTACGCTTCCATCGGGAGAAAATATGTTTTTTTTTTCCTTTCTTTTTATGCTATAACTCCTATTATTTACGTTCGGGATAACATGCTATTTCTGGATTAGAATGAAGTGATTCGCAGCAGGGGATTTAACACATATTAGTTTTATTAAATCAGTTTTTTCCAACAATTAACTGAACCGAACCAAAAGTAACTAGTTTGAACCAGTTTCGGTTTTTAATTTAAAATAATAAAAACTTTTGGTTTACTTATTATTATTATTTTTTTTTGGAGTAAAAACCAAATAGAATCGAAAATCAACCGCAGCATGTAGAACGACCAAAATAGTGCACATACCATAAAGGAGGGGCATAAACTTATCACTTGACTACATACATAAAACGGAAAAGAAACATGAGAAGAAGACTGAGTTTTTTCCATTTTCCTGTTTCATCACTGAAGTTTTGGCAAACAATCTGAAATGTAGTGTACAAGCTTTGAAAGGGCATGAAAGATGACCTAATATGTCTTTCAGTTTGAAATTCTTGCAATCAACCAACTCTTTGAACTCACACGTCTAGATTTCTCCTCTTATTTACATTTTCCATTTTAGAGCTAATGGACACAGATAAGGAAGGAAAAAAAAAGGAGAATCTGTTCTCTGAACTAAATGACAATTAGCATACGAAGCAATTAATAAAAAAGATAGAACTCGCGAGTTATAAAACTCGGAGAATCTGTTCTCGATATAGACAAAGAAGATAGAACTGACCTGGCATGCAGTGATTAGAAGTTGCAAAAGATGAAATGAGAAGATAAGAGATGTTATTGTCTGAAGATGCATTGTCCAAGTTAGACGTTCTAACCCAGAGTTATCCTCTCAGAGTTGCTTCTCAGCCCTTCGACAAGCTCACTTGAGTTCAAGGGAGATATAATGGCTCAAAAGTGACAGAGAATAATTCAGGTTGCAGCAAAGTTGATGAGAATGTCTAATTATGGACAATACACTTCAGATTATAACTTTTCACTTCATCCTCGGCAACTGCTACTTGTAAGGATAACAATCAACATGTGAGGATAAGCTTGCATAAGTACGAGATGAGAGTCTATAAACTATCATCAGAAGTTCAGAACAATACATAACACCGTAATGGAATTTAAAGAAGGAATCACAAATGGGAGAGTTATTGGCATGTAAGGAATGCAATACATCAGAGGAACAACTTTCCTCTGCCTGTAAAATCACAGGTTCAAAAAATAATCAGATAACACTGACAAAGAGAAGAGACAACACAATATCAACCCCATCCAAGGATTCTGATCATTTTCAATTGTCTCAGAGGAAGGAAAGAAATCATAATTCAAGAAGATAAAAATGACTGCAAGTACAAAAGGTCAAGAAAACCTGTGTTTTCTAGCTTTATTCCTCCTCTTCAGTATGTGTAATTCCAAAACAAGTATTCTATATTCCAAAATGGTATTGATTTATGAACTAAACCATATCTACCAAACTCAAATGTTAAAGCCCTCAGCACGGAGGCACAGTCGATGAGCCTCAATCCATTTTGCGCATGCAGCTTCACCATGCTCCACAATGCATTCGTCCCTTAGTTTCTTAGTTTCAGGGCAAGCACAGCAGATCTTCTTCTTGGGCTTTGATTCTTTAGTAGAATTTGTAATTACTGACACCTGGCTGACAACTGGGGCAGGGGAAGCATTTTGCAAAGGCAGTCCACCCATCACAAATCTGCAGAAAACACATGTAAGGCATAAAGAAATAAAGAAAGGAATGAAGAAAATCATTCAAGAGCCTCTACTCTATTTATAAACTCATTACATAGGTTTTTTTTTCGTTGTTATAATTCCAATGATTATACAATTCACTAGAGGAGAGTTTTTCTGTTGTGAATAGAGAGACATCTATTTCTTCATTACTGTATTGTTTGTTGTTCATTACTAGCTGCTTGCAATTGCTTGGTTCATTAGAAAAAAAAGAGGAGATTTTTTCTGTTGTGAATAGAGACATCCTTTTCTTCATCAGAAAAAAGTGCACCTTTTCCTTTCTCTCGTTTTGCCAATTAATGCCTTTGCCACCTGGAGTCCTTGTTCTACAAATTGTCCAATCAATCAAATCCACTAAAACAATTCAAAATTTTTGTTCAGATGTTCCATTGCATGACTGTCCTCCACCATATGAGATTTACTCATATCCCAATTTGTTTTCCTACAAAGGGATCACTAATCATCCTTCTAATGCAGCTCATAGCACAAGCAATTCAGTATGATATCCGACTCCATCAAACAATTTGAAACACTGCCATACCATTAAGTGCTGTTTTGCTTACTACGACAGAAACTTAAGACCTGATTAAGTACTCCGTGTGCTAAATCAACAACATGAAAGGTTTGTTTTTATTCATATTCCCATTTGCCCGCATAAAAATTAGACATTTGGCCAAAAATCTGTCAACATTATACTCAATCAAACCGATGAATCTGATTCTGACACAGTCATGAGAAGCAATGTAGCACAAAAGCCTAATATAAATGCACTTATATATGGGTTCAAGGGAAAGAGACAACCACTCGAAAAAGACAGCCTATTTCTTTTTAAATCGAGGAATCAACTTAACTCAACCAAGCTTCTCAATTACCCAATTGAAGAAAGCTGTATAACACGAATATTTTGTAACAAATAGGACACGAACAGGCACAACTAATAAATAGCCCAAAAGTTGAACGAAATCACTTCTCTGGCCACTTTATCTGCTTGTGAACTTTTCGCTAACTTATTTTTGTGTTATATAGCAGTACTCTATGCAACTGACTAACTATATACCCAAAATCAACATACAGAAATTAGAAACTTGAAAAGTTCAAAATTGCGCTTCACCCAAGTTCAGAACCAACAGTATGAAAGCTTCCCAATCAATAACTTCGAGTAACCAAACTTTTTTTAAAAAAAAATAAATAATTCATTTTCCTCGAGTAAAAATCGGACCTTTTTCTCTAAGAACTCCGGCATGATCATCCTTTTCATAGCAGTGAACGATCATGTCTATCATGTTCTCAGTTTCTCAACTATCTTGAAAACTACAATATCTTCTTTAAAACGGAACCTAAATATTGAAATTTATGCAAAACATATACCCAGAAACCAAAATCAATTAATGATATCAATTATAATCATTTGCCATTACAAAATTGCATTCTTGACTAAAAATTCATCTTCAAGATAAAACCATTTGAGCTTTTGATGACCTTTCCTCATAACAATTAGAATTAAAGGAAAAAAAAAGCAAATAACAATTCTGAAAAAAGAAAAAGAAAAAAAGTTTATTCAAATAATAAAACCAGAAACAAAGCAAAACACTAAACCATAACAGACCATCTACAACTTAAAAGACAATAAAGGAACAGATGAACACAAGGAAACAAAGAAAGAGCAAAAGAGAAGAATAAGTTACCGTTAGAATTTTGTCAAAGGTTTCAGGAGTTGGGGCTCTGCAGGGTTTCTGTTGTGGTTGAATGCTAGAAACTTCAGAGAGAGAGGAGAAGAAGAAAGAAACGGGTCCTAGACAAGATGTTGTGACGTTCGTGGGCCGAGCCTTCATGGTCCAATAACAGCATATACTTTTCTTTTCAACGTAGAATAAGCACTCGGATTGCGGCTGAAACAGAAGCTAAATCTTTCTCTCTTTTTTTTAATAAAATTAATTTTTTTTATTTTTTTAGATTATTTTGATTTGATAATATAAAAAATATAATTTTCAAAAATAAAAAAATATTATTTTAATATATTTTTAAACTAAAAATATTTTAAAAAATAATCACACTCTAGCCAACTAAAATAATTTTCAGCAGTTTTTAATTTTCCTTCCAAATAAATTTAAGGGTTATTTTTTAAAAAAAAATTGCAGGAATAATTATTATTATTTTTAGAATGATAAAATTTCAGCATTGAAAGAGTCCTTTATTCCCCTTCTTGGTAACTGTTTTTTTTTAACATTTGCAACAAAGATCAAGATCAATTTTTAATAAATTAGGATATTAAAAGCAAGTTTGATTTTGTAATAATAATTATTTTTTTAAATATTTTTTATTTAGAAATATATTGAAATAATAATTTTTTTATATATATTTGCAACAAAAACCAAGATTAATTTTTAATAAATTAGGATAGTAAAAGCCAATTTGATTTTGTAATAATAATTTTTTAAAAAATATTTTTTATTTAAAAATATATTGAAATAGTAATTTTTTTATTTTTAATATTAACACATTAAAAAAAATCTAAAAACACCAAAAATTAATTAATTTGAAGTAAATAAAAGTAATAATAAAATAATAATTTTTTTAAAAATACTCCTGAAACAAAAAACAAAAGAGCTCGAAGATAAATAATATTTTTTTATTTTTAAAATTTATTTTTAATATCAACGTATCAAAATAATATAAAAATATTAAAAAATAATTAATTTAAAATAAATAAATAAAAATTATTTTTTTTTCAAAATTATTCTTGAAATGCAAAGAGGAAATAGCTGGAATAATATGATATGATATGATGAGAATTCATATAATATATATAACCAAGAAATCAAAAAATAAAAGTTGGTGCGACTCCATTTACAGTTCTTGCCGTTTGATTAATTAGACAAATCATTCCTCCCTCGGATTGCTTAACAAAATCCTGGAAATGTCTTGGCGTAGTTTTGTCCCAAACTTAAAGCTGCAGATGCGTGCAAATTGCAATATCAGTAAATCAAATAGACTTGAAAAAAAGCAAGAACAGATTGCCAGGAAAGTAAGAGATGGCAGCGAACGAGTGAACTTTTATGGGATTCACATTTCTAATTATTATCAAATATCTATTTGAAGAAGGTTGATTTACAAATGCCATTGAAATTCAATACAAGAAGCCCACAGAGGCACCACAGTAATTAGTGCAAGAAACTTCTCAAGTTGAAGATTCTCAATTAAAAACAAAATGGCAGCCCCCAGATCTCATCTCCAGCTTTTCTTGGAATCCAAGCTTGTTCAAGATCCATTCAAGAACTTAAAACGCGCACTAACCAAGAATCCGATCCATGCTTTGCGTCCATTTCTTTAAAGTTCCAGATTCACCCTGTAATTTACAGAACAGAGCCAGGGAAAAAGATCCCACTTGTCAGAACCCGTAACGCTACACCAATAACAGCTCAAATTTATTCGAAGATGGACAGGCTATCTGACTATTGTAGCTTGCTAATCATACTTCTCTCTCCAAGAATAAACAAGAAAGAAAACCCAAGAAAGAGCCAATGCAATGTCACCAACAACTAGTCTAGGCAAATCACGAGCCAGATCTTCAAGCTTCCTCTCAAAGTAAATCCTCCAGAAAGCCATTGAAATATGTAGCAAGACACAACCTTTAGCAAAGAAACTCTGGAACTCTCTGTCCTTAACAAATGCCACCATGAACAAAAGGAACCCAATGGCAAACAATAGCAACCCAGAAAAGGAATCAGAGGTTTGGACCAGGAGTTGGTCATGTGGTGTTGAACCTTTAAGCTTTGTAGCTATTTCAATGCCATGACCAAACACAGTGGCCTCATTTGTGTAAAACATCATCAAAGCTCCACAAGTTAGAGCTATCACAGAATGAAGCATGCATATCAGAAAGAAGCCAGAGGATCCCATTTAATCAAGCACCAAAAAGAACTACTCTCCCCTCTCCTTTCTTTAACTCTATCAGAAACAATGGTTCAACCCAACAAGAAAAGGCCTTTAAACCATAGCTACCAAAGTACAATACAAGAAAAGAGTAACATCGACCCTATTGAAAGAGCCCTCAAACCTACTTTTTTAAATGTGTGATCTTGAAGAAAGACGATCGAATCATTGATCAAGATTTAAAGCCCAGAATTTGATAGCAACCCAAGACTCAAAAACCAAGATAAACCCATTAATCAAGACCATAACTTGATCTCCCCCCCACCAATTGTACCAAGAAAACAAATCTTGAATCAAAGTGTATTAAACAAGAAAACCCACATAAACCCCATCTCAATTTTCAATATATGACCCCTTTAATCCACCAAGAAAAGACTATAGGATCCTAACCTCAAATTCAAGATGTTGAGAGACAGATCCAGGAAACCCTTTTGCATCCCAAAACCCTAAAGCTGTAAACAAATTGAAGGGAGATGAAACCGGAACGGGGAGGGGTTTAAAAGGTAAAATTCTTGGTGCTGTTCTGGATGTGACATTTTTGGGTGATATAATAATTGAGCTAAATTAATGGATATAATAATTCTGTGGGCTCAGACTTATTTAATTAAGGCATGTAGATTTGGACAGAGAGGTGGTAGAGAAAGCAATAATTTGGTGTTTGATATTCTTTTAAGTGGCAATCCATGGAGATTTCTTGCTCTCAATAATCCCCTACCATACCTTCCTCCCATGCACAAAATGCCTTTGTTTTTTTTTATGCCCTTCTTTGCTTCTTGTGCTTAGCAATCCCACATTTGTGGGTCACATGTTCACTGGCCTACCCTCTACCCTTTGCGTTTCTTATTATTTTAAATGTAGAAGATAAGCTCTTCTTGGAATTTTTTATTTTTGCTTTTTGGAAGTTAGAATCCATGTATCGTCATGTAGGAGGATCAAGATCACACGACCTTTCTTCCTCACGAGAAATCTCCAGAGGGTGAAATAAATATAACTTCTATCGATGCATTTTATTAGTTAACTTCAACATCATCTTCGATGCATCTTATTAGTTGAGCTGCAAGTGTTATCAAATTTTAATTGATACTAGGAAGATATTTTTTTTATCATCGAATTAAGAAAATTGCTTATAAAATGAACTGTTAGAGTAAGAAATAATTAACAGAAAATGAGAATCAATGCCTAAAAAGTGTGAACCTTTATAGTTTAACTCGAACTTGCTAAAACTTGAGGTTGCTTTTAATTGTCAAAAGTGCTTTCGGCATGCACTTGAAAAAATGGATCCATAGAGTACTTTTAACATATCTCAAGCTGTATTGCTCTGCTCTGTATGCAAATCGAATGACAAAACCACATTATTATATTATCATCACAGAGAAGAAGCCATCATTGTATCCAATACAGCTGTTATATTTTGCAGGTATACTTCATTGTATGTTATTTTAAGTGTATGGTCGATTCTCACCATTTATTAATTTGCTTTCATGGAAGAAGAGAACACTGGAACTTGTATCTTGCTGATAGGCCTCTCCTCTCCTCTCCTGTGAGACCCTTTCATGTTATGTGCTGTCTGTAGGGTTGAAGGATAATCTATCCTTCCACTTTCAATTCCTGCTTTTGAATTTAGTTGAGGATTTGATAAGAGTGGAGAAACATGAGATTCAACATATAGGGTACCAAAATTTTCAATCTGGGTATTGAGGTAAGAGCATGGACGCGGCCAGTTCAGAAATCTTCCTATTTACTTGTACAGTCACAGGTTTGGAAACATTCCGTAGGCCTGAAAACACTAAGATTTTCTCTTCTTACAAATGCCCTAGAATTAAACAACGCATTCCAAAACCTTGGAAGAACACATGAAGGAAAGAGATTAGATTCAAGCTTAGAAAAGCAGAATAAGCAGTGCATCTTAATAGCTCAAAAGAGAAGATGAACAACACTCCTAAGAACAAGGAATAGTCGCTCCCCACTCAGGATGGCACGGTATTTATTGTATAGAGGATAGAAAGTATATCTTCCATTTCTACAACTGGACAACGCATAAAGCCTGAAAGCTGACATTTTCAAGATACACAAGTGATGGCCAATGCATGTTCGTGCACCAAGTAAATGAAAATCAAGAAGCATTCAATGATTGCAGCTGATGTGGACTTATTTGGTATGAAGTATTTACAACAATGAAAGAATATGAGATATCAATAATTTCAAACAAAATTTCGGTTGCTTTTGTTTTTGGGTCATTCTAAATACTTCTAACCAAAACCATCTTCCCCATGCAGTATAATGAGGGAAAAAAAAAAACACCTACTTTTACCTCTCCTACAAAAAGGTTTGCTTCTCCCTGTTACCCGCAGCAGCCTTGCGGTGTTGCCTTGAACCAGATCTCCTATCTCTTCCACGCCTTGAATTTTTACTTGGGTTTCTCCCAGCTGAACCATCACGATGTAATGGTGGTGGATGTCGAATAACATGAGCAACTGGAGGTGGCATGTGGTCCAATAAATCTTTGTGGTACGCCTGCAAGTCAAAAGAAAAATCAAGTGCTAAGCATTAAAGTACCATAAAACAGTCGCATTTTGTTACAGAGAAATTAATAGTAGTAGGATTTAGCATCCCAAAGCATAGGAGTTTTATTTTTTAAATCCAAGTTAATTATCCCCAATAAAGATTGTTTTAATTTGATCGTTCCTGCTTTTAGCATCATTTGGTCAAAGCATACTAGCTGCACTCCCAGGACGGAAGTTAGCCTCAAATGTCACTTGTATGGAGAACATGATAAAATGCATGGAGTAACCACATTAAACACCCAAAGAAACACTTGGAGGATCAAAAAATAGAGAAGGGATCAAAGACACCCATAGAGATCAGTCTCGTGCACTGTAAAATAGTAGCTGGACGGCTTTGTTCAATACACTGTTGTCAGAGGATCCATTTAGTTGCCAGAACTCTGTGTTTGGGAAACAAGGAACATTTGACGCTAAAATCAGACCAATAATAAATAAGACAAACAGGCAACATAGAGCAGACCAATAATAAATTGTCATACTTTCCTCTTTCAACAGAGGAAAGAGGTGCTGCTCAGTGTTAAACATGGAAGGAAAAAAATACATAAGTTAATATAACAATAAAATTAAAGTCATTCAGCTTTTTTGGCCAACTTCATTAGAAAAGTTCACTTATAAGGTTCATTTAGAGCAGAACAATAACAAATTGCTTAGTTTTAGATGCACTGGTTTCATCTCCCCTGATAATAGAAAGACAACACATAAACATGTACCTGAATCACAAAATTACGCCTCTCACAATCCAAAAACATATTGATGCTCCAATCAACTTTAGCAATTATTTTATCCCTCACAGTGGAGAAGCTTAACTGATCTCTGGCAGTAAACCGATCAACTTCATTAAACCACAGGCAGGTAAACAGATTTGTGATGGGAATATGTTCCCTTATGATAACACAACCTTCAGGAACATCTGCAAAAGGTCAGTCATTGAGCAGAAAACATAAGAAAAACAAATCTTCAAGAACATGAAGCGCGCGCGCACAATAGGATTATACACCTACCACTGGTTATTGGAAGCTTAGCCTTGGAATATGGCGATAAACCCTCTTTTTTATAAAATTCAATCTGGTAATCAATGGATGAATTGTCACACTTTCCTGCAGCTTTGTTAGCTTCAGCCTCTTCAAACACATCAAAGCGATGATAGTGTCTTGAGATTGCAAAACTGGCATTTTGCTGCCACAAGAATCTGAACCAAAGGACAGCTCAGGCATGATTTAAACACATAGATTATGCAATTATACTAAAATTATCTACCTATTTTCCCTGCTTCTAGAAGCCAGAAATGCAATATGCATGAAGATCTATATGGTAAATGCTAACACTAAAAAACTGTCTTAACATGAGTCAACATATCCAGAACACATTGCCAAAGCATGAGTTACTGTAAACCAACAGAAAGATGACATTCCCATGTTCCAAGCAAGAAAAGCAGTTCCTTTTTTGAATGCTTTAAATGAAAATGTAGGTGATCAATAACAGTGTAATAATGTTAACATTGCAAGACAGCTGATAAAAAGAGCATACAGCTATAATTATATTTTCCATGCATTTTTCCAGAATCCCATAAGTTGCCTATTGATGAACCAATGAAACTTATGATGGTTCATAACTTTTGAAGTGATGCCATGTTGGGACCAGAAATTGGTACAGTGACAGATGACAGAAGAAAATGAGTATACACACACAGGTACAACAAAATTTCCATACATCTCAATTTGAAGGTACCAGAAAAATTATAAAAAAAGATGCACTGCATTCACAAGCCATTTTACATATCTGAATGACTCCATTCAATGACCACTTAATTTAAGCACAACAATATACCTCTCAAGAACTTGATACGGATCCACAACAAGCTGGAGCTTTCCATCTATCCATATGGAATACCTAACATTAGGCAAGAGCCTGTGCAATAAAAGCTTTGGAACCTGTCCATTTACATAGCACAACGACAGCATCCATCACTTCTTGCAGCAACATTTTAGGTTTTCAGTAATTGAAAAGAAAATGACTTGAAGGATGAGGTACTATTGAATATCATAGCCCAAAACAGAAATGAAAAGGAAAAAAAAGGAAAATCTTTTAGATTAATATATCAACAGAAATTTATTCAGGAAATTCTGCCATGCTAGAAGTAGCACCAAAATTGAAATTCCTTGAAGACTCACCAAGAGATAAACAGAAATTTGTTAACAAACTGATAGCTTTGTTTTCAATGAGTTAACAGAGAAGCAGGAGAACAAGGGGAAGAAAAAAATTAAGAAGAAAGTGTGATGCAATCCAGCCCAGGTTTGGATGCCCAAGGAAATTAAAGAGAGAAATCTGAAAGAAGCAGGCAAAGCAACCAAACAAATGCAAACTGACCTTTCCATTGCGTCTTGCATCAGTGTAGGGGATGTTATGGACGACAATAATCCTCCACAGTCCGATTCTCATATTGCTATCTAGGGCGCTGGAATTCTTCAAATATGTTTCTGTCTCTTCGTCAATAAACATATAAAAAGGAACATTTTTCCTAGCTGCTTCACGAACGTTCTTGGGCTGTTGTATTATGTCATAGTTCCCTGGGCAAGTGCAATGATGAGGAAAGTAGAAAACATGGATAAAACAAGAAATCTTTGCAGAATGTCCAGTGCTAAACAGTACCAAATATGGCTGATGCAACAATGACCTCGTGGAACTCTTCCAATTTCATCAGGTCAGCTTCATCAATATCAAATCCAGTCTGGCGGCCAGGCCTATTTCCTTTAACAAATCTGATAAAAAATACAGCCAACAGAAAAATATGTGTTTATAAGAAATAAGTTATTCGTATTTGTTACAGGACATTGTATAATAATGGAGGGCAGAGATCATGAGATCCATGCAAAACAGTGTCTTCAATGCTTATAATTTTACAGAAAGATGATAGGTGAGAAGGACTCCTACCCACAGTGCACTGTCATCGACTCTTGTATATCAAAATATTCATTCCTCTGCTTTAGAGAAGGATATCCACCAAATTCTGAACCTCCATGTGATTCAATTTTAATTGGGTTTTCATCAACAACATATGTCAAGTTGCGGAGCACTGGTGATGCAGATGAGGAGCATGGAATGCTAGCTCTAGCTTGCTCTGCAGAAATGTAACATACTGGACAAGCTGCATAACAAATGAGTGACAACAAAGTAAATACCACACCAACAGAAATAAATTGCATGTGAGCATTTTTTTGCTTCAACTAAGAGTATAGATTTTGGCATACTTTATACAAAGGTATTGAGGGTTATTTTGTATCAATTTACAATTGAACATGCAAGAGGTATTCTGTAGCAAACACTGATGAGAAAGATAATAACATTAATTGCAAAAACATGCCAGTTTTTTCTGTTACAGAAATGTGAGAGCACATTCTTGGTGCAAGAAAAATTAATGACTTTTAGTAACATTCAGGCCAGAAGTCATTTTTTACTTCCAAATGACGCACAGATTTAGCAACTCAAACTTATGGTCCAATCCAATATATTAATAGAATGATCATAAAAACAAGAAAATAAGGAACACTTCAACTGAAATAACCCAAAACTTACGGCGTGGTCCAAACCGTCGTCCACCAGAAGGAGGGGGAGGAGGGAGAGCAAACTTGTGGCATGGATGGTCCAATATGCTATTAGCTCTAGAACGACAAGCAACAGAAGGATGGCTTATTATATCACTGTTGTCAAAATGTATACTATCCATTGGTCTAACAGTTGGACTTGTGGTTTCTGGGGCATCCATAACACAAAATGCACATTAGTTATTGCCTCAACCAGTCTAAAGCAAAACAAATAGCAGTAAAAATCCCAAGTATTTCAGGACTTTGACATCATCAATTAAATGCAGAAAAATAACTTGATAACAGAATCTTTCATTCTGATCAATATTTGTAATCGATTGATTATCTCCTGTTTTAAATTCAAGAAGACAACTTTGTCTTCTTATGCTTTCCATTCAAGATTGAAAATAGAGAGAGAGAGAGAGAAGAAGACTCTCTGGCTGTCAGCTTTCCTATCAAGGATTTAGCACAGAATGAGAACTAATAGAAACAAGGCCATTATTCAATCACCTATATGGGAACCAAAATTCATGAAGTACAACCTCCACCTCTTTATTTATTGTCCCCCCCTCACTGCATGATACAGCTGCTCTCAAGACATGAATAATACATGACTTAAACATTCCCATTCAAACAACAGGAAAAATTAAAAGATGCTCATAGAGTTAAAACACTATTGCATTTTATCTTTTCTGTTAAATATAGAATAGCCAGCATGAACTAATAAATAGGTGCCTAAACTATTCCTTTGTTAAGTGATTATTTCCTTATAATTAGAAAACTTTCATCCTCCTGTAACTCATTGCAACAGTACCAAAATACAAGGACAGGTAGAACAAAAGAATACATAAAACACTCAAACATTTTACATCATAGGAAAGGACATATGTTTGAACCATACCTTTGCTAACTGTAAGGGAACCCCAGATGAAAACTAGGAGAGCAAGTGCAACCAAGAGCAACATTGCAACTCTTCTACGCCCCAAGCACCGGCAAACAACCAGGAGAACCCGCTCCTTGTCCCTTGAACTCACTGGCGGCATTTTCGAAGATTGTTTTCGTGCAATATTTGATAATTTTCCGTAGCAAGGCAATGATCCATAACTCCCCCTTTGACCGAATGACCCTCCATTCATTGTACCTCTGGACCAACAATAACTCTACTTCTCATGTCACCTTTTCTCCTATACAAATCATTCTCTCTCAAAAGCCAAAACCACTTCTCTCCTGATTTTTAATACCCACAACTCTACTTCCCCTCTCCTTATGCAATGCCAAACCAAAAGAAAGAAACCCTCTGTTTCCTCAAAATCAGGGTCTAAGTCGCAAAACCCACCAGCACCTACTCCTGAAAACAAAACCCAGTTTTTAAATTTCAATCAAATCCCAAATGCACTAATACCCATTCATCCTTTCAAATAACGAAAGGGAATTCAATTCTTACCTATCTGTTCTAATAAATCAAATCAATGGAATTCCATGGGAAACTGATTCATAAGAGAATTATGATACCAAACTAGACAAAACAAAACCTCAACATTAACAAAAGGCAACCTACATTAGCCAACAAAAGAAAGAAGAAGTTTTAGAAATGGATTTGGCTCCGAAAATGAGATTTAAAACCCAACGAGAGCGAGATTTGAATTCTTTCTTAGCTTATCAAAAATGGGTTTTTTTGTTCCTCATTCTGTTTTTGCAGGTAAATATCTGATTCTGACTCTCTCATTGTGCGCGTGCGAGTCGTCTTCTTATTTTCTTTCTGGATACAGTGTGTTTTATATTGTTTTTGCATTTTTTTATAATATTTAAGATTATATAAGTGGCGGTTTTTTTAAAAATAATTTTTTAAAAAAATAAATTAAATATTTTTTAATTTTTTAAATTATTTTTAATATTAAAATATCAAAAAAATTTTAAGATATAAAATTAAATTTAAACAAAAAAATTAAATTTTTAAAAAATATCATTTACATTCTCAAATGTTTCCTTACTAAAATACATGGCAACTGAAAAAACAATGTTCTTGAATTGTTATTATGGATTCTTTGATAATTAAAACCTTTTAATTTAATTTTTTTATCTAGTTTAGATTTTAAATGAAATTATTTGGAAGTTAATCCGATATGACCTGCTCAATCTAAAGGGTTCAAAGGTAATCTCGGCAACTAATAAAAAATCAGTTTGATTTAAAATTAATTCAGGATGACATTATTTTTTTAAAATATTAAAATGAAAACATCTTGGATCGACTTGAGTTAACTCACTAAAATCATGATTCAAGTTCACACACCTTATTGATTTTAATACCTTTATTTTTAAAAAATTATCTTTTTATTTAATTATATGATAATAAAAATACATTTTTTTTTTTAGATAGAAAATTAAATTTAAACAAAAAATAATTTAAAAAATATCATTTACATTCCAATCGATCCTTTAATAAAAAAAAAAAAAAAAAAAAAAAAAAAAAAAAAAAAAAAAAAAAAAAAAAAAAAAAAAAAAAAAAAAAAAAAAAAAAAAAAAAAAAAAAAAAAAAAAAAAAAAAAAAAAAAAAAAAAAAAAAAAAAAAAAAAAAAAAAAAAAAAAAAAAAAAAAAAAAAAAAAAAAAAAAAAAAAAAAAAAAAAATTATAAAAAATCATTATAAGTTGTAAAAAAACATTTGCTAATATTATAAAAAGACTGATATATTTTTTTGGTAACAAGGTAAAAATTTAAAAGTTTTTAATAAAATAATATCTAAAATATTTTAAAATATTTAATTTTACAAAAATTAAATTTCAATTAAAAAGAAATTAAAACAAAAACTAAAAGTAGGTCATGTTCATGCCTTTAGACTTTTTTAATGAGTTAAAAAAGGAAGTAGATGATGTGTTATTTGTGAGTTCAAATTTCACCCATTAAAGAGGTGGTGGAAAATCAAGCTAGGATTTTTAGGACATAAAAAATCAAATTTCAATTCTTTTGCTCCTAAAAATATTTTTTTAAATCACGATAAATTTATTTATCAATTTAAAAACCTCTAAATCGACTCAAAAGCACAAAAAAAATTCTCTTAACCTCGATCTATTTTTTCTAACAACATGAAAGCTTAAAAATACCTCAATGACACTTCTTATGCCAAGAAAAACACATTGACACCAAATTTAACTTTTTATCAACGAAATCTCATCAATCCACTACTTTCTCTCTTCATAATTTTCCAATAACTCTTATTTTTCAACCCGGGAATTGGAATGTAAATTAAATAAAGTTTTATATCAAAACATAAAATTGTCAGACTAAAGGGGCAAAAAAAAAATCAACAAGCAAAATATCTTGAAAAGGCACTTGTGAACATAAACAACCCAAACCTACCCTCCTATATAATATAACATAAATAGCCAAAATATGCTCCTAAAAATCTCAAATTGATTTAAAAATCTAATCTATTTCTTCTCTCCTATCTAAGAACATAAAACATCATAAAAACTAAAGCCTGGTCTTCCATATTCAATTGATTTGTTTTCTCTTTACTTGTAATGTGATTTTGCCTAAGTTACAAGTTATAAATCAATTGTTCTTATCTTTTTCAAAACCCTATAAAAAATCCCCCAAATTGATTTCAAAATCTATTTTTTTAGTCCATAATTGAAAAGGTTATGAAGAAAAAAACTTAAATCGGGTTCGAAAGTAAAACTAATTAATGGATGTGCAAATTTTGAGCATGATGCCAAGCTTTCCAATCCAAGTGAAGTTCCAACAAGACCCAACTTAATTGCACCAGCTTTTGACCGAAACATTATTGATTGACGAAAAAAGAGTTGACATCATGAAGAAATTGGAGGAGATGAAATTAGCTATAGCTACAACATTTTAAGAGAACATCGAAGATCCATTCACCAAGGCAGGAGAGACTCCTAAAACTATGATTAAAGATATGTCATTCTTCTTGCTTATTGGCCTTAAATTCTTGTAATTTGTTTGGCAGGTTTATTCACTATGAGACGGTCATATGCAGAACATTTAAAAGAGCATAAGATTTCTTGTTACCATAATTCAAATTAGCTATAAACTTGGTATGATTTTTAATTGGCTAAAATATACATGACATTCTGCTGGATTTTTGAAACATGATGAAAGTCTTGTCTTTTTTATATATAAAAAAATATTAAGCATTATTTGTAAGGGTTGTGTTGATATTTATGGAGAAAGAGATTGAAGAAGATGAGATTAGCTATAGCTACAACATTTAAAGAGAACATCGAAGATCCATTCACCAAGGCAAGAGAGACTCATAAAACTATGATTAAAGATATCATTCTTCTTACTTATTGGTCTTAAATTCTTGCAATTTGTTTGGCAGGTTTATTCACTATGAGATGGTCATGTGTAGAACATTTAACATAGCATGGGATTTCTTGTTACCATCATTCAAATTAGCTACAAACTTGAAATTGTTGTTGATTGGCTAAAATATGGCATTCTACTGGATTTTTGAAACATGATGAATGTCTTGTTTTTTTTATATAAAAATATTGAGCATTGTTTATAGGGGTTGTGTTGATATTTATGGAAAAGAAGATGAGTTCAGTTAGTTACGCTCCTATTGGGCATGTGATGTTTCCCTGAAAAAGGAAAAAGGGAGAAGAGGTGGCAACTATGGTAGGAAACGAGAGATGATAATTTTATAATTTTAACACTCAATGGCTCTTTAGACATTAATTAGAATATAATAACAATCCTATAAATAATATAAACTATTTTGTTGACTTGTTTTTTATAAGGATGTAAAGTGTTATACAACTTTAAAAATTGCTTTGACCCATGATATAAATTGTAATTTTCAAAACAAATGGAGACAAAGTGAGAAAAATTACTAAACTATAAGAGTGTCACAATAATTTTTCCTATTAAATTACTTTTATGAATTGGTTTGTAGCTAACAATTTAACAATTTAAGTTAATTATTTAATTTGTAAGGCGATGGATCCTTTATTGAGCCCATAGAAAAAAAAAATTATAATGACACCACTCCTTGACACAAATATAATAAGAATTCTTTGAAATATGTGTGGATGTCATGGGTAAATTATTAAGAATAAATCTAAAATAACTCATTGTTTTATTGTTCATACAAACACAAGTCACCGTGAATTTGCATAGCAACTTGGTTTTTTTATTTTAACTTGGTTTTTTTTTAGTCCTTTATTTTTTTATTTTATCCTTCAACATTGCATTTACTAAGAATTGGACTTTATAATTTATTTTAGTTTGCTTTTCACAAGGTTATTACAACCTTTAAAAAAAATGACATCCTTTAAAAAAAATGTTTTGGCACTTTTTTAAGACATGTAGCCGTACTACTTTTCCAAATTTACATTTGGTCCATTTAGTTTGATAATTATATGGTTTAGTCTAAAACTTTATTTTATTCACATTAAAATAGTGTTTAAGAGGAGATATAATCATTAAAACACAATTAAAAAAAAGGATCAATAGGTTGAATTATGTTGACAAAAGTTGTCAAATTTGGTGTCAAAGTGTTCTTTGGCAAGAGGAGTGTCATTTTGTTTTTAGGCTTTCATGATGCCAAAAAAAAAAGTAGATCGAGTTGGGGAGGTTTTTCATTGTAGTTTGATTTTATGTTTCTTTTATCATTTTAAGGTTTTTTTGGGTTTATAAATTGTATTTTGAGGTTCTAAGGGTGTTTATCATGTGTTTTTAGGTGAAATGAGTTGAAAATATATTTTTAGTTTTAAAAGAACTCCTCAATTTTTCGATCACCTCTACAATGATTGGAATCTAGGTAAGGAGATAACGAGTTATTTGTCACAATAAACAACGCCATGTCTGATTCTTTAAAAAAAATGTTCTCCCAATTTGCAAATGAAATAAAAAAAGGAAATTGACTGAAATTTATTTTCTTTATTTTTTATTTTCTATCTTGTTATAAAAAATAAAATAAAATAAATGAAAGTGAGGAAAATTATAAAATGATGGAAATTGACTAAATTTCATTCAATATGTTTTTAAAAAATATTATGTGTTTGAAAATACATGGAGAAAAATGGTGGTAAGAAATGGGTTAAGACAATTTCCTTCTCTTTACAATACTTATTGTATAAAAACATTAAAAAAATCATTTTTCTTTGATTTGTATAGTAAATTTGTAAATACCAAATAAAAATGGGTTGACTTAAAGGTAACCAACGTGTGAAAATTTGAACAGGTCAAATTGAGAGGCAACCAACCTTAGCATTACATTTAAAATGGGTCAAAATTGAAGACCAACCTACCTAAGCATTAAATTTGAAATGGATCAAAATTGTTTGACCGACTTTGGCATGAAATATGAAATGGTCAAAACTGTTAGGTGACCAGCCTTAACATTAAATCTAAAATGGCTCAAAATTGTTAGGTGATCAAATTTAACATAAATCTAATTGAATGGACACTTGAAAGGAAATTATCATCTGTTCGATAGGCTTCACTTTGAAAAAAAAATTGGATTAATAGGCTTTTTCTTGAAATAAAAATATGATTAGGTTGAAATAAAAATATCATTGAATCAATAGGTTTTGTTTGAAATACAATTACCATCAAATCAATAAGCTTATTTAAAATAGAAGTTCCTCATGTAAGGAAATTGTCATCAGATTGATGAGCTTCACTTTTAAATAAAATTACTTTTTGAAAGGAAATTGTTATAAAATAATAGGCCTTGGTTGAATTAAAATGTTCTTAAAAGAAAATTATCATTGAGTTGATGTGATTAACTTTAAAATAAAAATTCTATATGAAAATGATTTTTCCTTTTGAAATAGAATTGTCATCAGATTGATGAGCTTTACTTGAAAAAAAAATGTTATTTGAAAGAAAGTTATCATCGAATAGATGGGTTTTACATTAAAATATTTAACTTGAAAATGTCATCTAAAAGAAATTATCATTAGATCAATAAGTTTTGACTTAATATAAAAATTTTATTTGAAAGAAAATTATCATCAAACTTATAGGCATTAGTTGAAATAAAAATGCCATTGAATTAATGGGATTTGCTTAAAAGAAGAATCTCATGGGATTAATGGGCTTCATTTAAAAAAAAATAATTTTCAAACTAATGGACTTAAATTGAAAGAAAAAAGCCATGGAATTAATTGGCTTATTTAATATAAAATTATTGTTGGACTGATGAGCTTGAGGGAAAAAAAATGATATCATGACTAATAGGCTTTGTTAAAGAAAAAATGGCATTGAGTTAATGGGCTTTGAGAAAGGCTATCATGGTAGATAGGCTTGAAAATGGTCTAATAGAGAGGTTACCAACCTCAAGTTTAAAAGAGAAATGAGAATTTTGTTGAAGCGACATAAGATGAGAACTTCACGAATCGACAAGAAAAGACTTGGGTTCTTTTTCTAAAACAACGACCAATTTTGATTTTATCTCTAGATGATATCTTCTAAGCTTAAAGGGGAAATAAAATTTGTATATTTTTAAAGTTCCATCTTTTTTTTGTCATTTGCATCTTTGAAAACCTTTGCATTTAGAACTGCCAGGAGTCAAGCACTGGTTTGTTTGAATTGTTTAAGCGTCCACAATGCTTTTAATGTTGATTACGAGTTTTTCCTCCCATGTTCTCCATTTTTTATCACTAAATAAGTATGGCTTATCTATCATTTTAGCTTAGTATACATGGACTTTGTTTATCATTGCCTCTAAGTGTATTCTGAGAGTACTTGTTTATAAAATCATTTTTTACCATCACCGTGAAGAAGTTGTCATCTCTACTACTTTCAGCTTGTGATAAAGTTCTTTAAATCATCATTTAATTATCGTGATTATCATGGATTTTTTTAAACAAAATTTTTATAGTTGATCTAATTCTATTCATCTTTCTTTACGGCCATTATAAGACACACATCTTCAATCAAATAAGAATTTAGATTTCTTAGTCAATGATCAAAGATATATCATTCAAGTGTTATGATGAAATATTGGATTTTCTCTTGGCACATGGTGAAATGGGTGCTAGTTAGAATTGAAAAAAAAATATGGTTATCTAAAAATTCTAGCTATTTTTAAAAAAATAAATGGCTTGAATGGATTCTTTGACAATGAAAGCTTATTTTGGTGATAAGTGTTTTGGCTTTCAATAAAGGAGCACCTTCCTTCATCTTATGTTAAGTTTGATCATTTATTAGCAAAAATTCATGATTCAATGTTACAAAAAATAATATGTAATACACAAATACGTCATTATTTTGCTTTAAACACATCTTTCTTCTCTTTTTAGATTTTCAACAAAACAAACTATTTTAAATCAAAAAATTCTTTAAAGGCATATAATGTAAGCTTAGGTTTTTGTTTATGAAAAAAAGGATGTACAAGACCTAAAATAGGTTTAAGAGTTTAAAGACATATGATCATTTATTCTGTATGGATATCTTTTAGGCTTACAACCTTGATTTTGATATTTTGGTGATCGATTTAACCTTAATCTCGATACTCAAAGTTCAATCTCATTCTTTATCACTGATATTTTATTTTTAATTCTGGACTTTTCACTATCATAAAGGACACTTAGGGAGATGCTTTTTTTTTCTCTCTCTTTTGTAATAGTTTTCATCCCTTTCATATTTTTCTCATTTGAAGAATTTATTTATTGTCTAAAAACTTTTAAAATATACCCCCAATATGAGGGGTTATATTGGTCTAGATCATTATCCAAGAAAAATATTTAAAGCTTAATAGGAACAATAAGGGATATATTTTTATTTGTAAAGGATACATAAAAAAATGATCTTTTTTTTATCTCAAATATAAAGCTACTCAAGTTGATAAATCTTACTTTATTCAAATATCGTTATTAATTAGAAAAACAATAAGGTTAACCTTAAATAAAAAATGGTGGGATTATGACCTGAATATGCATTGTTTATTATTATTTAAGTCATCAAATTATTTGATTCTATTTTGAGAATATCTATATTATTTCAAGTGAGATATCTATTTTGAGTTTTATTGGGTTCCAAAAGGGATTCTATGCAAGACTTTATCTTTAAGATTTATTAGGAATGGAAAATGAGATTTTAGAATTCAAAAAGGAGGTTGCCCCCTAGCATCTACATAATATATTTTAGAGTTTGACCAATTTTGAATGAATTTTATGTTACTTTTAAACTAACATCTTTTCATTTTATAACAATAATAAGATCTAAAAACATGCACATTTCATTAAAATATGTTGTTCGATAAAAAAAGGTGAAAAACAAATCAAAGTTCTAATTTTTATTGAACAAAAAGATAAATGACTTTATTTACAAAGTTCAGTCATAGAAATGAGTTTAGTGTGCAACATTCCTTTTATTTTCACATTAGTTTCTTCCATTAAACATTTTAGGTTTGGTGACATTCATCATATGCTATTTTCATAATCTTGGTCAAGCATCTACCATGTTGACAATGGATTAATGATGATAATATGTGTTATTTACCTCAACAAATGGAATATGATCCTGATTTACCAATTTTCAAATTTGATACTTAAAAGACTTTACTACATTACTACTTTAAACTGAAACACCTAAGACACATTGCATATTTGAATCATGTCGCCTATGGTGCAATGATTGTATAAGATTTATTAGGTATTAAAGTAATGTGTCAAGTAAATGTTGAGCAAAAAAGATATGTCAATCTCGGACAATGTCACTTGAAAAGTTGATGATACCATGGAAATCAATGATAGTTGACATGACTGAACGACTAAGGCTTCCCATTTGAAATTCATCTCCTGATGTCGATAAAACCTTAATGATGGATTTCTGATAATTCCTAATTCAAGCTTTAATTAAATTTAAAAATCTCAAGTACTTTAGAAATGCTAACTTTTAGCGTTAGGCATGTTTAAATTGCTTAAACAGGATCAGTCAGGTCTTCTCATTCAAAAAAAAAGTGCTTTTTAAATAAAAAGGAATTGTATAGTTCATTTTTTCAACTATTTTTCTTTCAAGGTAATATCATATGCAAGGTCAATAACTTAAGGTTAGAATCATATGTCATGGCAATAGGAACCTATAATGAAAAATGAACATTCTAATTGGTGAAAGGTAAGCCTCAATCAATCAAATATGCATTCAAACATTTTTTTTTTGTTTATAAAGATGCTAAGTAGGATAGGGTGAAATAATTGTTAAAGATTTTGTTTCAACTAATATATAAGAGCAATAGGAAGCTACCACCAATGTGAGTTGTGATGAGCTATTTCAATATGATGAGGTCTTTTAAATTATCTAGATTGAAAAGTTTGTTCAAACAAGCTAGTTGATTAACCCTCTCCGCTCCTTGTTTTTTACCATTTTTCTTTGAATTATTGAGCTTTTAAAAGGCAAACTGTAATTTTCAATCTTTTAATAAGGATCAAAAGTTTGATAATTACTTTGGTGTTCTTGATTTTCAATGGGATTCACTCATCAAAGACTAGGACAGCTTGTTATATCCTTTTTATATATAGGGATTTTATCGCGAGCTAAGTCTAGAGATGAGTTCTATAAAGATCTCAGATCAAGTATTTTATTATTGATCTGATGTATTCCTGAGTCCTTTTTCATTTTATGTCTAAACATGAGCAACTTCATCATGTGCTCAACATTTGCATAATGGGTGCATAATAAATTATTGAACTTTGTTTTATGATGACTCAAAATATATTAATTCATCAATTTTGGAATTAAAAGTTAAAACTTTATTCTTTCAAAAATATGTGAAATGATTTAACATATTGTCCATATACTTTTGGAAAGTAGTTTGAAACTTTCCTTCATCCAAAAATACAAAAACAACTTAACGCATTAACTCGTATTGTAACACCCTGTAATTTAATGCATTCGTAAAAGAACTTTGAGTCTTAACTTAAAAAAAATGGGTATTTTTTTTTCTTCTATCGAACTTATCTGAGACTTGTTGAAATTCCTGTCGAAATTTCAGCAGAGTTTCTCTTAAACCTGGAGGTCCCAAGTTATCGACAATCATCCTGTACAATTATACTCATTTCTCAATCATATCATAATCATGTAAAACTCAACAACACATCATTCATTGTGCATGCATACACATTTCGCATGTTCATTTCTTTTCCATTGACACACATAATTCATAATAATTGGAAGTAAACAAACATTAAAATTACAAATACAAAATAGTATATTTTTATGTACCGACACTTAATGTAAAAGGAGTACTATTACATATTATACATCTTCTACTTAATTTTTATAACATAAAGGTTTTTAGAAAAAAGAATAAAGACATAAATATTACATTCCAAAATGATAATTCATAAACAGAAAAATCCTATATCTAACGATCTACGTCACATCGCGGTGTAATTGTTTCAACAATAACCATATTAATCAATTTACTCAATATCTTAGTCAAATATTAATTGTTTTACTCTTAACCTTTGAAATTTAATACTTCTAACTCCAATCAATTAATTTACATCATCTTTTCAAAACTTAAATATCCAGTTAACTCATTTCAATTACCGGTAATTCCATACGAATTACTCTATATTCGGTTAACCTCTTTGTTAACCAATAAACCCGGTAATTCCCTTAATTACCCAAGAAATCCGGCTAACCCATTTTGGTTGCCAAAATCAATCCGGTAATTCCATATGAATTACCCAACATTTGGCTAACCCTTTTTGTTAGCCAAATAATAATCCCGGTAATTTCACATAAATTACCAATAATTATCATTTGTAATAATCACTCATTTTATTAATTTGTTTCATTCTTTTAACATCAATTAAATAAACAACATAGTTATTTAGGGAAAACTAATAATTATAAATTAAGGTGACGAATCACCTATCATGGTTAATGAATTTCTATTTTTATGTCCTAAGCAATACGATATTTGCCTCCATCCTTCACAAGTATTAGTTCTTCAACAATTTTTTTTCTTTTATTTATTCCTTCAATAATCCATTACATAAACACAATTTACCATTTTTGTTTAACAGTAAAGTATCATCCAACATTCCATTTATAATCTGACAAGTCAATCATCCCGACAATATTAACACCATACAAGTAAGTTTAACTCAAGTTGTATATTCCGGTCATTAGAAAAAAACTGATGTCAATAGCCCATTACCGGGTAACTAGTTCCTTCACCCATCTTATTCCATAATTTTTAATCAATATCCGCATCTTCAAGGCCGAATGAATAATCCTATCAAGATGTTAATCCCCATTTCATTAACACTTTTAATTATTCCATATCAGAAATATCATTATAATACCTCTCCCCCAAAACTTCAAAGGGAATGCCAACACTAATGAATTTTCATTAGTGTCATTAGTCGCCCATATCATGATATCAGGACCGACAAATCAAGTTTATTGTAAATGTTAAAATCAATGCCACCGATTGATATCATTAACTATTTCTAACCCGAAATAGCCAATCAGATTTTTCTTTCCATAATACCTTGGAATATTTCTGGAAATGTTAATGTCAAGATTATTGACATCATTTGCTTTCACTTCAGGAAAAGCTAATCAAGTTTCGTGTGATTGCCGATATCGACAGCACCGGTCGACATCATCAACTATTCTTACTCGAATAGTTAATCAAGTTCAATATCTCTCATTTGCAGGAATGATTATGCCAATGTTAGTAAACCTTACTAACATCATTAGCCTCCGCATTTGGGACTGGCTAATCAAGTTTCATGGAACGATCATCTACGAAGTCTATTGATGTAATTCATAATCTTAACCCAATCAAGGACTCAAATCCATTTTAATTTCTCATTTATTTCACTTTATACTTTCTCTTTATAGTTTCACCCATAGATGCAAAGACTAAGAATTTAATAAGTTAGTAAATTAATGCTACGTAAAAACCGTAGGTATAGAACACCTACCAACTGCAGAAGCTCGACTCATGCTCCCTTGTTGTGGTTGTGCCCCTCCTATAGTCCCTCCTTAAGCTCCTACTATACGAGCTCCAGAGAAGTTGAGTGAATGTTTCTCCTACATTTCAATATAACATCTTGAATCAATATTTGAATCTTCCCGATTTATTCATAATATTCATAAATTCTCAACATCAAATACTTCCGTAAAAATTTCCATGGATGTATCTTATTTTCTTACTTGTCATTTAAATTCATTTACATTAGAATTTATTTACACTAACATTAAACGTACAATTAATTCAATTCTTCATCAATAATTTTCAATGTCCAAAGGACATGACTTTTCGTTACCGATATTTTTCTAGTGTCCCAAGATATTTAACCTATCACCAAACAATGTAATTTAACTTAAATTCCAGCAATGACTACACATGCCATTTTGTTTTTTTCTCCAAAGCATACTCAAAATGATTCCTTATATCATAATTCAATTTACAACATCCTTTACCATGATTTCCCATTCATTTCTTCATCAAGACACGTAATTTACCACACATTCCAGCGCATATTTAACTAACATGGCCAGCCACAATAGATGTTAATTTTCCAAAGTTAGTTTCAATTCATCCCAACCTACTTTCTCATATCATGTTTCCCATTCCAACACAACCAAAGTATTAATCCACCACTATTTTTTATAGAATTTAATTATACCATCACTTAGCAACACATCAAACATGACTCAAACACAACACAAACAATTCTCAAACACTCCCTCATCATTAAACCCATTACAATTATCCTTAGTCCCAAAACATACTTTTTATGCTAAACATCATATTCTCATTCAATATTTTTCAAACCAAATTTAAAACATAATTCTGTAAATTTAGATTTCAATAAATCCAACGGTGCAATTATACATCATCATCATTAGAATAACATATCCAAAATTAACATACATCCAATAGTTGAATCTTTCTATATCATAACAATACTGAACTGACCTGAAAATTAAAGACCTCCTGTTTTGGAAGTACAATTTCTAGTAGGAGTGTTGGTTTCCGATCTTAACTGTTTAGAATTTATACAATATTGGGAAGAATAACATATCCAAAATCCAGACCAATCCAATAGTGAAAAGATGATAAAACGGCCATTGAACGAGGCTATCTTGAAGGGTGATTTTCCAAAAATGTTCCTCTGGTGACAGCCCTCAAAGGAAATCCACTATTACCAATCCCTCCAGTCAGAATGTAGGTACAATTTAGCATAATAACATATCCAAAAATCAACTTAATCCAACGATGGAAAGCCAAGATATGGCTGCCGAAGTTCCTGCCCTGTTGCCATCCCAAAACCCATAGTTTCAAATCAACTTATTCTTTCTATTTTTTTTCTATAAATCAAGCCATTATCATGCAATTAATCTCAAAATTCACAAGAACAATTATTCCCCCAAAATATTTACATGAACCCTAGAATTTTAAACTTGGGGGTTTTCTTCTCCTCATGCAAAAACAAGAGAGAAAAACAAAATTACTAAAGGTTATGTTGCTTACCTTTGCTACCTTAACTTATTTCAATGAATTCTTGCAAAAATATACAAAACTCATGTCCTCCTCTTTCAAGTTCCAGCTCCTACTCTTTGTTTTTCCCAAGCTTTATAACTCTTTTAAGTATAGTCACTTAATTTGTTTTCTTGGATATAATCCTCCCAAGAACTCTCCCTTTTGATTTAACTTGAAGAAATGGAGAGGAGATGAAGAAAATGGGAGAAAAATGGTCTCCCTCATGATTTCTCCTTTTGTAGAGGACGTGAGTTGTGTTTAAAGGAGGAGAGGGGAATACTGTTTTATATAAAATTATCAAAATGCCCTTATTAATGCCCATTGTGCCATCTTCTTCAATTCACCCAATTTTGAGTACTCTCGTAAAGCCTTTACAAACTCTGATTGACATGAAATTGTAACCTAAGATAAAGCAATAAGTCTGGAGATTTCTTATAAAATTTCAGCCCGATCTAACGGTTGGATTGAGATATATTATTGATACCGTAAAACTAGACAATTAGTGTCTTTTACGCTAACATCTGAATTTCATGCATTACTTTATTTACTTAGATTCTCATGACATTTCTCCTTAATTTATGCTCAATAAATTTAATATTACCACATTTATCACTAATTTGTCAAAATAAGTTTTTTTTATCAGGGTTTAATATCTTCTTATTTTTCTTATTCTTTTATCCAATGAAACTCGTCACTGGTTTCGCCAACGTTACGAGTTTTAAACTAAGAATCATGACTCTTATTTTGACTTCAACGATACCTTTAAATTTGTTTATGGAGATTATTCTCTCTCTCACATGACACATTTATTATCATTCCTACTATTTATTCATTTATTTCATACCGAATCTTCAATATTTTAATTCATCCAATAATGGGATAATGTAAAAAAAAAATGATCTATTATTTTATCATACAAACCAACCCTATTTCTTCTAAATTCTAATCAACAAGATCTTAAGAAGCAATTTACATTTTGCAAACGCTATCGAATCATGATGTTTTATCAAATAGACCTTGAAAGCTTATAATGACAGGGATGTCTTATTACTCCATGTTTTTAAAATTATAAACAAAGCTTCAAATCTCTATGTTGAAATCCTCTATTTAGACAACCCCTCTCTAATTCTTCATTAGTATTCAAACTCTTATTGGAATTGTTCTTGGATATATCTGAAGATCTTGATTGTCTTTGTCATCAATCTCTAGATTTTCATACACATTAGGCTTCCCTGATGACATTATAGAGCACATATCCAAGCAGAAAAATACATATTATCAAAAAAATCATGCAAAAAAAGTTTAGCTATAAAAGGATCCCCGATAGAGTCGTCATTGTATCGCCTGGAACATTGTGGTGAACTATATATAAAAAAGGATAAAATGAAATAATAAGAATCATTACCTAGTTTTATAGTAACTAAAAACACTAAATGATTTTTAGATGTTTTAGATAAGAAATTAGTTATGCTTAAAAGAAGATGAAAATCACCATAAAATAGCATACATAAGATAAATTGCTTTGTGTTGTTTTTAAATGATAAAGGACACATATTGCTCATATATGCTAAGAATTTACCTAAACTAATTAAAACAATGATTTGAGATCTAAATCTAACAACATGGTCTAATCCTCACTTTTAAAGAATGGGCATTGAACATAGAAGGATGGAAACTGGTAAATTAGGCTTTATCTCATCTCTTTGGGTTGTGTTCTAAAATGGGTCCAAAGACCGCCACTCATACTCAATGGTCTTTTACAGGGTAATGTTGACTTACCCCAAGTATGCTCACAATGGTAGAGTGAAACGTGTTGCAAGACCAAATATTCACATATAAAAATTATCAAATAACATTTAAAAGAAAGTGTTTATATGATTTGATTTTTTCATGAAAATAGCAAAGTTTCAACTTCATGAAGACAAAATCATTTTAAAGATTTTACCATACTTAAGGTCAATTCTTCAATAAAAATAAAACATAACTTTTCATTTTAATAAAATTAAAGCACAAATCTCACAATAAAAAAAACAAATACATCCACACATAGAAAATCAACCTCATATTATAAATTACTCAACATAAGCAAATCAATGTAGGCAGATATAACATCTATGAAGAGGAAATCAACCATATATCGCAAATTGATAAAAAAACAAGTGAATCAATGTATTATGATTCAAATTTGACCTTCAAGAGCGATTGGAATCGAACAAAAGATACTAAAAAAAAAGGCATGGGAGTCATGTGTAGGAGCTAGACAAGCATGTAAACAAAGTAACAAATAAACTGTACAATATAACAAGGTTGAAAACCTTAAACCTACTAGATCAAGTTCTCATGCTCCTTCTTTTCCTTTCTATGTTGATGATGAAGCTTGTCGTGATCTGAAAAAGAAGGTTGATATAAAAAGATAAATTTTATTTGTCAGTTTTCTCTTTATTGGTTATGATCATGGTTATTGAATGCCACTGGGTTGCTACCATGGAGTGTTTTATAATGATAAGATAGATGAGTGCGATTTTAGCTAACGTGGTGGCTATGATTTCCAAGGTTATAGTAATTGACAAGGATGTTTTGTGATCGGGTAAAGAGATAAAAATGTGGTGGATGGAGAAACTATCATGGTCGATGTTTGTGGAGGTATTGGTGGTGAAGAGGGAGAAAAGAACAATGGTTGGCAGTTGTGAGTGAGAGGAGGGAGATAATGAAAAAGATGTGGCAAGGTTTTCTTTTTCCCTTTTTTGTATCTTTTCTCTCTTTTTTTTTTATCTCTCTCTTGGTCTATGTGTTTCTTAAGTTGACTCCCTTAAGGTTTTTTCTTTTTTTTTATCTCCATCTAGGTTTTTTTATGTTTATTTATATTGTCATAACCCAATTTTTGACCCTTTTATTATTATTATTATTATTATTACTATTATTTTATTTACTGAAAAATGATAATAAAAAAAAAATGAATGATGATGATGAAAAACAAATAAAAATGAAATAAATTAAAATTTGGGTTAAAGGCAACATGATTGAAAGTTTAAAGATTTAATTAAACTCTTGACTAGTTTAATTAATAAAATCAAGGGCTTAATTGAAAATTTGATAAGTTTTGAGACTTAATTGAACTTGGAATTAATTTAATTAATGAAATCAAAGACTTAATTAAAGAAATACCAAAGTTTGAAGAGTCAATTAAGGACTGAATTGAGACATTCTGAAACCAAGGACTGTTTCTTAAAATGCGATGAAATGCAGGGGTCCTATTAAAGTTTACCCAGGGGTTTACTTACAAAAAGTTCAAAACTTCAAGGACCACATCAAAAATAGCAATTTGAATTGAAAACGGAGCAGTTTCTTGGACAAACTGTTCACTGCCCATTTCAGCTTCCGTTTCGACAGTTACAGACAATGTTTATGTTTCAGCGTAGAGGCATTAACAAGAGAGACCCAGGGGACAAAAACGTGGGGGGAAAGAGACCGAGAGAGGGGAATAACTGGAGGAGAGTGGACCGAACGAAGGGAGAGGGTAAAAAAAGGGGAAGACGATCAAGAAGAGAGCCGTCAGGCCTCTCCCCAAGATCTCCCCTCTATCCACCTAAGATTGGTGCGAGGGGAGGATTTTATGATCAAAGAAGAAAAACCAGGGGAAGAGCAGTCCCAAAGAGTGATCAAGTCCTCGTTGCTCTTAGGCTCCTCTGGATCTCTGGATGGGCCTGAACAACATGTTGCAGTAATGAACGCAACGTTCTCTGCACCATGCTCTTTGGTGCCTATCAATTCCTGTCAGGTTGGTGCTCACTATCCAGTCTTCTTGCAGCAGGCTTTTATGTTAAGTCCCAACAGGTTTCCCTTGTCAACCATCGTCCTTTCATCTCCTTCGCACTAGAAGTAGCAGTGGAGAATCTGCTCCATCAACGCAGCGTCTTAGCAACAGCAGTGCAGCAGACCAGAGAGGAAGGAGGAACATGAAGAAAAAACTGGGGGAAGAACTGAAAAAAAAAGAGAGCGGAACCGGGGGAGGACGAAAAAGACTGGGGGCTAACTGAAGGAAAGCTAAAACAGAGGAGAGGAAGCGGTGTTGGTGGAACAACCCTTCCACATCGCCGTCTTCCTTTCTGGCGGCAGATTCTGAAATGAGGGCGAAAGAAGGAGAAGAGAGAGAGAGTCGGAAAGAGAAGACCGACGGACAAAAACCGGAGGGAGAAGACATCGTCCGGACAGAGCTAACAGATCGTCAAATTCGTCTTTATCTTGCCCTGCCTCGCCTCTCCATACGGTAAACATTTAGTAGTCCACCATTGAAGCAATTGTCTCATCTCGAAACGGAGGGACACGAAGGAGAAAAACCAGAGCAAGGAGAACCAGTGAAAATAAGAAGAAACAGGGGAGAGTGTCCGGCCAACAAGTAACCTTCTTCCCCCATCGTTCTCCCGAGGCCAACATTCACCTTCTTAGAGGTTTCTTCTCCGCCTGGTTTATAGCCAATCGTTGCTCCCTCACCTTGCTAGGTAAGTTCTTGCTTTCTTTCCTTTGATAAATTAATTACCTTCCATTCACGATGCAATACGCAACGTCATGTGGTTTTTGGACTTTTTTTTTTTTTTCCATGCAACATAAATTAAAAATAAAGAATAAAAAAAGAAAAATAAAAGGTAGAAAAAATAAAAAATAAAAGATGTGTATGCTGCATGAATAAAAATAACATAATTTATTGGTTTATTCACCGCCGGTCGGGAATAAAAATACCGGTTTAAATTTATATTATTTTTATTCATTTATATTTTATTTTATTTAACTAGAAAAATAAAAAATATGTGCATGCGTAAAAATAAACTTATTTTATTTGTTTATTCACCCGACCCCCAAGCGGGAATAAAAATATTGATCCAAATTTATTTTATAACTACGTAATAGTTACCAACGCCAGAGTTGGAATTATCCGTAGTTGAATATTTACTTACACAAGAGTCAGGAATATTGTGAATAAATCATCAGAACGTGAACCAATAAAGATTTAGCAATTTAAGACAAAAACAGCAATGCAGTTTGCCTTAGGGCGGGTGATAATATCTTTCCTTTTACGTAACCAATCCCGAACCATAGAATCTCTGTTGACCAGTTAGGGTTTCTAGTAACCATAATACTAGGTGGCGACTCCTAAAATAAGAAATTTTACCATAAAAGAAACAGATGCCAGAAATCTGTTCTTTTTCCATAATTAGAGAACTATTTTTTAAGGCCGCCGTGATGTCGGGTGTGACATATATTGTTAGGGGTTTTTGTCAAAACAAAAAAAATAATAATATTGGAAGATTCTATTTTATCTCCTTATTGAATTAGGTTTTTTTTTAACAGTTTTTCCAATCCCATCTTGATTCTCTATTTATTATTATTATTTTTCATTTCATAGTCTTCCATTTTTCTTCCTTGCCTCTCATTTCACTCCCTAAATTTTATATTTTTCTTTTTACTATATATATATATATATATATATCTTTTTAATTTTTCCTTATCACTTAAAATAAAATAAATGAAAATGAAAAAAATATAAAATGTTGGGAATTGACTGAATTTCATTTAAAATCTATTCTTCAAAATAATTATATGTTTGAAAATACATGAAAAGAAAATTGGGGGTCAAAAATGGGTTATGAAACATGACAAAAAAACTTAATTAATATAGTATAATAAATATCTTTTTAAGTTTTCTCATTAAATAATAAATAAAAATTGAAAAAACAATTAATGAGTTAAATTTTATGCATGCTAAAAAATTATTTTTTAAGATTGATTTATTTTTTAGTGATCCAGATATTGAAAGTGTATCTTTAAAATTGTTTAGAAGAAATTATTAATCTTAATTAAAGCATAAACTGAATAAACAACACTTATCATAAAAAGTCTAAATAAGAAAAATAAGCAATTATGATTCAAAAAAAAACCTTATTTGTTTTTTGGTATTTTTGTAGAAGCATCATCATTTTACCAATAAGTAAAAACACTAAGAAATATTGAATGACCTTTCAAATGTATGGTTAAGATGATGTTTGAAAGTTTATTAGTGGTTGTTTATTAAAATATTTTTTACTCAGAAATATATCAAAATAATATTTTTTTAAAAAAATTTGTTTTGATATTAGTACATCAAAACAATTCAAAAACATAAAAAAATTAAAAAAGAATTGAAAATTAAAAAAAAACACAATTTCAGTTGCGATTATAAACACAGATTCAAGATCGATTGGTGGTATATGTTAGACACATCAACAAACAAACATAAACTTTACAGGGTCCTCTACTATGATGAAGTCATGACTTAACATCCATAATCATTCCCTTACCAAAAGAGTTTATGATGCCATTATTATTACAGGTAAGCTGTTTTTAGTGTGTAAGGTAGTAATGTGATTATTAATCTTCAATTCATGCATTTATAAGGCAAAACATAATAAATTTCATAAAATTCATTTTAATGGAAATAACATACTATGAAGAGCAAACATTAAGAAAGAATCTAGAGTGGTTGTTGCTTTCATGTTTTTTCATTATTTTTTTATTTTTTATTTAATCTTTTGACATTATGTTTATTATAGACTGTGTCTCATAATTTGTATCAATTTGATTACCATTGAGTTATTGCGCTGTTAAACAAATGTCGACTTGATTTAATTATTTGATATTTTTTATTAACATTTTAGTCTCTATGTATGAAAAATAAGAGATAGTCACTGGAAAAAATAGAGAGGAGAAAAGGAGATCATTTGTTCCAATTGCATTGAAAAAAATTACTAAGTTTTTTTTTATGATTTTAAAGGGGAAAAAATTAAATTCGGGATTGATAAGTAAATATCCCATAAATGGGGTACCTGGTAGGATTTTTTGTTTTTGTTTTTAAGGATCATATTTAAAGTGGGGTAATAGATCATGGACAAAATTATCCTTTACACTTAATTTAGAAAACAAAAGAATTACATTATTGCAGGCTTAATTTGTCGGCAAATGAGTTTTTTCTTTGAGTTATCATTAAGCATTTGAAGCCATAAAATATATTATCTTATAAATATTATTAAAAAAAATGTAAAATTGATCATTGTTTCGTTGTGGATGGTGAGGTAATTCACTATGGACTTACATAGTATAATTGCTATTTTGCCCTTCTTTATATAAAGTTTTTGCCTTACTTGTGAGGCTAAATGCCTTTAAAAGAGAAAAAAAAAATGAAAGGCTAAGAGAACTTTTGTATAATTTCTTTTGTTTTTACAAATAGTACAATTACCTCATCGATTTTAAAGTAAAAAAATAAATAAAAGGATGGGTCAAAGAATATTTTACTATTTTTATTATTGTTTTTTCTATTATACTTTATTTGGATTAGGGCAAATTATTATTTTTCATAAATTAAAAAAAGCTACTGGCATGTGAAAAGCGTGTGTTAGCAAGTGGACGCTGTCTGCGCTCTTCGAGCAGTGATCAAAATTTCCCAACCGACATGTTATCTAAAGTGCCTAGTGGAGGCAAAGCTTATGGGGTAGTGCATGTTGCTCAAATCATGGTGGTTTGTCGACAATTGACTTTTATTTCCGCCCTTTTATTTTCTCATTTCACTCTTTGAAATTCATGTTAAGTCAATCAAAAATCAAAGTTGTCCTCTAATTTATTTTGTCTTTCAATTATAATCTTCTTTCTTTTGATTGGTCTTTCACTGTTTTAGATTCTTTTTTAGATTTGTTTTTCAATTTCATCATTTTTTTCATTTGATTTTGTTTTATTCTTTTTACTTTTGTTTTTTATTCATTTCTTGGCTTGTTTTGTTTTCTTTCAATTTTGTCCCTTAAAATTTTTTTTCACTTTTTTTTTTCAAAATTTTATTTCACTTTTTTTTTTCAAATTGATTCCTCATTCTTTTAATTGCTTTTTTGTATCATTTTTCTTATTTTTTTTCAATTATTCCCTTAACATTTTATTTTTTTAATCAAATTTTGGTCTTCATTCTCATAATTTCTTTTTTTATCCTTTTCTTAATTTGTTTTTCCTGTCAATTTATCCTTCAACATTTTATTATATTTTTATCCAGTTTTGACCTTCATTCTTTTAATTATTTTTTATCCTTTTTTTTATTAAGTCCCATATTATTTCTTTCATTATTTTTTATATCAAATTAGGTCCTCAATATTTTGATTACTATTTTTTAAAAAAAATATTATGGTGAAGAGTTTTGTTTTTATCTTTTGTAGGGGTATCTCGATCTCATGACAAGAGTTGATGGTTTTGAAAATTAGCCTGATTTTTACTTTGGTTTTTTAATTTTTTTAATTTCATCCTTTTACTTTAAGGTATTGAGTCTTGAGCTTTCTATTTTTTTTCCTTTTCTTTTCTTGGGTTATCCTGAGTCGTGGGTTAGTCAAGTTAATACAAGTTGCATTGAATTTATTTTATTTTATTTTATCCTTTTATGTTAGGCTATGAGGCCTTGGAATTTTTTATTTTTTATGTTTTTTCTTTCTATGGGGTTAAACTAGTGTAACGTGGTTTTTTTTCAATGTTTTTATTTATTTATTTAGCTTTGATCCTTTTTTTCTAAGTCATTTTTTTAAAAAAATAAATTTCTTATCTCAATTTCATGTCATGGGTGGTAGGTTAGTAGAGTAAACTTGGGATGACTCAAGTTTTTCTTCTTTCATGTTTCTTTTTTAAATTTTATCCTTTGAAATTAACTTTGTTGGGCCTTGAGCTTTCTTCTTTTTCCCTTTCCTTTTTCTGCGGTTAACTCGAATCGCTGGTTAGTTAAGTTAATCTGAATTCACTCATGTTATCATTATTTGAATATCTTTTTTTTATGTTAAAAAAATAAACCCATCCCACAATGTAGCGCAGGTAAAAAATTCTAGTACAAATCAAAAGGGTTTATAATCACACTTCAACCTTACATGTAAAAAAAATTATGCTTTGGTTTAGGATAAATAGCCTCAGCATTGATACATTTACAACTTCCCATAAACTACATTCCCGATATATATATATTAAAAAAAACAAAAACTTTACATGAACTAACATCAATTTCTAAATATTAGCCTTCTTCTATGAATATCTCTTAAGAAAATAAGAAAGGTAGCCCACCTTATGACGCATGCCTAACAAAATATTTTCTATTGTTAAAAAAAAAATGTCTAGACGATGATAGTGTTTTTTTTAAAAAAAAATTTGAGACGGATCAATGATTTGAATGGATTCAATAAAGTTTCTTAATTTAATAATTTGATTATTAAAAAATCAAATAACAATAAAAAAATGATAATGACTAATAAAAAAATAAATGCTTATAAATATTACAAAAATAGACCTTCTAAATATTATTAAAAAAATCTTAATGATCTTATTTGATAACAAAAAAAATCATATGAGAACGGGAAAACCTCATAAAAAGAAAATAAAAGAAATATGAAGCTCAATTACCAGCAAAGTAAACATTGAAGGACAATCTAGAAAGAAAATCAATTTTAAAAAGGATAAAAAAAAAACTCGAGTCAGCATATCAAATTCACGACCTGGTCATGAGATATGGATAAACTCGCACATAAAAAATTGAATAAAATGGTGAAGGTTGATTAGTACTTAAAAGTGTATTTTTTATCAAGGTTTTATATCATCATTTTGCACTTGAAGTATCAATAACTCCTTAACTAAAACATGTTTTATAATAACATATCTAATAATATATGATACGTTTAATTTATGGTAAATGTTCATATTAAATGCAGGCCTATCACGTAAATGAAAGAATTGATTGATGAGTTGAAGTACTAAAATTGAAAGGACAAAAAGATGGCCAAACTTAGAAAAAAGATGTTAGTGCAGTCCAAACTGGAACATTGTTCGGTAATCGGGTCATATCTAGAGCTGTAGATCTCGGATTTAATTCTACTTTATATGGATGCAAAGGTAAGACATAGGCCTATAACTTTCATAGGAGCCTAATATTTAACAAGGCCGTTTTCAAGTCCAAATTGTAGCAACAACGAAGAAGTCCGAATCTGTCCTAAAACCCAAACACTGTTCAGTGTTCAGCCCATATCTTGAGTTTTAGAAGTCCAAATGATCTCAAAATTTTACTCTGGAAAGATGAGACAATTTCCTAGAACTTTCATGATTTAAGTCTGTTCAAATTATGACGTTATCAATGATGTTTTTGGCAGACAAGAAGATAAGAATTGTCACCAAGTCAAGATGTGACCACCCATTCATCAATTAGTCAACAAATCAATAGTTTCGAATTGTGGCCTATAAAAGGAGGCATTTGCCATGTATTTAGGCATCTTGGTGTTTAGATCAAGATCATGCTCTTGCTTTCTCTTTATATTTTGTAATGCTTAAGTTTTGCTTATATTAATCTTTTGCTTATACTTTTCATTCCTTTCCTTGTTTATTTATGTCTCTCTCTTTCATTATGTCTAGCTAGGTTAATTATGTCAAGGTGAAAAGGGTACATTAATGGTGTAAGAATAAGTATAATATAAACTTAACATGGACCTTAATGTTGGATACTAACATGCTTTATATTTGTTATCTTGTTCACTTTTAATACTTTGCTTGTTAAATGGTTAATCTAGATTTATGTTGCATAACACTTGGTATAACAAATACTTGGCACTTTCATAGCCCATACTGTATGGTATAACCAACACCTGAGTTATGAAAGGAACTTGATTTGTTGTTAACATAAGTTATAATCATGAATGCCTGGCAACATTTACAAGTATTAGCATTATTCGAATAAGATAACTAATGTAATCATCTTAACAATTTATAATCTGATTGTAACCTCCTTGTGTGTGGTTTCCAATTGAATAATAAGAGTTTATACTATACTTATTTGAAATACCATTAGTGAATCCTCTAACCTTGACATTTGTTGTTATCATTGTTTAATCTTTGCGTTAATTTTTCATCTCAAAGTTCTCATCAACTTCTTCTTCTTCATCTTTATTATTATTGTTGTTGTTGTTGTTGTTGTTGTTGTTGTTGTTGTTACTATTGTTGTTGTTATCTATAATTTATACAATTAACCTTCCTGTGGTTTGACCCCCATCTTGCTGGGTGATTTATTACCTCAACACTCCTATACTTGAGGAAAGACATCAATCTTTTGGTCGTGTCAAAGGTCAACTCTTAAACAAACTAAATGATGAAAGACTAATCTAAAAAAATCAATTTAAAAAATGTAAAAAAAAAACTTGGGTCAACTCGGGTTAACTTAACTAACCTGCGATCTAAAATCTAAGATCGGGATAACCCCTGATAAAAGAAATCAATGGCCTAAAAAAGACTGAAGTTAAACCAGGTTGATAATGTGGTTCAACCCGTTTTTTAAAGTGTTTTCCAGATTTTTTTATTTTTAAATATTTTTTAATAGTTTTGATGTGTTGATATATATATATATATATATATATATTATAACTTTAAAAAATAACTTAGAGTTGATTACCAAACACATATAATGTGAATTCACTTGATTATTTAATCAAAGCTGGCCAAATATAATAATACAGTTTTGTAACTAGAATACAAAGTGTTGAACTACGTGGAGACATGAAGAACTCAAGAGGCCAAAAAGATGGACCATACTAGAAACCATGCTTGAGCTTGAAGGGGTCCCATTGACTTGTTTCTTGTCTCGATTTCAGAAGACACTGCCATAAATTTCATGAATGCCTTATCAAATGGATAAACTATTCATTATTTATTGGACATTGACAGCTATCGTTCGCTAACAGGTGAGATGGTATTGGTAGATATTGTGCACGTTCAATGGACCGACCAAGACTTGCATCATGGTAATTTCATTATGTTCTATTACTTTATTTAGAGGGAAAAAAACCGAAAAATCAAGAAAATAAAAAAAAACATTAACTGAATTAACTAATTACAAAAACAAAAAAAATTATTTTGGTTTGGTTTTAATTTTAAAAGTTTAAAACCAATTGAAGCGGACCGAGTCAAGCCGGTTCAACAACGATGAATCAAGTTGGAATTTTCATTGTATTCCAACGTTCAATGGCCTCCATGAGTTCCTGCTTTCTTCCATGAGCCGATCCTGAGTTTTTTTTAAAAAAAAAATAAAAGTTTTGATTTGGTTATTTTTATAAATAAAAATTAAACTGAATCGAAAATATGTACCCCTAACTTTTTAATATAATCTATGTTTCATATTTTGATAAAACATCATAAAATCTTTGGCATACAGGACAAGAGGACCTTCTTGCATAATCTCTTTTCAATTCTTTTTATCATTTTGTTTTTTTTATGAAACTGGTATTTTTAACCATTCACTTGTAAGTTATAATTAATGAGGGGGAAAGAAAAAATGTGTTTAGAAATCTTTGGTTCCATGTAACATCAAAGCAAATCAAAGTCCCAACCAATACATTCCTAACGGGATAAATTCATGCTGAAATTAAATTAATCTAACAATTTGAATTGTAGGAATTTCAAATTGCATGATTGGGAGACTTTTAAATGAAAGTTTAAAACTTAAATAAATTAAGGCTGCGTTTGTTTTTTGAAAAGTGGTTTTTAAAAAATTACTTTCCAAATTTTCCTGTGTTTTTTTATGAAAGTTTATCAACGAAAAACACTTTCAAGTCAAAGACAAATTTGACTTGATTTCCAGAAAAGTGTTTTTCTTTTATTTTAGACGGAAACACTTTCCGGAAATTGTGAAAAAATTAGAAATGTCATATTATTTACTGATTATATCAAATTTGGTTCTCAAACTTTTAGTTGCTATATATATATATATATATATATATATATATATATATATAAAATTTTGGATATTTGTTTTTCAACTTCATCCCTTAGAATTTAATTTTTATATTTACTTTTGATCCTTATTTTTATAATTGTTATTTGCTTTTTCCTTATCATTCTTTAATTGAAATTTTTTAACTATCAAATTTGGCTCTCATTCTTTTGATTGTTACTTATTTTATTTGAAATGATTTATGAAATGTTAATTATTATTATTTTAATTTTTTCATCTTTCAATTTTTTTATTTTTTTGATTTGATCTCAATTATTTTGATTATTATTTATTTTATTTGAGATAATTTATGAAATTAATTTTTTTTTCAATTTCATTCTCATTCAACTTTTTAATTTATAAGATTTGTTCCTCATTATTTTAATAAACTTGAAAAAAAAAAACATTAATAAGTTATTTTCCAGCTCATTTTCCATGACATAACCAAACACTAGAAAGTGTTTTCCAACTTATTTTCCATTACACTACCAAACATCGGAAAATAATTCACTTTTCCAGAATTTATTTTCCCAGAATTCCTTTTCTAAAAGAAAACTACTTTCTAGCAAACAAACAGGGCCTAAAGCAAAAGCTAAATAAAAAAAATCTAAAATACATTACAAACACGCTAATAATTTACCGTGGATCCTCACAATATAATTATTATTTCTCCCTTCACAATTTAAACGGTACAAGGCAAAATTATCTTCTTACAGAACTTATTTGTCATTACAAGATTGAATGGAGTGGAACTATCTTTTAACATTTTATTTACATAGTGTAATGTTTAGAATAACTTTAAAAGTTAAATTTCATTAACTTTTTTGGCTAGAACATTTTTGGTTTTTTATCTTTCTTATTAAGATATCCCTAGAAGCAAAAAAATCTATAGCTTATGTCAAGATACTTTTTTGTCCTTTTGTCATGGTTTTCTCATTAATATCATATAGGGTTAGGGGTGTTTAGATCTTTTGATAAATTATTTTTTTAAAAAAAAGAAAAATTATTAATGTGTGTTACGTATGTACTAGCGTATGGGAAACGTCTGCATCATTTGAGTGATGCGTGTGGTGCTTTTTCATAGCAAAAAACGAGCAAGCATCGTCTCTATCGATTGTGCACATGAAGGTGCATCAACGGGAGTAACACATGTAAGGCTTCTCGAGATGGTTAGGCTACAATTGAATTTTTATTCTCCCCCCTCCTTTTCTCTCTCTTACCTTAAAAAAAAAACATGTCAACCCAACCAAAATTAAGAAATTGTCCTCTTTTTTCTTCTTATTTAAGTTTTGGCTCTTATTCTTTTTATTGCCATTTATTATTTTGAATCCTTTTTTATCATTTTCTTTTTCCATTCTATCCTTAAGAATTTTGTCCTATTTAGTATTTATATAAAATTTTATCATTATTCTTTTAATTGTTATTTTTTAATTGTTTTTCAATTTTATTCCTTATCATTTGATTTAATTTAATTTTTAAATCAGATTTGACTCTTGTTCTTTTAATTATTTTTTTATGTCTTGGTTATTTTTTAAATTTTTTTTCTTTTTAATTCCATCATTGAATATTTGATTTGTTTATAACTGGATTTTATTAATTTAGTGTTGTGATCTCGGTCATATGATTTGAGTCATAGGTATAAAATTTTAAACTAGATTGATATCATTCTTTTTTTATGTTATTTTTTTTTATCAATTTTATCATTCAACATTAGATTTATTGAATATTAAACATATTTTTTTTTCATTTTCTTCCTATGACGATAACTCAACCTTGTAGTCTAGGCCACATATTTGCCATGTTAGCTCAAATTTGCTCGAGGCTTTTACATCATTTTATTTTTATATGTCAAATTTGTTCCTTATTTTTTAAATTATTTTTTTATCATTTTAAAAAAATTCTTTTTTTTTATTTTTAGCCTTTAGCATTGGATTGTTTAGGATTGAGCTTCATTATTGTTTTTTATGTGGTCAACCCCATTTCATGACATGGTTCATGGGTATGAGATGTTAGCCCATGTTGATATCAGTCTTTTTTATTAATTTTTTTATTACACTTATTTTCTTTCTCGATTTTAGCCTTAGACTTTGAGTTTATTAAATATTGAGTTTCTTTATTTTTGTTTCTATATTCTTTCTATGAAGATATCGCAACCTCATGATCCGGGTCACAAGTTTATCATGCTAACTTGGATTGGATCAGGGTTTTTTTTTCATTTTTCAATTTTTTTTATCTTTACCCTTTAACTTTAAGGTCTATAACTTGAGTCACATAATTTTCTTTTATTTTAAAACATACTTGCAATGTTTTAATATTATATTTTAGGCTACTAAAGAAATCAACTCAACCCACAGTGAAATGTAAGTCATTTATCTAGTTGAAATCAAACTGGGGAGATTTCATAACATAAAACAAGAGAACTTGAATGGTTTCACCATGTACTTTAGCTTTGCACTAAATGATAATGACATTATCCAATAATAAATATAAAGGAAAAGGACAATAATAAATATAAGGGTAAATGACATATTTGTGCCCTTTATCTTTACATTTATGTGATTCTTAACAAATACCATTTTAAGACATATAAGTCCTAGTTTTATTATTTTTAAAGTAGAAAACTAAAAAAGAGTGATATCAAGGACTCAATTGAACCTTTTTTTTTTCTTAGAATCTTATTATCCTTTGCCACAAATGATAACGAGTTGACTTGTTATAGGCCAAAAGTCAACTACTATGGAAAATTAAAATTAAATTAAAATTAAAATTAACAAAAACTAATTTAGGAGGGAAAAACATTATTAATTATAACAATGTAATGATGATTTTGCCCTTCCTATAAAAAATCTTAATTGACTATTAGAGGTAATGTAGTCTTTTCACAAGGTCCATTAGTCATTATCAAATTGATCAGAAATAACTTGGTCATTTCATATTTTTAAAGTGCAATAAAATGACTGCAATACCTTTAAAAGCAAATATTTTAAAACTAGCATTTGAGGGCTTTTTAGAATTTTCAACTTAGTTTTTTTCAGTTATAATTAAGTTGAATGGGGGTAATTTGGTATTTTAATAAATATAAAATATAATAACAAAAAACATGGTTGGCATATAGGAGGTTCCCACGGTGTTCTAACGGCGCATACGGTGTGTCCCAATAACAAAATATTTCCTTCTATGGTGTTTATTGAATCATCGTGATATCTTCTCCTTATTGGGGCCGCATAAAGCAGCAGTAATGGGGCGGTTTGTTAACAATAATTCTTTCTTTTTATTTTTCTCTTTTCTCCCTCCTCTCCTTGAAATTCATGTTAAGCATTCAAAATTTCAGACTTGTCCTCTTACTTATTGAGACTTCAACTTTGGTTCGTATTCTTTTGATTTTTAATTTTTGTTCTTTGCCTTTTTGCAAAATTTTGATTTGTTTTCAATTTCATCCTTCAATCCTAATTTGTGATAAGCTATTTTTTTTTAATTTGATCATCATTCTTTTAATTGTTTTGTGGTCCTTTTTGTTAAATTGATTTATCTTTTCAATTTCACCCTTCAATAAAAAAATTGTAGTTGTTTTCTAATTTATTTTATTTCAATCTAGTTCTTCATTGTTTAATTGTTACTGTCTATTTTGGATTCTTTTGTATAATTGATTTTTTTTTTACAATTTTATTCTTCAATATTTGATTGGTTGAGAATCAGACATCATGGTTTTTTTAAGATAGGGTGCTTTTGATCTAATGATCTGGAGCACGAGTTTGAGAAGTTAAAGTGGGTTGACATTTATTTATTTATTTATTTAATTTCATCATTCGACATTGTTTTCCTCTTAAAAAAAATAGGCATTGTAATTTTTCTTCATTTTCTTTTCTATTAAGTTATCATAATCTCATAATTTATACCAAGAGTTTGGCGGGTTAACCCGTGTTGACTTAGTCTATATTACTCGGGTTATAGGTTTGTCATGCTAACTTGAGTTGACTTATGCCAATTTTCTTTGTTCTATTTTTCACCTAATTTTATCATTTTGTATTTAATTGGTTGATAACTGAGCCATATCGTTTTTCATCTTTTTTTTAAAAAAAATTTCTTCAAGTTATCGTGATAATGTTTTTCGATCCATTGGTTGCCATTGCCTTTTTTTTTATCATCTAATTAAAATAAAATCAATTTATTTAACCCAGTTGAGTCTATAACTCGTGTCACATATTTTTCTTCATTCTTTAAAATGTTTGCATCACCTGAACATCATTTTAAGCAATAATAATAATAATATGGCCATGTGGTGTAGTGCAAGTCCACATCTAGTTAAAAATTGAAAAGCATCATACAATCATTGTGGATTACAAGGCAAAACACCATAGATTCATACAATGTTGCTCCATTGTTTTTTGTTTTACACCCTTTTTTATCATTTTTTTAAGTTTTATCCTTTAATGTTATGTCGATTGGGATTTAGGATTGATAATTTATTTTGGTTCGCTTTTTATATGCTTAGCGCTATCTTAGAAAAACATCCTCACATGGTGTTCGTGCTAAGATTCACAAAAACAATATATATTTGATTTTATTATTTGCAAGAGATTAAAAATGAGGGGACCAAAATTGAAAAAAAAAACAATATGAGGCATTAAAAAAAAACATATGGTTTTAGCTTTGGTCATCTTTATTTTTTTTATGCCTTTGATCATCAATTTTTTTTTCTTTTCAATTTGATGCTTCAATGTTGTGTTTATTGAGATTTGAGGTTAATAATTTGTTTCATTTTTTTTTTGTTATCTCGATTTTAAAAAAGTCTCGCCATTAGGTTGATGCTCAATTTCTTGAAAATGAATCTAATTTTATTATTTAAGAAAAATAAAAACAAGGGACCATAATTAAAAAAATAAAAAAGGATCTTCTATTAAAAAAATTATGTTAGTACCTTTGTGCCTTAGGATTTTGTTTAATTTTCTTTGTGGTCTATTTAGTTTGGGAATTGAGAGGTTTTGTTCTAAATTTTATTTTGTTCATATTTAGGCCTTGTGATTGTGAGAGAAGAGGGAAAGTTGCTGAAAACACTAAAAAGAAAAGAAGAGAAAGTTAGTGAATGATCAATTTTTGTTAACCAGTCTCATTTGACAATAAGAGTTCTCTTTAGATCTTTTTTATTTATTTATTTTGTTGAAAAAAAGTAGATCACATATAAAAAAAATGGATTAAAATGATTTTTCATTTTTAACTGATTAAATGCTAATTTAAGATTAAAAAAATGAATTTATTGAGGTCCCTAGGGTGTTTCTTAGATGTTTTTAATTGAAAACTATTTGAAATTGGTTTTTTTTTTACCTATAAGTTGGAAGCTTGACTTTGCAGCCACATGTGGTGGTCAGAATCTATAAAAACATAAAACATATCGCCTACTATATATGTTTTCAAAAAACAAAGGGTGGATGATAAAAAAATAAATAAATAAAGAAGGTCGAGGCGTATTAGACCATGTAGTTCAGTCCATTTAGCCTTTTTTTTTGTTTTTTTTCCTTCGATTTTTCCCAAAGTCATCATTCATTATTGGATATTTATTGACTTTTTTTTTAATTTCATCCTTCAACTTTCGGTTGATTTTGAATTGACATTCATAATTTATTTTGGTTTGCTTTTTGTATATTTATTGCGGTCTCAAACAAACACCATGATTTTTCCTAACATCAAGTTAGTGGTTGATTTTACAAACATTTATTTTTGTTATTATATAATTAGATAAAAAGTAGTTTAAATTTTTTTTATATTAAAAGTGGAGTCCATAACCCGGGTAGTGGGTTTGGTGGGTTAAGCCGCAAAACTCAGGTCAATCTAATATATTATCGTATCAATATTTTTTTAAAAAAAAATATGTCATTTGAAATTTTTAAAAAAAGTTAAATTACACTTTTTACTGGTTATTTGGGTCACTTTAAACTCATTAGGTCAATTGAGTCATTCTGGGACAACTCTTATATGATTTAATTTAAAACCTGGACTAAGAGATGAGTTTGATGAGAAGATTTTAAAATTGACTTAGGCCAAATTTAATGGCACTACCTAGAAATACTTTACAACCTTGACATTTTTTTAAGTTTAATTTTTCCCCCAACCAGTTATGTAATGTGAGTTAATTATCTAGTTACTGTCATTTTTCAGATAAAAACTGAAGTCTAACCCTCCAACTATCAATTTATCACTTTTCTTGACAATTTTATAATTCCCCAATAATCTAACTATAGGCAATGTAAATATACGAGCTTATGTCACACATTCTTGTTTTTATACATTTGCTTGCATTTCACTGTGGATCAGACTATTCTTTTTCTAAACTTAAAAAAATGTTACGAGTAGGGTGATATTTTTTTGTAGTATCATTAAATCCAATCAAGCGGTTTGATTTTGAAACCTGACAACCTGACTTGAGTTTTGAATTAAATCACGTGGGAGTTTTTTTTGTAGTATCATTAAATCCAATCAAGCGGTTTGATCTTGAAACCTGCCAACCTGACTCGAGTTTTGAATTAAATCACATGGGAGTTTTTTTTGTAGTATCATTAAATCCAATCAAGCGGTTTGATCTTGAAACCTGCCAACCTGACTCGAGTTTTGAATTAAATCACATGGGAGTTTTTTTTGTAGTATCATTAAATCCAATCAAGCGGTTTGATCTTGAAACCTGCCAACCTGACTCGAGTTTTGAATTAAATCACGTGGGAGTTAATCCAAAGTGAATCATTCAATTTAATGGGTCTAAATACAACTTGGATGACCGGTAAAAATATGATATATCTTTTAAAAAAAACTTTAAGACAATAATTTTTTTAAAATATTGAGACGATACCAAATGAAATCGACCTCGGTCGCCTTGTAACCTAGGTCATGGACTTCAATGAGTTTAATAAATTTATTGTTTTTGTATATTATTTTTATTTAATTTTATGATAACATTAGATACTTGCAAAATTGAGCATTAACCCTAAAAAAACATTTATTTGAAATCGTGATAACCTTCTAAAAAGTAGAAAAAAAAATAAACCATGAATTCCATTTCCCAAACAATCCAATATTAAAAAAGAGTGAAAACAAAAGACAATTAGAAAAATTAAAGGACCAAAATCTTAAAAACAAATATCAGGTTTGATGGGTAAACCCGCTAAACCCGTGAATCGGGTAACCCGGGTCAACATTTCAAACTCGCAAACTTGATAATGGACTCCATTGGGATTAATAACCTGTTTTTTTCCCTAAATTATTGTTTATTTAACTATATGATAACAAAAATAGATGATCGCAAAATTAAGCATCAAACCAATTCTAAGACTTTTTTTAAGAATATTATAACCTCTTAAAAAGCAAAACAAAATAAATTATAAAACTCAATTCTCAATCAACCTAATATTGAAAGATGAAATAAAAAAATAATTTTTTAAAAAAGAAAAACAGGAAAGTTAAACCCGTCAACAGGTCTATGGACTTTCTAAAATATAGCAACATGTTTTTTTTCTGAAACTATTTTTTAACTATATGATAAAAAAAAAAATAGATGTTTATATAATCGAGTTCAATTAGGAGAAAAAAAGATACCCCACAAAACCCGCGAACCGGGACAATCAGGATTACCTCGCCAAACTCGCAAACAGGTTCATTAACTCCACAAAATTTACCATCCTAGTTTTTTTCTAAATCATTTTTTGTTTCACTAAACTTTTTTAAAAATAGATTATATTGCAATATCGAGATTTTTTTATACCAACTCGATGCTAGGATATTTTTTTAGTATTGCGATAACTATATAAAAAAAATTAAAATAAATTATTAACTCTAAATCTCTATAAACACATCATATAAGAAATAAATTAAAGAAAAACCAATACTTAAAAGGCAAAAAAAAAGGGTCAAAATGCCCAAAAAAAAAAAAACCCAATACTGTAAATTACTATTATTATCCATAATGTTAATGGATATACAGAAAAAGTGTATTCCAATACCTTTTAACTTTATATATTTAATGTCAAAAGCAGAAAAAATGTCAACTATTTTTCTCACTTCTGGTTAAAACCCATACATACATGGATGAAGGTCAAAAATGTCTCCAATCATCCAAAGAAAAATGTCAGCGACAAGGACCCACCTGACCAAATTGATAGATGAAAATGATATTAAAATCAGCATTACCCAAAAAAAAAATTTAATCATTGAAGAGCCAAATGATTATTCAACTCACTAAGATTAGGATCATGATTATTTTGAGTGGGGTCATCAGATGAGGGGCAAGTCCAATTCACCCACCTAACGATATTTATTATCAATTTATAAAAAGACTGATAAAAAGGCAAAAGGAAAAGAAAAGCCAGCAACCTTCTTCATTCAGCAAATCAATCCATCCTTTATTTTCAAGTTTTCCCTGCAATTGTTGCCGTGTCCTAGCACATGATGTGATTCGTTAACAAAAAACCTAGAGTATTTATTTTTTGGATTCATACACAAAAATAGTTTAATTTTGAACTATTTAATCCTAATTGAAGGCCAATTATTTTTAATTTCTTAGTCAGTGAAAGAATTGAAAGAACAAGGACCAGAATGAAAAAATATCAAACATAGATGACGTGCCAGAAGTTTCGAGAAGACACGTTAGCTATCGCACCTGGCTTTTTTTTTTATTTTTTTAAATTAATGCTTTTTTTATATATTTTTTAAATATTTATATTTAGATGAGTACCCTTTTTTATTTTTTTTAGAGAGCCTCTTTTAATTGATGAATTTTTTTATTATGCATTTAATTTTTTACGAGGTTTTTCTTATTTATCTATTTTTTTTATCTTTTGTATAGATGAATTTTATTTTTTAAAATAAGTTTTTTTTATTTTTAGATAATATTTCTAATATGTGCAGTCTAGCATACTATCTTTTTCTTTTTATTTTATTCAATCAATTTAATGTGCGTGTCTATTCTTATTATCGTTTAAGAAGCAAATGTTGCCAAATAGGGACGCCATCATTTATAGAGAGAGCAAAATCTCTTCAGTGTTATCGATCTCCTGCTAGGGCATCCAAAAAGAGCATCGAGAGATCAATTCCTAATCGCCCAACATTCTTCAAGCTCCTAGCCACACCTTTTATCACTACATATATTAAAGTGTTGGCTACTAATTAAGGAAATGATACCTACCCCGAAAAAGAGCGGCACAAATATAAAGAACCCTAATAAATCATGTTATTTTTACCATGACCACGATCGCAACATTGAGGAATATCATACCCTGAAAAAGAAGAGGGAAAATTGATCTTTAAAAGGATACCTCTAATAATTTATGAAGAAAAAAAAAGAATTTGAACAAACTGGAAAAAATTCATGTGATGGACTGTTTGATATTAAATAATTTTTAGAAATTGTATCCTCATTATTTTTTGAACTTTTGAATAAAAATAGTAATATTTCTCCATGTTTCCATGTCTTTAATAAAAATCTCCAAAGTAAGGTCTTCGTGTCTCCAAAACGTATCTCCATGTCTTTAATAAAAAATCTTCATGATGAGATCTCCATATTTCTATTGAAATCTCCACATCTCTAAGCAAAGTCTCTATGTCTCTAAATGTGTTTCCGATGTCTCCAATAAAGATCTCCAAGTGAGATCTCTGATGAAATCTCCACTTCTCTAATATCTCTTTACACAATATTTTAAAGTTGTTTTCACATAAAATATTCTCCACTTTAAGTAATAATGTTCTCTATTCTAGGAGGAACACATAAAATTGACTAAATCTCTTCTCTTCGCAGAAATGATGAAAAGCAATTAAGAGAACTCTCATGCATGTACATTAACAAAAGCAAGTAACATCACTAATATAAAAACAATAAGTATTTTATATCCCCTACTTTTTTCGGTAAAGTCTTCCAAACAACATGTTTTTTAAAAGATAAATGATGGCACGATAAATTTGTTAAAATTTAAAATAATAATAATTAAATAACCTGTTTAAGCCAGCAAACCAAAATGACTACCTTCAATCCCTTTGGGCCATAACCCAAACAAATTGCTTTTCAATTTATTTTGGCTGGCTCGACCCTGAAAAATTATTTAGGTCTCGATCTAGTAATCAAAAGAAACCATCCAACCCAATAACCATGAGCAACCACCCAATACTTCCAGAAACACACAAGCAACCAGACAACAATTTTAGAAACCACCAACAACAATTCAACAAGTTTACATAAAACACCCAATCCAACATTCACAAATATACTCTCCTGCATTCTTTACTTTCATGTACATTATCTCCCTCATGTATTTTATTAAGTATTAAAGGACCTCTTGTTTCGACATGAGACTTGTTTTGCAGGAAAATCTTATTGACCAGTAGTGAAGCCGGTTACTTCTCTGGTCTAAAATCGCAACCCGTGAAAAGCATAATCCAATATAAAGATTTCATGACTTCGTCAATTTCTATGTTTAAAAAAATACTCAAATCACAAATACATTTGGTATATATTTGTTTAGGAAAATTTCTAAATATTAAGATTTGTTGGTTTTTAGAAATTTTAATACAATAAAGAAAGTGATTGTTGCATAAATTTAGTAACTTTGAATAAAGGTGTTTGATCCATATTATTTTTAATTTTAATTTAAAAATAATTCAATAATAATAGATAAAAAAAAAGTGTTACCTAAACAACGATAAACAACAATACATAGAAAATGTACTAGTTCATTTGTTTACACTCCACCATGAGCCAAACCATGTTTTTAAAAATGCAGAAAAGAATTATCAAGAGCACATAGATTTTTTTGCAATGCTATAAACCCGGACAAGAAGATGAATCTCGAAATCTCTTATCTTTGATTTTTGCCTGATACGAGTTTCCAATTAAACTTTTCAAACTAGTAACCCGAGATATTAAATCGAAAATACCATACATGGAAAAGTGGTGAAACTCAATTCCTAACAAATCTAATATCAAATGATGAATTATCACCATTAGTAATCCATCGTTATTATTATCATCACTACTACTGTCACTAGCATTACAGCTGTCATCATCACTGCTATTATCAATAAGTAATATCATTATCGTTATTATTAGTATTATTATCATGATTACTATCATTATCATTGTTACCATTATTATTATTATTATTATTATTATTATGGTTAATACTATTTTCATAATTATTATCATCACCATTGCAATTAATATTACTATTATTTTTATTCTTATCATCATTATTATTATTATTACTATTACAATACTATTAATAGCATTAATACTATCAGTATCACCACCATCACCACCAATATCATTATTATAATAATTATTACTATTATTACCATTATCACCACAGTTATTGATATCATAACCACTATTACCATCATAATAAACTATTATTATTGTTGTTGTTATTATTACTATTATGAAGATGATGATGATGATCATCATCATCATAAATATTATTATCACAATTATCACCATCATCATCACCTAAATGACACGAACGCCACCCACTCTCTGAAATGTTTGAAACACGTATCAACGGATTTTAGAATAAAAAATTGAAAAGAAAATGTAAAAAATACCAAAACACCCTCATGAATATGTTAATTACACAGAATACTCTTGTGAAAATATCAAAACACCCTCAAAGAAAAAAACTTAACTTTCTTTTATCTTTTATAAGATTAAAACATGCTTTCACTGTATATAGATCATGAAAAAACCATAAACACCTTTGCCATAGTTTTTCTTTTAATAAAGCATGGACAAAAATGAAACACATAAATTTTACCATAGATGAAAACGGATACTGTGAAGCTACAATACCATTATAAGATATGTTTTTATTATGAATATTGACTAGGGTTTAATTCATAAAACAACATTAATGTTGTATATTTGACACATATATTATATAATTATGTATTATCATAATATTATATAAAATTGAGAAAATTTTATGATATACACAAGTTTTTTTATTGAAAATAATACAGTAACGTTCAGTTTTTATTCGGTTAAACTACAAGTTAAATAAATTAATGAAATAGATTTTATTTTATTTTGTTAAATTATTCTATATAGTTTTTTTTTTACTTTATTCAGTCAGGTATAAACTGGCAGTAAAAAATCCAAAGAGACATTATTCATCAAATGATAAATAATGTTTTTTTTTTAAAAAAAACGAAGGAAAAGTAAAAATAATACATGTGTCAATATAACAGAGCGCGTGGGAATAGAAGAAGACACAAACCAAGAATGTCTTGACGCATTGGGGTCTTCACTCACTCTTCAGTTCTCAGTCTTCTCTCAAAGCCTGTCTGTTCTTACGCGCCATCTCATTAATTAATTAATTTAATAATATTAATATATAGTAATAACTTTCACATTTATTTATTTATTTATTTTATTACATATTTATTGTCATTTTTCATTTTTTGTCATCTTCTCTACACCACTCCACTCTCTTTCTCTCTCTTTCCCTAGATCTCTCCATCTCTAGGAGGTCCTTCAATTCTCATTTCACAATATTGTTTATTATTACCATTTTGGTTTCCATTTTCAAGGTGCATGCTTTATATTGAAGTGTTTCCAGTTCTTTACTTTCTTTAGATTTTGTTTGTTTGTTTTGGTAATTTGGGTTCTATATTTTTTTATTGGGTTTTTAGGGTTTGTTTTGTAGTGGAATTTTGAGTTTGGTGGAGGGTTTTCAATCACCTGATTCGATAGCTGAAAAGATTAGGCATGGCATTTTAAAGGTATTTAGTTTTCAGGTTGTGATTCTTAATTTGTTGTTGGAGTAAAGGTGGTGGTTGTTGTTGTTAGTTTTTTCATTTTTAGCGTTGTAGGTTGAGGAAATTGGTTTCCTTTTTTGGATTAGGAGTCGGTGGGTTTGATAAGGAAATGGAAGTGTCACAGTAAAAGAGCAGTCATTGAGTCACAGTTACGTTAGTGTGCAAAATTGTGTGGTTCTACTGTTCGGTTATTTTAAAGTTTCAATCTTGAGTGGGAATTGCTTATGCTCTTCTGGTGCTTGATTTTGAGATGCATAGTTTAATTGCTTATTTTCGATTAAGTATAGTTTGGTTGTGTGAAAATGGGAATGGAAGAAGAAGATAGAAGTGTAAAGATGAGATTTTTGAAGGGTAATTATTGATTCTAAAGGAGAAGGGTCTTTTTGGAGGTGGTTTAGGTACATAATGGGTTGCATGTGTTGTAAACCCTCTGCAATTGAGGATAGCAAAGAGAGCCCAAGAGAGAGACTTTCAAGTAAGCCCTCGTCTGACTTGAGGGTATCAAGGGCTACCTCTTCAAGGAGAGAGGAAGCATATAGAGCGAAAGATCAATATGATAGTAATGATGGTAGGACAATGTTGATTGATAAGCAAGTGAATGGGTCTCTTAGAGTGCATGGGGGTGAGCATGTTGATAGGAAGAGGGACAAGTCAGAGTATGCAGTTCTTCACCACCCAGGTATGGGCAGCATACCGAAAGCCACTGAAGGGGAGCATGTTGCAGCTGGGTGGCCTTCCTGGCTAGCTGCTGTGGCTGGAGAGGCAATCAAAGGTTGGTTGCCACGGCGTGCGGATTCATTTGAGAAGCTGGACAAAGTATGCCCTTTTTTTGGTTTTGTTTTTGTTGTTATATCTCATTTTTAATCATTAGAACACGTCCTGCAATTACTAATGATCCCTTTTTCCATTTTGTAAAGTAACTTTATAAAAAATCTCTAAGCTCAACGTTGACATGTGCTTTTGTTTAGAACACGTCCTGCAATTACTGATGATCCTTTTTTCCATTTTTAAAGTAACTTTATAAAAAATCTCTAAGCTCAACGTTGACATGTGTTTTTGTAAGCTCTGCTCCATTGCAAGCAAGATTCTGTTTTATGATTTTCAAAATTAAGCAATTCAAACTTAATGGTTGAAGAACATGCTTATGACACCTCGATTGGTTCATAATGCAATGAACAAAGTGACGATTGCTAATTAGAAATAGAACCTTTTTGGACTGTTACATTTTTTAGCATTTTCATTTGTGCACGAATTGGATATGGTGTGTTGTCAAATTTTATAGCTTTAGCTTGAATTCTGTTAGCAAAATTATGGAACATTTTTTTGGTGCTATTAAGTGACATTTCCTTGAGATTTGTGTTGTATGTATGCTTGTTATATTTATATTTATAAATAAGCAAGATGGTGAAAAATACATTTAGTAAGGCCCATTTATAACATGCATAAGAGCTCTGCATAACTCATTTTTAACATGTTAAAAGTAATGACGGATTCTTTGAACCTGATAACTTCTAAATAAATGTTAGCTAGAAGTTCAGTTTATTTGTCAGAGCCTGGAGGCTTGAGAAGCATAGAGTTTTGAGAGGCTTGAGACAGTATGGATATGAAAGAGCTTGAATTTGAATGGCTTATACTGATTACACCAGAGAAAGATCCATGTTTCTGCAATCACAGTGTAGGAATTAGTGATGCTTTAAAGGTTTGAATGATTTTCTTGTAGTTAGACCCATTTTTTTGGTTAGAGAGATTACCATATCAGAAAATAGGAAGTCTCCATGTTTGAGTCCAAGAGCTTTGAGAAAATGTAAGAGGCTATTAAGAGAATTTTAGAGCTATTAAGTATTGGGGAATATTCGAGAAGCACCATTCTTTGATAATGTGCCCCTTTTATTATAGTTAGTGGAATACCCATAACATTTAGATAATTATCCATCAAAATAGATACAATGGGTCTAAAATGAATCCAATTTTGATAAGCTGCCAGTCAATTAGCGTTAGTGTGCTGAGGAAGGAGGGAACTTTGAAACAAATATGGTGGGGGAAGAACAGTAAACAAAGTGCAGAATATTAAAAGTGTGGTATAATCTTCAACTTGCATTGTGTGTATGTGATATCTGAATTGTAGTTGGGTCCATGAAGACGAGTGCTATGTATGAACATTGTTTGTAACAGGTCTTTTTCAATTTTGTTGAGATAGTTTAGCCCAAATGCTCTAATCCACAAGAATCAGGGGAGAGGCGGCAGGATCTCGAGTTCATGTCTTGCCCCTCTCACCTAAAGAAAAAAAACTTAAATTTTACAATAGCATTTAAAGATGTGTGAGGGAGCTGCTATTCTATGGACAGATAGCTTATAACTTTTAGCTGAACATGTATTGTTAATTTTACAGCATAATTCAAGAAATGGATGCTTGTTAACAACTTCAGTAGCTGGAATTTCCTGCTCCCTGCTTTTGGTATTCCGTTTTGGTTAATTTGGCTGAATTTTTTCAAACTTCTAGTCTTGAAGGATGAAGCAATTTGCATGAATAGGCTGGTCTGAATGTGCAAATCTGTATCCTGCGTCCCTGACCACTGTATTTTCTTACTCTTTAAGCTAGGGCCTAGGGGCCAGGTTTGCTGTTGAGCATTTCTTGTTTGGATATCATGGACTTCTATTTGCACTTTTTTGTGTATAATTTTTGAGTAGTTGACAACAGCAGATCATTCTATTCAGGCTCCACAAGTTCTTGTAGAATGGTTTGCCCTGTTATTTTTATCTGCTGCTGTCCTCTTTGAACTGAAATGACCTGCTTTTGGGATTTGGTTCCCTCATCTGATGATTTCTATTATAATGCAGATTGGCCAGGGAACCTACAGTAATGTTTATAGGGCTCGTGACCTTGATCAAAAGAAGATTGTTGCTTTGAAGAAAGTAAGGTTCGATAACCTGGAACCTGAGAGTGTTCGCTTCATGGCCAGGGAAATTCACATCTTGCGCAGGCTTGACCATCCTAATGTAATAAAGTTAGAAGGCCTAGTTACATCAAGGATGTCATGCAGCTTGTACCTTGTGTTTGAGTACATGGAGCATGATTTGGCTGGGCTTGCCTCACACCCTGGTCTGAATTTTACAGAAGCCCAGGTAATTTTGCCAGTTTGTTTCTAATAGATTCTAATTCAATGGGTGTTTGCATTTTGCCGCGACAGGCTATCAGCTGCTAACTATGAAATTCATACGTATTTTATTGTTAACATCTGCTAGTTTTACATGCTCCTTATCCTCCAAGATCATCCATGTGTAAATTGTCAATCTTAAAAGGTAGAACAGGTTTGATATTTGACTCATGCTTGTATGCTTTGGATGTAATGGTCTAATATGTATATGCTGGCAGGTGAAATGTTACATGCAACAACTTTTACGAGGACTTGATCACTGTCACAGCCGTGGTGTTCTACACCGTGATATAAAGGGTTCCAACCTATTAATTGACAACAATGGTATCTTGAAAATTGCAGACTTTGGACTAGCAAGTTTTTATGATCCTGCCCAGGTTCAACCACTGACAAGCCGAGTAGTGACTCTTTGGTACCGTCCTCCAGAGCTTCTACTTGGAGCTACCTACTATGGGATAGCTGTTGATTTATGGAGTACAGGTTGCATACTTGCGGAATTGTATGCTGGCAAGCCTATTATGCCAGGGAGAACTGAGGTGCTCTCCTTTTCTATTCTCGAGACAAAAAAATATATTTTAGGGTTCTCCACCAAAGAGAGTGTTTCTCTTAGATGCTTGCTATTTCATGTTATAATATACTGCAATGCAGATTATTTTTCATGGGCCATCATTCCAAGTACAATGCTGAACTAATTATTGCCAGATACAAATTTTATTCCATGCTAACTTCTAGATAGTTATTGCTTTGAAGATTGTCGAATTACATCCTGTCAGCAAAAAACCCGCTAAATGGATCATTGACATCTTCTACACCTTACACAGAAGTGCCTAATTCTTTTCAGCATTTAGAAACTCAACTCCACATTCCAAGCTGTTGGGCAATGCAAGAAACATAGTCATGCACTTTCTACTACTATAACACTTAACACAAACACTAGGTGATAATACCTTATGAGTTCTCACCTTTGACAAATCATGGGTGTTGATCATAGGTAACCGTTGTCTTGATGTTTACTTTAACCTTGGAGGGTGCCTTATTTTTTCTATAAATTTGGTCTAAGGTAAAAATAAGGGAACTCGAGTAAGAATATGTTTTAGCAGTGTTGCAAGCTATTGTAAAAGTTTATTTAAAAAGAGACCGCAATCAAAGACCTAACACAGTCTGATCTGTCTGAATTTCTTTATCCTTTTGCAAAAATCTTATAATATGAAAAAGAAAAAGGATTTATCAAGAAGAAAAGATTGAAAGAGAGAATAATTATCGCAAGATGCCGTATCCCTTTTCTGCTTTCTTATAATCTATGTAAGTGTCATAAAAAACATTATTGCAGCTACTTCAAATGTTGATGATTAGTTTGCATGCCTCTGCCTTGTAGGTGGAGCAGCTGCATAAAATCTTCAAGCTGTGTGGCTCACCTTCTGAAGATTATTGGAGAAAATCAAAGTTGCCTCATGCGACTATCTTTAAGCCTCAACAGCCTTATAGACGCTGTGTTGCAGAAACATTTAAGGAATTCCCAGCACCAGCTTTAGCTCTTATGGAGACCCTGCTCGCCATTGATCCTGCAGATCGTGGATCTGCAGCTTCTGCTCTGAGGAGTGAGGTATGAAGTATCCATGAACTATGTATCTCAAATTCCCCTTCCCTTTTTGTGAGTTTTTTTTCCCTTAGGGGGTGGGGGGATTTGGTGTTATGTTGGAAAGTGTTTTATGGTCTTCTTGGTATTTTTTGGTTCAGAGATACATATTGGCTTCAATTAGAAGATCTATATTGCCACACATGATAGTGCATATATTTCAGTTCTTTTTACCTAATAAGTAAATCACTCTCATTAACATTTCTTTCATTTTTAATTCGATCTTTCTAATAATTTCGTCTAGGATTTTTGTTATTATTGTCACTGAAATACATTTTGAGACTGAAGTCTGCTTTCCTTCCAACTCATGTGATACCATGTTGTTGCAATCTAAAAGTCACTGGAAGAGTTTGTGTTTATGTAATTGGACAGAGGTAAATCCTGTTAAACATTCAAGTTCACCTGGTGCCATCAGTAAAGACACAATAGCAGGCGATTCACACCACTCTGAAGTTGTATCATAAGGGGTTTAGATTGTGCTTAATGAGGTTGGACAGGTCTTTAGCCATCTCATTGCATATATTAGGTTTCAGACCTCTCTATTATCTCCCTTCATTGTATTGTCCACAACTAATCAACTTTACCAAACTTTTGTGGCTACTCCTTTGATTCATTCCACTTTGTTTCTTCACAAAAGCACCCAAGCCCAGTTTTCTCAATGGTGATTATGTTTCTGTTAATCACATTTTGTCACTGCTAGCCTGCAACTATACGGGGTTGAGTTTTCGTCAATAATCTATCGCCAAATGATGTGTTGCTTTTAGGATTTATTTTCTGTCCCTTGATCTCACTCGAAGACTCCTACAATTTCACTCTTTTATGCACTTTGTATATTTTGGTGTATCGCATTTAGTTTGTGAATTTTCGACAACGATGAACAGTTTTGAATTTTAGTTGGTGGTTGATGAGTGTTTTCTTTTTTCTGTGATCAATTAAAAGAGAACTTCATTTCTCTATGCTTCCTTCTACGCTTCCTTCTATGTAACATGCTCTTTGAAAAAAAAAATAATTTGCATCTTATACAAGAGTGTGCATGTTCTTTTTGTGTTTTCTTTTCACCTTGCTATTTGTCAACCTTTTTGATGTAACTCAGTTAACTGATCTTTTATATATATTTTTTCTGTGATGTTTTCTTTCTGTGTATGTTTTCTTATGTTTGTTTTTTCTTCTTTTTGTGTATGTCTTCTTTTTTCTATGATCAATTAAAAGAGAACCGTCCTTCATTTCCCTATGCTTCCTTCTATGTAACATGTTCTTTGAAAAAAAAAATTGCATCTTGTACAAGAGTGTGTATGTTCTTTTTGTGTTTTCTTTTCACCATGCAATTTGTCAACCTTTTTGATGTAGCTCTGGTAACTGATCTTATATTTTTATTTTTGAGTTCCTTATTTGATATTATAGCTTCTTATGCAGCACAGCTATTTTTTTTGTAATCTTAACATAATTTTGGAGAAATACCATCCATTTAATGTAACATATTGGTCCAAAACAGTTGGTAGCAAGTGTTCATTTAACTTTTTTTTTGGACAAATAAATAAATCATAAGATGAGTATAATCTTCTAGTATTTATAGTTCTATTTTACAATTTTCTCTCTTGCTTTCTGTTAATTTGTATTTGACTTGTTTAGTTTTGTTTAAAGTTCTTTACGACCAAGCCGCTTCCTTGTGATCCTTCAAGTTTGCCTGTTTATCCTCCTAGCAAAGAGTTTGATGCAAAAATGCGAGATGAAGAAGCTAGAAGGTAAACATTGTAAAAGAACAGAAAAAAAGTTTTTCTCCTATTTATTGTTCATTTAATCTTTTGTTGTAAGGCTTCTGGCAAAGGCCCATAAAAACGGCTTTAAAAGATTTCCTTTTTGGCATGTTGGCTGCAGTTAATGGCATTGTTAAAATATAGAAGTTGCGTGCACTAGCTGAGAAAAGAGAAAAAATTGTTGAAGTAGGAATCAATTTGAATCAGATGAATGCAGTGTCTGTTAACATAATTTTGTATTTTGGTTGTGACAATTGCCTTAGTGCCCTTGCTCATATTGCTTATTGTGTGTTTCTTACTGATCCACTAAACTATCCTTTGCACTTCTATCACTGATGGAATCCTTGACTTGTAAATGTAGTGTGGTTTGCTAACAATCCCATTTTTTGTTCACACAAACAGACAAGGAGCAGCAGGAAGCAAGGGCCAGAAACCTGACATGGAAAGAAGAGGGCAAAGAGAATATCGAGCTGTTCCAGCACCTGATGCCAATGCTGAGCTAGTTTTATCAATGCAGGTGATTTCTTTAAGATAACCTTAGCTTTCTCAGGACACTTTTTTGCATGTGTGTGTGTACGGTTAGGGAAGTATTGTGATTAGGAGATGGGTATGTAGGCTTGCTGGGCCATGTGGTGAGGTTCAGAGAATTGCTGAGTTGAAAGATTGGTCAGAAGAGAAAGGAAGTTTTTTTTAAAGCTAGCTCCGTTATAGATGAAACTAGTAAACAAGCCAGTCATAACACGAAGTCTTAGAACACTTCTTACTTCACTCTTCTCAGAACAATGAAGTATAAAGTAATGTGCCATCTTGCCATTCTGATCACATGGAAATTGCAATTCTCCACTACAGAAAACAGCTTTGTACAAAAGGCACTTTGTGAGACACAAGAAATCTTATCTAGTTTCTTTCTTTTGTCCTCTCTCTTGCACTCTCCATCTTCCTTATGCCTTGAAAGCAGCAAGTCATACTTTTTTTTTTTTATCAAACTACATCAGACTTCTGTCCTTTTGAGCTGCTCCAGCCCTCTTTTAAGCATTATTACCTAAATAATTGATTGTTTCTTGCTGTTCTATTTTCATGAATTATCTCTTTTACTGTTGATTCCCTTTATTTTTTGGCACTCCATTTGATTAAATTTGATTTTACTAATGAAATTTATATCAATGGATTGCGCTCTAATTACAGAAAAGACATGGTCGTCCAAATTCCAAGAGCCGGAGTGAGAAGTTTAATCCCCATCCTGAGGAAGTTGCTTCTGGCTTTCCAATTGATCCCCCTAGACCATCACAAGCTGCAGAATCAAACATGGATCCTCAGGGTCATCAGCATAAGAGAGCCTCACATTCTGGGCCACTGTCTCACCGTTCTGGATGGGCAAAGGCTGGCAGAAACCCCGATGATGCTCCTAAGATTTACACGGGGGCTGACCTGTCAACAATTTCAAGCTTAGAGGCGGCGCGGAGGAGTTTATTATCTGAAGATCACAGAGAAAGGTCTGGCCTATCACAACCAGAAGTTCCAAAACTAATGGCACGGTTTCCAGGATCCTTCAAGGAAACCTCAGAATCCTTTGCCCAACAGGATCCACAGCGTCTGTCACAGGGTGTTGCAGGTTCCCACCAAAAGGAAGATGGGAGAAATAACAGTAAAGATCCTGTCCTTGTAAGTCACTTCACAATTCAGTTTTCTTTTATTTTGTTGTTTGTTTATTTTTTTTTTTGCTTTTTTGCTTAACCTTTCAGTGAATTTTTTAACCACTTGTGGCTGCTTTTTCTTGGTCTGTATCATATCATGCAAGTTGTTTATAAACCGTCTTTTCTAAGTTGATTGATTTACAATTTCATGTTTCCTGAATTCTGAGGAGCCTTTTTTTTTTGTGTTTCCTGATTCATGGTTCTTGTTAATTTGGATCCAGCTTGGCTATGGGTCAAAGGCTCACAAAATCCACTATTCTGGTCCATTGATAGTTCCATCGGGGAACATGGATCAGATGCTGAAGGATCATGATCGCCAGATCCAAGAAGCTGTTAGACGAGCACGCTTTGACAAGGCAAGGGTTAGAAAAGTCCAGGCTGAAAGCTACCAAATATCAGCCAATTCATTATTTGTTTCAGGTCGATGAGGTAAGCCCCAAATGAGAAGTATTGCTGGGACTCTTAAGAGTAATTTGATTGGTGGTTTCCTTCTGTGAAGTATGAGTTAAAAACCGTTGGTTGGGGTTTTTGTATATGTTCTTAGAAAGATATAGCTAGTGGCCATTTTAGCTACAAGATTATAGCTCACTGATAAATCTCCCCTCTCTGCAATTTATCACATGTATTTACTTTCCACTATTACTGCAATCTCAAAATTATTGACCATTCTTGGAGAGCATTTGTATTAGCCATAAGATGTAGAGTATTTAGATAAGATATAGAGTATTTAGATGATGTGAAATTATTCCACGGTGTGGAAAGAGAAATGTTGCATCCACCACACCCATCGGCGCTGTTTGTTTTTGCTGTTTGTTTTTGCTGTTGAAACGTGTTTTATGATTTTTTGAAATTTGTTTTTGCTTGAAATTAATTTTTTTTGGATGTTTTTAGATTTTTTAATGTGCTGATGTCAAAAATATTTTTTAAAAAATAAAAAACATTATTTTTATGTATTTTCAAGAAAAAAAAACATTATGATTAAGATTGTTATTACATTTCCAAACATCATTGAAGTAAGGGTCTCTTCTCATTTACCACAGGCTTAGAACCTTTACCCGTGCTAAAGGGTCGCTTCTCATTTCCCACAGGTTTAGAAATGTTATTCTCCTCAGCTCATAATTTCTGCACAGCTGACCAGATGGCAGCCCCTCATGTGAAGTATCCTATGATTAAGATTGTGTGACGCTGGGACGCACCCATATTGACCTTTTAAAGGTCCTGGTCCGAAAAGGTTCCAATTTGAAAATCCAACGTTGAGCCGTCTTCGAGAAGCTGCTGAGTGCGTTATTATCCTTCCAATACAAGGTGGTGCGGTGCATGCACTAAGTTGCAATTACAAGACCGGTGATGGATGACACTTGACAGTAACGAACCCAGTTCTTGAAGCTTCGAGATGTGCTACTATTCTTCTTAAATAACTCCTTTCTCCAATTTACAATAGCAGTTGAGTTACAGTTTCAGCTCTTCGAGCTTGTTACTTTATGGCGCTGCAGAGCTACAATCTGGCACGCTTTCCCTCACAGGAGACGCTACATTTTCTGGTGGTAGAGCCCTCTACCACTCCAGGATTCCCACAAGATACCCGAACTCCTCAAAGCTCCTGCCATTCTCGTCCTCTTTCACCTTCACCATCACCCCTTACAACAATTCCCCCCCTGGTCATGGTTTTGCATTCATGCTCGTGCCTTCTCTAGGTATTGAAGGTGCCTCTTGACAACGGCATCTTGGTTTCTTGAACAGCACCAATGATGGTTACCCCCAACAACCGTGTTTTTGGCATTGAATTCGACGTGTTCCAAAATCAAGAATTCAATGATATTAATGATAAACACGTCATGAACGCGCACTCTCTTCTTTGGTTGCCAAGGAAGCCCGATATTGGTCTTGTGCAAAGAACGATCAAAGCAAGACTAATTGGTCTTTCCAAGAGTTGAGCGTAACCATGGCTCCTTCTCACACACACAGTGAGGCCATTGATTAATGTTCCTCTAGACCTTTCTAAGGTATTTCTTGATGAAATGTATGTGGGTTTCTGTGCATCTACTGGGAATCTTATCGAAAATCACAAAACTTTGAGGGGGACCTTCAAAGTGGATTTGATTATCATCTTCCAAGAGTTCACATTCAATGGGATCTGTTCTTCACATTATGTTAATTTGGTCTATATTTAGGAAGGTGAACCAGTGGTCAAGAGACGGCCCAACTATCATCTTCGTATTCATAAACAAATCTCATCATTTCACAGATCTCTCTATCACAAGGTTTCATTGAACTTGAAAACACATTTCAAGTTCACTGAATGCTTTGCAGTACCTGCACACCACAAATAAAATTAATGGTTGTTTAAAAGACAATGGATTATTGATCAAGGAAATAACCATGGAGGCGTAACACATCCATGCGAGCTTGAGTTTCTAGACCTAAGAACTCGTAGGTTTTCATGTGGACCAAACATATAAGCTCATTCTTCCAGCCCATGCTCTCTTAACCGTGTAGTTTTTTTTTCTTTCTCTTTTTGCATTTTATAATTAGATTATCTTAAAATAAATTTATTTAAATGGTATTTAAATAATTATCCAATTATATCATTATTTTCAAATAATATTAGTGTATTTTATGATAATATTAATAATTTATTTCAGAATAATTATATATAAATTTAATGTGCATGATTTTCTAAATATGAATGAAATATCTATTTGTTTTATATTTTTTTTCAAGTTTGTTATTATCATTGTTATTTTTTTAATACATTCATGTCAAAACTATAAATTTATTATTATTTTTATTAACACTTATTATTAAGATTATAATAAGTTCTTATTTAAAAAAACATTACTTCTTATAAAAAAATTTGTAAAAAAGAAGTCCTTTTTTTTTAAATCATTAAATCTTTTCATGGAAAGAGATTTTGATTAAAAAAGATATATTTTTAAATTTTTTTAATATTAAATTTAATTGCTTGCAGTTTCATGCAATATTAAAAAGATATTTTTTAATATTTATTTTTTTAAATCATTAATATTTTTTAAATAAATTGCTTGCAGTTTCTATGCAATAAACAATATATATAATATATATATATATATATATATAATAAAAATATATTTTGTTTTAAAAAATGCATTAATAAAAAAAATGAATTTATATTAACAATTATAATTATAATTTTTCTTCTTAATTCTATTTTCACATTGATAACTTTTTTCTTGAATTTATTTATGCCAGGCCCAACGCGCGTGCTTGTTTTCTTGAAAATTTATATTTGTAATTTTTTTTATCTGATATTTTTTGATAAAAATATACTGATAAAAAATTAATTCATGGCATATATTAACTTCTTAATTTCTAATTTGTTTTTTATAATTATTCTAGAAAATGCATTCACAATGTTCGCACGTTATTGGAATGGAATCCTCCCAGCAGCGAATTCGAGGACTTGGTTAGTATCGTGCTAATAGCCGCTAGATGTAGGGACCACAAGCATTACCACTGTTATGAGGAAGGATCACACGCTCCTAATTTTACATCAAATTGAGATGGGGATGTAATGTATTTTTTAAAATAATTTTATTTTGAAAATTTATTAAAATATATATTTTTATTTTTTTATTAATATGTTAAAAAATATTAATTTAATATTTTTTTAAATAAATTGTTTTTTTAAAAACATTTAAAAACAAAAACTGCACCGAATATCCTCTTAGATTACCTGACGGCAGTCCACATCCTCTCTTATCAATCTTTAATTATTATTATTATTATTATTATTATTATTAATATTATTATCCTCTTTCCTTCCTTGTATACTTTTATGCCTTCTTTTACCAACATTAGGGCGCACAAGACTCAAACACACATTTTAAGGTTGATTTATATCACCATTATTTCTTTTTTAGCTTCATTGTTTGTGCTTAGAACAGCACGTTAGAAACAATTAAGAATACTATAGTGGGCAGGGGGGGGAGACCCACAAAACTCAAACCCACATTTTAAGGTTGATTTTATCACCATTATTTCTTCTTTAGCTTCATTGTTTGTGCTTCATTACATTAATCAATAGTTTATTAGCTTCTTTTCTATCATGTGATGTGTGTTTCTTGTAACATATTATTTTAGTGTCACTAATCGGATTAAAGAAACAAGAACTGCCCACTATAGTATTCTTAATTGTTTCTTACGTGCTGTTCTAACAAGAATCACATCATCAGATTAGTTTAATGATTCACACCTGTAACCATGCTCTTATTTGCTTTTCATGTTCTCACCTTGATTTCCAATTCTAGAAAGCCAGGATCTTTATTTTCATCAAGAACAGTGTTTTTTTTTTTTTTGGCACTGATGGCCCACAAAGTTTTCAAATTTACCATCCCTTTTGGCTTCTTTGCAAAGAAATAAACAAACAAGGTTGAGGCTATGGTGGTGCCACGTAACTCAAATGGAATAAAGCGGGGAGATGAGCCAAAGAGCGAACCATGAGCTTGTGGCTTAAAAAAGAAAGAATATCATAATAATTTCATGAAGAACTATATAATATATAGAGTGAAACAGGGCATGGGAGAAAGAGAGAGAGGTATTTTTTTCCTTTTTTTATTTGAAACATGATTTTTTCTTTTGTGGAGGGGTTTTGTTTGATTTTATTTTTGAAGTTGTGAGGGAAAAATGAGGGAATTTATGAGGCTGTAGTGTTTAGTGGAGTGTAGTAACTAAAGTCTTGTTGTGTTGTGTGGTTCTCTTTTGGTCTCGCAGGATCAGAAATATCCATTCTTGGTGCTGCTACAGGTACATATACCTCCCTCCTTCTCTCCAGCTCTTCTTTTAAATGGCTGTATATAATTTGATTTTTTTTTTTGTGCTGGTGCTTGTGTTGTTTTGGTGTTGAACAGTGCACGTGTGAGGACTTAGTTTTATAATTCCGGTGGATGAAGAAAGGAAAGGAAAAATGTGTGTAGTATAATGTAAGTGCTGATTTTTCTCTACTTTTTAAAATTTTCTTATTGGTTTATTGATGTTAGGCTGGTTGCGGTTGTCTCAGGAGAAGTGTGCTTGCTAAAAGATTTCATCTTATTTTCTGTAGTGTCCGCTGCCCTGCAAGGGTTAGTATTTTTATTTGAGGAGCTGAGTTATTGAGCTTTGACTTGATCAGAAGCAAGGTTCTTTTTGCTATTTCTGTGAAATAAGGTATTGATTGAAGATGGTAATGGTGGAAATTAGCGAGTGTGGTGGTAGCAGGCGAATTCCTCCATTTCTTGGATGTGTTTGTTCTGGCTTACATGCAGCCCAAGGGGGGTAACCATGGAGGGCTCATCCGAGTCTGCTTGGCAGAAGTCTGGTAGTTGTAGGGGATTTAATACTTCAGTAGTCACCAACAGGAATCTAAGATCCGCATCTTACAATTCTGGGTTTAGAAGGGAGACTGATAGGGTTGTTCTGGCTCGTCAAAACCTAAAACACCAGGCTGATACTTTATCTGGGGTTTGTGAGGATGAAGCTGCAGTTGACCATTTTGTCCAAAACATGGAGTGGAACGATGTTAGCTTGAGGCATTGGTTGAACAAACCAGAACGGTCTGTTGATGAATTTGAATGTTTGCACATATTTAGGCAAATAGTCGAAGTTGTAAATGTGGCACATTCACAGGGAATTGTTGTTCACAATGTCCGGCCTTCTTGCTTTGTCATGTCATCATTTAACCATGTCTCCTTCATCGAGTCTGCTTCTTACTCGGATTCTGGGTCTGATTCTTTGGATGATGGATTGAATAGCCAAACTGTGGATGTTAAAAATTCTTCTTCTTTCCTCCATGACATGTGCCAGCAGAGAAGTAGGTTACAAAGTGAAGATTTTCTACCTGCATCTACTCCAACAAATGCTTTATCGGAAGCCAGTTGCATGCAGTCCAGCTCGCTTTATGCAGTAGATTTACCATTAGGGGAAGAAACAGAAGAAAATAAAGTCCTTGGTACGAGGAACGTTGAACATGAAGAAGAAAGGAAACAATCATTTCCAATGAAGCAAATATTGCTGATGGAGTCCAGTTGGTATTCCAGCCCTGAAGAGGTTGCTGGTTCACCAAGCTCTTGTGCTTCAGACATCTACCAGTTGGGAGTTCTTCTTTTCGAGGTTCGTAATGATAATGTTGCATTTATGATGTTAACGATCAAAATTAGAGTGGATTCAAAACCTTTTCTTGTATGTGTTTTGAACTTTTGACTTCTATTTCAAGCAGAAAGTTCTTCATTATCTAAATGGCATGTAATAATGTCTTAAGAGCTTCTGCTGTTTACTGTCTACATTGATGTGATATAGTTCTACTTGTGAACAGCTGTTCAGCCCATTCACTTCAAGGGAAGACAAGAGCAGAACTATGTCTAGTCTCAGACATCGGGTTCTTCCTCCTCAATTGCTGCTCAAGTGGCCAAAAGAAGCTTCATTTTGCTTATTGTTACTGCACCCTGAGCCAAGTAGTCGGCCAAAAATGGGGTGAATGTTAATTTCCTGCACCTTTGTTTACTTTACATTTTATGGTAGCATCTGCCTTAATATGTGGATGAGTTTTTTCGAGGTCTTCAAACAAGTACATTGTGTGCTTATGGTTACTGCACCCTGAGCAGAGTACCTTTTTTGATTGACATTTCATCCGATTTCTATTCAATCAAATTTTCATTGTCTTACTCTCATGTATTGTATGACAGAGAATTGCTGCAAAGCGAGTTGCTTAATGAACCAAGAGACTATTTGGAAGAGCGTGAAGCAGCAATACAGCTTAGAGAGAGAATAGAGGAGCAGGAATTGTTGCTGGAATTCCTTTTACCAATGCAACAAAGAAAGCAGGATGCAGCTAATAAGTTGCAAGATACTGTTTCTCATCTATGTTCTGATATTGAAGAAGTCACAAAGCATCAAACTTATCTTAAGAAAAAGGGAAGCACATGTAAAGAAACAGGAGAGGGTGATCATTTAGCATCAAATCTCCCTCCCCTGAACATTTATGATATTGACGATTCTTCTAGCTTGGGTTCCCGAAAACGATTTTGCTCAGGTCTTCAGATTCTCAACATAGAGGGATGTGATGATAATCTCGATGAAGGTCGGAACTCAGATACATTTGTAGAATCACAGGAAAGTCCTCTTTTTAGAAGTTCTCGATTGATGAAGAACTTTAAGAAATTAGAGTCAGCATATTTTTTGACAAGATCCAGACCAGTCAGGCCACCAGGGAAACCACCATTTGTTAGAAATTCACCAGTAAGTGGTGATGGGAGAAGTTCCATTGTTGTGACTGAAAGAAGCTCCATAAATAGTTTAGCACTGAAGGATCGGTTTATTGAGGGTAGACAAAGTGGATGGATAAGTCCATTCCTGGAGGGTTTGTGCAAGTATCTATCTTATAGTAAGTTAAAAGTGAAGGCTGACCTGAAGCAAGGGGATTTGTTGAACTCTTCAAACCTAGTCTGCTCTCTTAGTTTTGACCGTGATGGAGAATTTTTCGCTACAGCTGGTGTAAATAAAAAGATAAAAGTATTTGAATGTGACACAATTATAAATGAAGCTCGTGATATCCACTATCCTGTTGTTGAAATGGTAAGTAGGTCAAAGCTAAGCAGCATATGTTGGAACAGATATATTACAAGCCAAATTGCTTCAAGTAACTTTGAGGGTGTGGTGCAGGTAATGGCTCAAACCTAATATTTGATGAGGCTATTGTCTTTATTTCACTCGATTGTAAATCAGTTGCTCAACATGTTCAGGTATGGGATGTTACAAGGAGTCAAGTGGTGACAGAAATGAGAGAGCATGAGAGGCGTGTGTGGTCCATTGACTTTTCATCAGCAGATCCAACAATGCTGGCTAGTGGGAGTGATGATGGTTCAGTCAAGCTATGGAGTATCAATCAGGCAATGCTAATTTTGCATTTGGTGGATGTCAGCTTTGAAACTGAACGTGCTAATGTTATAGAATTTCTTAATGTGCTAATTTAATTCTGGACATATAATAAGCTGATCCTCATACTTGATTTTCTTATGCAGGGAGTAAGTATTGGTTCCATCAAAACAAAAGCCAATGTCTGCTCTGTTCAGTTTCCCATGGATTCTAGTCGTTCTATTGCATTTGGTTCAGCAGATCATAGAATTTATTACTATGATCTCCGTAACTCAAAAGTTCCTCTGTGTACATTGATTGGACACAATAAAACTGTGAGTTATGTGAAGTTTGTAGATACAACCAATATTGTTTCTGCTTCCACGGATAACACGCTGAAGCTCTGGGATTTGTCAATGGGCACGTCTAGGGTTATTGATAGCCCCCTTCAATCCTTCACAGGCCACATGAATGTAAAGGTATGTTCAGTTCTCATACAATAATTAGCATCTGTGTACTATTTTTGACCTTTTTTGCGAGGGATATTGGATGAGAATTGGCCTCATTTCGATTAGCTGTTAATTTTCCTGGTCTGTCACAGTTGTGGTTAGTTTAAAGTTGCACTGGAATCAGGATTTGCAACAAAGAAAACATTATGGTTTTGCTAGTCATGAAAGCCTGTGCCTTCGAAGTTGATTTTCTTTCAAAACATGTTTCGCTTGGTTGGAAAGTTAGCTTAAGATTTATCATGTATATGTTTTGGAGAATGCATATGACCCTCTGAAAGTTTTAATAAAAAATTGCACAATTGATCTTCATGTATGCTAATTATATAGTTGGCAGAACTAGGGCTGCTAAGCATTGCAAATGGGGGTTACTGGCAGCAGATGAGGTGACTGAAATTCATTATTGCAAGTTAATATACTACTGTATCTTCATGTTTCTTTGTATTGATCTACTGTGAAATTTGTTGAGTTCTATCAGCTACGCCGAAAGCTCTGATAGTAGTATTCTCATGGATTTATATTTGAATACAAAGTTCTAGAATAGTCTTTTTTCTGGCTTAGGTACTACACCATGCATATAAATTTGATGTTAAGTTGCTTCAATTTCATAGTTTATTATATGTTAGATGTACTATTCACAGTGATAAGTGTATTTTTTTGGTGGTGGAAAATTGTCCATGCTTGACATCTTGTCTATGTATGCTTATGTTGTAGAACTTCGTGGGTTTGTCTGTATCAGATGGTTACATTGCAACTGGCTCGGAAACAAATGAGGTACTATATATCTTACTTTAGTATTTAGAGGTACCTTGCCTTTCCTCAATGGATAAAATTATGGTTTCTTTTCAGTGGCAAAACAAACTTAACTGTATCCCCTGACTTTTATTATGATGGCATAACCATCCAAGAACTCGTGGCCTCTCTCTTCTTGTTTGACAAGCCTTGTTACTTGAGCTGCATGAGAACTTAGGAATTTCTTTAGAAAATCAACTTTTCCTTTTCAAATGTTCAGTTGCTTTTTGGATAACTTTGTGGAGCTTTCCGTTCATCTAACTAGGTTAACTCATTAGATTCGCCACCTTGGAAAAGTTGACTGAAAATTAAGAAGACCAACCTTAATGGACACAGAAACATAACCAGCATCCATAATAGGAAACAATTTCATAAACCAAATATCCTCATATTACAGCAATACAAGCTACTCTCTCACCTTTTCTTCATATTACAGCACTACAAGCTACTTTCTCTCATACACGTCAAAAGACTGTAGCATCTGTTTCTTCTTCAGTTTAGTTTTCTGTTTAGTTTTCTGACCTCTAATGTTTAGGAAACAAGATATATGACTGAATTTGATGGACTTTTAATGCAAGAAGTAAGGGAAAGAAAAGGAGGAAACAATAACACAATAAACTTTATACGGTTTGTTTGAAATTGAGGTCAAGCTTCACTATGAAATTGGATTGTGCTTATCAAACCCTGGCCCCGATACACCCATTCCTTACAAGAAACTCAACTTGATTTTTTCTAAACCCCAACCCTTTTAGTTCTAGAATTAATATGCATAGCAAACCAAGTGGGCAAAAAGGAAAAGGGGCCTAGTAACTAGTGAGCTAGTTCAAGACATATCCCAACACTTTACCTGCGCTCTTTTTGGCTGCACATGATCTTTTCCCTCGAGCTCCAGAGTTTAATCCATGTAACATGAATTGCATTGGTTGTATTGACTTTTGGGTGACACAAGACTCAAAACTTCTATCCCCTTCACCTTACCTTGTTCAACAAGCTTATATCAGTGTATAAAGGGAGTAATGGAGACTGAGTTGAATGGAAGTCATAATTAAGTTGTTAAACAACACAATAGCCATACTCTTTTCACTCGCATCATGATATTGTATTAACTTTAAGCTGCTTTTATTTTCATGATTGTGATGGTGCCTTTTTTTTTTTTTTGCCTAACTCTTAACACCCATCAAAACTCAAGCAACTATGCTAGTGAAGTGACTTCTACAGCGCACATTATAGTACAATGCAAGTTTCATTCATCATTAAGTTTAATATTTTTTTGTGGAATAGGTTTTTGTCTATCACAAGGCTTTCCCTATGCCAGTGCTGTCCTTCAAGTTTAACAACACGGACCCGCTTTCTGGCCATGAAATGGATGACGCTGCACAATTTATTTCTTCTGTCTGTTGGCGTGGCCAGTCATCTACTTTGGTTGCTGCAAATTCTACTGGGAATATCAAAATCTTGGAGATGGTTTGATTTGGTCTACGCTCCAGACAACATGGTTTTAGCTTAAGGACCAAAGATGGTCTCAGTGCAGGAAAAATGGAACGAAGACGATAATCTTTCACCAAAGGAAATTGTGTAGCTTACTTGTATAGGAACCGGATGTTTTTTTTTTTCTTATAAAAAAGAAAACAAAAACAAGTTTTGGAATTAGATAATAGCAGAAATAGTCAACACGAGAAATAATGGTCTCGATTCACTGTATTATAGATAGAATTCAGGGGAAAGGAAGAGCAAAAATTATGTCTTGTATATTCTGCAATGGTTATAGTTGATCATTTTTTGTAATTATAATGGATGTTAACTTCATCCTTCACCTTCTACTTGATGGGGCCAGTATGTTAGAGTTCAACATTAGCTAGGAGTTTATGGTTCATAGGATGTTCTGATATTGTTAGAATTCTGCAACATCAAGATCAATGATTTATTAGAGTTTTGTTATAGTTAGGAGATAGTTGATTAGTTTCTAGATAAAAGATAGAAGTCTTAGCTTAATAGGATTTGTAAGGCTTTTTAAAACCACCTTGAACATTCAGAAAATAAGAACAAGAACAAGAGAAAAAACGTAGCTGCTGTTTTGTTTTTTTTTGAAGTATAATCTACCAAGGCTGAAAAGGAGAGAAGTAATCATAGTTGAGAAACAAAAACGAAAAAACGCATGCACAACAACAGTTTACACCAGATGTAGTAGCAGCTTGCACCAGACGCAACAACCTCCTCATTCGTGGCAGTAGCTTGTAGCAGCAGCAGCAGCGATTAGACTTCTCTAGCATTAGCAAGCAGACGTAGCAACAAGCTTGCAGACTTTGCAGCAACAAAATAGTCGCAAAAACTCCTCCAGCACCAGCAGCGACGTTCCTCGCGCCAGAAGCAGCTTGAATAACAGCTTCCAAGTTGATTGAGTAGCACTGGCAGTTTGTAACCAATCTCAGGTTCAGTAGTAGTTTAAAGTACTGTTCTTGCAATAGCATGGGAGATATCCAAATTGTTGGAGGGATTAAGAAGCCTAACAATCAAAATTACAGTGCATCGTCACCATGCATGATATCTTACATGTAAGACCAGGATATGTGAAAGGTAGTCCATGTCAGTGAAGACACACAACCAGCCGAAGACACTAATAAAATTCCGCGCAAGTGAAAGATTAAAGATGACAAAGCAATGTTTGTATTGAAGACAACAATTGAAGAAGATGTGTTTGAGCACATTCAGGATGTTTCAATGCCAAAAGAAGCATGAGATACCCAGTCTTTTCTCAAAGAAAAATGATACTGGATTGTAACTTCTCGAGAATGAGTTTTTATTGATGACACAATAAGACAAAACGATTCCTCAATTATTTAATAAGATGAAATCAACATCTCATGAGATTTCTAAATCAGAACCTAATGCAACTAATGGAGAAACTAGGATGAAAAGAATAATCATCCATGATTTAAGGCCGAATGCCAGAGTTTGTTATTGTATTACAAAGATGGCCTACTCAACCATCACTAATTTAGTTTGAGAACCTACTTATTGGTTAAAAAAATATGGTTAAATAGATTACATAAGTCTTGTTGAAGGGTAGGGAGGAATCACTCCACATGCTAGCAATGACAAGAGTAAACAATAGCATAATCGCAAGGACATAATCCATAGTTGGCACATTAATGATGAATCTAATAAGGATGGTGATAAAAAAAGAAGAATTATCAAAGAAAAAAAAGGCTTTTGTTAAGGAGGAGTTCCAAAAAAATTACAACAACTGTAGAAAGTTTGAAGGAAAATATCATAATTATAAAAGAATGGTCACATAAAAAAAGATTGTTAGTTCAAAAAGCATTCAGAAAGCAATACTGCTATTTCAAGTTTAGAAATACAGGCTGAAGATGAATGAGACGCTGAAGCATTTAAAGATCAAATCAATTATGAAAGTGATTGGATCATTGAATTCAGGTGTTCTAATCACATGATAGGTGATAAAAAAAAGTTATAGCATCTAACAGAATATAAAAAAAATCGTGTGGTGGTGACATCTAAAAACTAAAGATTACCAATTTAGTGGTGACATTTATTAATGATTTTTCAAGGTTTATATGGGTTTTTCATGAAAGAAAAATTAGATACATTCACAAAGTTTAAAAAATATAAAGAGTTAGTTGAAGGGAAAATATGAAGAAGGATTCGTTGCTTGCTCATTGACAACAAGGGATAATATAGTTTAAATGAGTTTTCTCAGTACTCACAAGTTCAAATATGTCACCAATACACTAGTGCCAATACACCATAACAAAATAGAGCAGTTAAGAGAAAAAATTGATATCTTATAGAAATCTGTCGAAGTATGTTATATGCAAAGAATATATCAGAAAAATTTTAAGCTGAAGTGTTGAGGACTACTGCTTATGTAATCAATAGACTCTCTCAAAATAAGTTAGAGTTTATATCACCCTAGGAGAAACTATAGAATATAAAACCTACAGTTGGCTATTTTCGAGAATTTAGTTGTTTTTGTTATATATTTGTCCCTAACTAACTACACAACAAATTTGACAAGAAAGTTGTTAAATGCATATTAACGAGAAATGATAACAAAAAAAAAAGATGGAAATGTTGTTATCTCATAACAGGAATGTGCTACATATAACAAGATATAATGTTTGATGAAACATCATTGTGTTGGTATTTGGAAAAAGAGGTGATTCCAAATTCCAAAGAGTATGAAAAAAAAGCTATAACAATAGAATGATGGACAATCTATAAAGGTCCAATCAAGTTGAGAAAAACATGAGAGAGTATACAATAATGCTATCAAGGAGCTAAAAATTAACCAAAATAATTGGCAAACTACTGTTTATCAACAACAAATAGATGGTGGACCTAGTATAATAAAAGTATCATCTTCACAATCACATTTTAAAAGGTCAACTAGAGTTCGAAAGCCAAATTCTAAGTATGCCAACGCCACCATGGTTGAAGAAACAAGTGAGAAAAAACCTAAAATGCTTGAAGAAGCATCACAAAAATCTAAATGGATTAAAGATATGAAAGAAAAGGTTAATGCGTAAGAGAAAAATTAAACCAGGGATATTGTGCCTAAACTAGTAGATGTGAAATTTATATCCTATAAATAGGTTTATAAGATTAAATGTCGAGTAGATGGATCAATTGAAAGGTATAAAGCTCATTTGGTGACTCATGAGTTCTCACAACAATTTAGATTGGACTATGATGAAACATTTAGTTCAATAGCAAAGCTCACAACTATGCGTGTTCTACTTGCATTTATAGCAAACAAGAACAGGAGACTATGACAAATGAATGTAAAGAATGCATTTCTTCATGGGAAGTTTGATCGAGAAATTTACATGAATTAACCAGTGGGTTTTTAGAGTAAAGATTATCTTAAACATATATGTAAATTGAAAAAGACACTTTACGGATTAAAACAAAAACCAAGAGTTTTGTATGGCAAGATTACCAAATTCTTTATTCAAGGAGGATATCTAATAACACCTACAAATTCCAACCTATTTGTGAAAGCCAATGGAGGAAAGATAGCTATTATATTAGTTTATGTGAATTATTTGATTATAATTAGTGATGATGAAGTAGAAATTCTCCAAACAAAGAAGAACTTATCAATTTGCTTTTAGATGAAAGAACTTGCAGAACTCAAGTATTTTCTTGGGTTAGAGGTTAATCATACACAAGGAGAAATATTTGTTTGTCAATAAAAATACTCAAGAAATTTGTTACAAAGATTTGAGATACTTGATTACAAGCCATTTTTAACAGCAATAGAACTAAACATTAAGATGTGTGCCCATGAAGAAAAAGACTTCAAGAAATAACAATGTATCAGAAATTGATAGGTAGTTTGATCTATTTAGCCTTGACTAGACTTGATATTTTGTATGCATTTGATGTAATAAATCGTTACGTGCAAAATCCAAAGAGGTCTCATTTGAAAATGGTTAGAAGAATTTTGAGATATGTGAATAATATAGTTGGTTATGACATTCTATACAAGAAAGGTGCAAAATGCAAATTAGTTGGTTATTGTGATGCTGATTATTTCATGGCACTCGATGATCTACAATTGATTATGTGTTTAAGATTGGGTTGTGAATAGTTTATTGGTATAGTAAGAGATAACCAACAATACATGTGGAAGTGCATTATCATTTTATTAAAGAAAAAAATATTGCAACAGAAAATTGAGATGAGATTGATCAAGATAAATAAGCAAGTTGCAAACTTATTTACAAAAGGCTTAAGCACTAGTAAACTTGAATCCTTTTGGCGTCAACTTAATGTAGTAAAAAGAATGACAATTAATATTGAAAAAGAGTTTTAGAATTCAAAATTAGCTTAGAGTTTATGTCTAATAGGATTTAGAGTTTGCAAGAGTTCTGAAATTATTAGCATTCTGCAACATTAAGATCAATGATCTGTGTAAGTTTTATTATAGCTAGGAGATGGTTAGTACTTTTCTTCATGGTTAGATAAGTGTGAGCTTAGTAGGATTTGTAAGGATATTTAAAGCAACCTTGAACATTCATGAAATAAGAACAAGAACAAGATAAAAACATCAGCTACTGTTTTGTTTTTTTTCTTAGAGTAAGACCTGCGTGAGTTTTGTCAAGCATAATCAACTAGCTCCTGTTTTAGATGCAGTCTCTAGTCACCTTTCGTTGCACTTGCATTTGCTTTCTCAATAGAAAGACGCGAACCTTTATAGCAACAACATTTCCAGAAGATTATGAATGTACTGTCAGATTAGGGGAATGCGCTGAAGTAGTATAATGTTGATTATACTATGCATTAACAATATCAGTGATGTCCAGCCTGCCATTTTGAAGTAGATCTTGCCTGTTTCTACTTATAATTCTCTAGCCAAAGGATGATAGTTCCAAATCTCACTACTCTTTTTCTTCTGTGAAGGGCACCTCACTTGGTCAAGAGACCATTGATCATTAGAAACATCGACAAATAATGTTACGTGGTGAGATGGGAGCGGTAGCAGATGAAGAGTAAACTTCATCGAGCATATTCATGTTGCAAAACAAGTGCAGACACTTTTTCTTGGTGCTATGAAAGCTCGACCCACTATGGCTGATTACTGGAGCCAAATATTTTGCCTTAGAAAGGCTATTGCTGGTTAATGGAAAAATGGTTCTGAAGAAAGAATTTGAAAATGTGACTAGTGTCCAAAGATGCGTTTAATCTGAAACCTTTTTTTACTTCAGAATCATTACACTAAAACCTCTTGGAATATTTCATGCACCCAAGATTAAGAACATCACTCTGTGATTCAGTCAGAAGTAAAATACCCACACCAATACTGAAGAATTGAGGATTTTACTACTCATAACAGGAGAATAACTCTCAGCAACACGTAATCACACTATTCTACAGCCACAGTGAAATCAATAGTAGCACTTTAACCAAAAAGTTCAGCCAATAGCATCACCCAACAAAGCCTGATATCCAAAATGTGTCTCTCCTCAGGCATGAAACAGAAGTCGCATCATGTCCTTTTATGTCAACATCTCCTTAGAGACAGACATGACAATTGACAAATAATACTATCATACTCCATTTGATTATACATTATAACTTCAACCCTATTCAGCTATTATTCTTTGTAGTGGACACCCTTGCTTTCGACACCAAGCCTCCTTGCTTGTGATTTGTGCCTGTTTAAATGATGTAAGCTTGAGAAATGGCTTCAAAGCTAGAACCTAAATTCTGAATTATGAACCCACTTAAATGTGGAGGCAAATTGTAGGTTACCCACCAACAAAACCTCTTCAATGCCAGCATTACCTTTTCTCTCTGCAAACAACAAACCACCTGCTTCCTCCGCCCAAATACCCATCTAAAAAGGAAAAAAGAAAAAAGAAAACCCTAATTCCCATTAACAAAGTTTCAAAGAAATATTTTCCAGCACATCATGAGGAATGAGGAGGGATGACTGATAATTTAACAATACATTGCTTGATTTAACAACAATAATAATAATAAAGAAAAAAACAATACATTGCTTGACTTTGGTGTTTGATCCCAAATAGGTAGCCATCACAGAGAGTGACTGCTGGGGAATTCATTAAATTCAGCAGTCAATCACCATGTTTTGACTACCTTGGTCCAATAAACTTGGTTTTGATTTAAGCACCTCCTCTTTATATCTGACTAGCAAAACAAGCCAAGGCATCACAGGGGCCGGAAGGAAAATGGAAGATCTAGCAATTATCTGTTCATTTTATTAATGACTCGACGACTAGATGCACAAGAAGTTTGTAGCTAAAAAATGAGTTGGTGGAATTGAGACTTCATTGGCCAAGGAAATTATAATACATTTTACTTGCCAGCAATTGTCAAAACATGCAATTATGTCAATGGATCAACTCTACTAGCCTCGACCAAATTATACGGTGATAATTATTTTTTAAAATATTTTTTATTTAAAAATATATCAAGTTTTTTTTTAAAAAAAGAAAGTTTATTAAACAATATAAAAACACAAAAAAACCATATTTTGAAAATAGGATTTTTTTCTTATACCCAGATGGATATTAATTCTAGAGCAAACCTCAAATATACATCCAACTATTAAGATAATATCAATTTTACTCCCAGAATATTTTTTTTATATTAATTTTATCCCTAATTTATTTTGATTAAGGAATTCTGTTAGAACAACTGGATGTCCACATTAAATTACTTGTAAAATTTATTTTTTTTCATAGAAATATAAATGGAAAGCTTTAAAAAATAGATAAAGATCGAGTTCTTAATCGAGAATTTTTGAAATCTTGAATGCAAAATGGATACAAAGATTGTTCTGGTGATAAAACTGAAGCCAGTTATATAGTTGAGAGATATTTTTATTTTTAAAGATTTAATTAATTGGGGATCTTCATTAATACAAGACCGCGTGCCAAGAATGATTCAAACCGGAGACCATTCTTCTCAACATGGGATCAAGTGAATCAAATAATGTTAGTGCTTATAAAAGTCTTGCTAATTTATTATGCTATACAAGGAAAAAGGCTTAACAAATAATGACAACATTATTCTGCACAAAATGTTTAATTTAGATCATAGGTTTATCCGAAAGATGGAAAACTAGAGGCAGATCTTGTGCCCTCTTCCATGCTTAGGACAACATACTCCATGACAGTACTTAAGAAAATGCAAAGTAATTTCTTCTGTGGTAATTGAGTGTTTAGGATTTTTATCATAAAACTACACTGCAGAAAACAAATGATCAAATTATTTGGAACATAAAATTTTACAGCAACACAAGGAATTGGAAAAAAAAAAAAAAGTACTCCAGAAATTTTCCGAGCTGTGTGGTATAATAGGTCTGGGAGGGTAGAACCTGAGGAAAGGTAATGTGCTACACTAGATTGTGATCGTACCAAGTTTGTAATGAAAAACTAGCATACCTTAGATTCTAAAGATAGAATGAAGCCTTAGCTGGAACTTCAGCATCAAGGTTCATTTCTCAGAACATTTTTTTTAGACCTTTTTCTGGCATGTAGATTGAAGTTGAGTTCTTTTCCATCTGCAAGCAAGAAACATTTCCAAAACCTATTTACATTGGTTTTGTTTAAGCTTTGTATTCAAAGCTACCCTAGCTATGAGACGTTTCAGTCTATGAGCTCCAGGACCTGGTTTTATTTTGTCCAGGTCCCCAACCTCAGAACATTTGGGTTTACCAGAACACCATCCACCAGGAGTGAAGCTCCCATTCTTCCGGTGAAGTAAATCCTTGTCAATCTTATCCAAGACAGGGTCGTCTCTCTTGAATTTCCTGGCAAAAGCAGCACCACTCGCAATCATATGGTCTGTGTCATTAAGGGTAAGGGTGTGAGGATGCTGCTTAGGAGGATTGTCCCAAGCAATGTAGTGCAAATCATGACTGACTGCTGTTTGAGCATACTCTGGCACATTGCATATTACTGTGTGAAAGTATCCTTCAGGTGAGGAAACGAAGTTTGTGTAATACATCAATAAGGTTCTTGGTAGATTATCCCAACCCCAAATTAAGTACTCGACAAACGAGCGGGTGAGAACCATCCATGCTGAACCTGCATAAACAAATTGGAATCCATTTATGAAGTTCATTGAAAGCAGAACAGCAGGCCTTCGTAGTTCCTAGCATTTTTAGAGTTTCAGTTGCAAAGCACATGTTGGAAGCCCTCAGGACTTCGATTTTCAGTAAAGCAATGGCTACAATTGAACACCTGTTCTGAATTCTACAAAATAGCTGACTGGACTAAACACCAATTGGTTTGTTAAACTGAAAAAAAAATGATAACCTATGAAAGAGACGCCATGCATTCCTGAAACAAACTCCTAATGCATCAGATTAAGTTGTAGTTGTAATCAATACATAGAGCCTTAACTCTATCAGTTACTATAGATCACAAGCAACTGAAGAATGTAGAAAAAGGAACTTTTATGGCATGAAACTACAAACATGTTAGTTACAGAAAGCATTGCCAGTTGAAAGTTGCAAATTGCAATTGCCAGTAGACAGCCTTAAACTCTATCAAAGAAACAGAGATTACCATTAAATTCATTTAGAAACTGAATAAAGCTCTAACAGATTTGTTAAAAAATTTGCAGATGTCAACAATTCAATCCTAATTAGTATTTATTTTATTTTTATTTTGCAGGGAATTAAACATCAATAATCAACCTTACTGGCATGCATCCGTGAAAAGATTAGGGATATGTTAAATATGAAAACTAACCAGTGAATAATTTAAATGCTGTTGGCAAAGATCTTCTTGGCATCGCCCAGTATATATCTGCTTTAGTTGTTGAGTAAAGCCCAGGGTCTACAATCAAGGGCATCGCCCGTTTGTCCCTAAACACCACATCAGATATCAGATCACTCTCTGGAAACAGATTCTAAATCAAAGCGGGGGAGAGAAAGAGTGCTTACGCTTTCCACTCCAATTTACTTGTGTGCTCAATAAAGTTCAGATTTCGGTTTATGGTTGAAAATGTGTGAATAAGATCTGTGCATATTAAGAGCAAAATAATCAGAAAGATATTTGAAGGCAAACAATTTCACCATGACCTCCACTACCCACCCACTCACCAAAAAAGAAAAACGGATAGTTTCATATAAAATTCAAATCACAGACTAACCATCTTGAGTTACAAGAGGATAATCAGAAGCACTGAGGTTGATGAACCAATCCCAATCTTTTCCCATTTTGAGAAGAATTGCACAGGCATGAAGTGTATTAGCAACCATGGTGGGTCCTTTGTAAGTAACCATATTGGCTTTGCTGATCATATGAACATTTCCAACTTTGGAGAAAACCGGATGCTTTTCCACTCGGGACGCAAGCTCCAATCTTTCATTTGCTGGGGACTCGAGGTCCAGATGAACAACATATTGGTTCCGGGGATGGTAAAGTGAATGGAGGGTTCTCCAAAGCTTTTCCAAGTCACCTTTAGACCCAGAAACCAGATAAGCAAATCGAGGAATTTGGGAAGGGAGAGGAGGGGGAGGAGATTGCGAGACTTTTGTTTCAGCATAAACTTCGGTTGTCTGGTTGATACGGAATTGGAAAATATTGAAGATTTGATTGATTGTGTGCAATGAAGAAACAAGACCCATGTTGAAGCAAGTTGCTAAAAGGAACAGACATATGAGGGAGCTTATAACAAGAGGGAAAGCCCATCTCTTCTCCACGTTTAGGGATCCCATTGAAAGACCTTATCATGAGTTCCAGTGACTGATCCTCACAGCATCCCAAATTGGGATTCCCAAGTTGTGCTTGCTCACTCAACAGAAACGAGAAATTGGTATTCAACAATGAACAAAATCTTTTATATACCGGATACTACGATAGGGAAAAAAACCCAAAACCTGGCCTTTAACCAGTCTAGGCTGCCAAATCACAAAAAAACAACAGAGCAATCCATTAACAAAGAAACTGCAGCTTGCGTAAACCAATAAAAAAATTACACAATACGCATCAAATGATGTAGAAATAAAATATAATACCACCACATAGACATAGGAAGACAAAGAAACAGTTATATATATAAAAAGAAACACCAAGAATTATAAGAGACAAACGATGCATCAATAAAATCGACCAAAGATCAACAAGTGAATCAAACAAATTAGCTAAAAATTCTTCACATTTTTTAATCAGGTGCATAAATTATCAAGCAAGTCATTCACAACTAGAAAAGTTTTTTTTTATTCAGCTGTCTAGAATGCTAAAATCTTGGCAAGCAACGTCACTACAGATCCTAAATCCCCAAAAAAAAAAACATTTGATTCACATTTGAAAACCATGTTCATTTCAATGATACAATCGATAAAAAAGAAACCACTCAAATCATTTTTGTTATCATAAATACCACATCAACTCCTACCTTTATTTATTCATTCATTCTTTCATTAATTCTTTTTTTAAAAAAAAAACAGAGATCACACAATAAGAAGCAAATCCCAAAAGAGGAAATTCAGGATTTGAATCATTGAATCAATGAAAGAAACAAATGAACCCAGAAAATACTGTAACAGAAAAGGAAAAAAAAAACAAAAAGAATAGCGTAACGGCCATGGCGTGGATGATGGCACACACAAACACAGCTGAACCAATACAAGAACAAATTAAAGAAAGACAGGAACAAGAAAAGAGACAATAACTAGCGTAAATAATTAGTTTTGTTAATAAAAAAATCAAAAAATAGAATAAACCTGTTATAGAGATAGAGAGAACTTCAAGACAGTATTTTTGTTCTTATGCTCTTTCAGGGGAGACAACGTGGAGATAGAGAGATAGAGAGGTAGAGACCACGTATTTATAAACAAATAAGATTCTACAGTGAGAGCGATGCGCATTAAATAAATTTGGTGGTTTCTGGTTTTTTTAAGAGGACGTGTAAGCATGAAGTGGATCGTTTTGTTTGTTTAGTGCTTATCTAAAGCATGGGAAATGATGTTTTTTAAAATATTTTTTATTTTTAAAATATATTAAAATAATATATTTTTTAGTATATTTTTGATATTAATATATTAAAATAATCTAAAAATACTGAACAAAATTTAATTTAAAATAAAAAATTCAAAACTTGATGAAAAGTCAGTTCAACCACATTCTCAAATATGGCCTTGTAAATTCATAATAATAAAGATTTGCATTAACTATATTTTAGCTCCTCTGGGTTTTATAATGTCTTATTTTTATCTATTTTTACATTTTAAAATTTTAATTATGTAACTTTTTAAAAAAATTTAGTATTAAAAAAAAACTAAAACAAAAGGGTGATTCGAATAATGTAAGATAATGTAGTTCTAAACTTATTTGTATTATGAAGTGTAACAATGATTTTGTCATTTTCACCATATACATTTGACCTGGCTTTTGAGATAATAGAATCTTTTCATATTTTTTTGTATAATAAAATTAATAACTTATAATTAAAAGCAAGAAATAATGAATTTTTATCTAGGGGTTATTTAAACTTTTTTATTTTTTAAAGCTCGGTAAAATAACTTAATTACTCTTAAAATTATAAATTCTTTAATCGGTGTTCGGAGGCTTTTTTGTCTTTTCATCTTATTTTTTTTGTTATTATCAAGTTGAATGAGAAATATTTTGTAATAAAATAAATATAAATATTATTAAAAAAATGGCTGAAGCATGCATTGCATGTATCATTATGTGGGTCCAAACCATGCCATTCTAGTAGCTTGTACGGGGTGGTGCAGTGGTCAAATGATGGCTTCTAGAGCGACATTCGAATCGTCTTTGCAGCCCCTCCATTCATAGGTGGCGCATGTGGTGTATGGACTTTTAATTTGACATCGATGACCTTTTTTTCTCTCTCCTCTTTAATTTTCTCGCCTCAACCTTCATATTTTCAAAATAGCCTTTCAATTTATTTTTCTTTCACATTTAGTCCATGTTCTTTTGATTATAATTTATTTTATTTAAAATGATTTATAAAATTGATTTTTTTTTCAATTTCATTCTCTTTTAATTTTTTTATTTATCAGATTTGGTCCTCATTCTCTTCATTATTATTTGTTTTGTTTTAATCCTTTTTTTAATTGAATTTATTTTTCAATTTCATCCTCTAGTGTTTAATTTTATTTTATTTTTATGTCAAATTTGACCTTTATTCTTTGGATTGTTATTTATTTTACTTTGACAATTTTTTAGATTTAAATATTTTATTTTATTTTATCCTTCAATATTTTTTAATTAGAGATTAACCTTTATTGCTAAAAAAAGGATAGAACTTAATTGTAAATTTTTATAATATATTAATTATTGGTGTCTAATTAATCTAGATTTTCATAAATTCAATGGGTCTAATAAATTAATAGTGTTTGGAGTTTAATAATTGATCTCATAGGTGTTGAATCTTGCAAAAACAATTATTTTTTATTGCAAAAGAAAAAAAAATTTAAGATCTTTTGAAAAGAAATAAAAAAATGAAAATTAATTGAATTAAATCTTAATTCATTAATGACATAAAAAAATACTATAAATCATAAGTTCTAAGATTTTATAGGATATGAGTTTGAGAGATTAATTCAAGTTTAAGAGATTTGTCTGAGGTAGTTTTTTTTTTTCTATTTTAAAGCTCATGTTTTTTTTAGTTTCATTTGTCAATATTTATTTAATTAGAGATTGAGCTCCATTACTCTTTTATATTTGTTTATATGGGATTTCTCACTGAATTTGAAAATAATATGGGTTATTTCTGGTCTTTTTTAAATTTATCTTTTTATAAGAATTTATGTTTTGAATTAAATTAATTGATTAAATATAAGCATTAAATGCTCACTTTGTGATATTTTGCTTGGTTTGCTTTTCGGGTTGTTGCTTTGATGGCGTGTGCAACATCTTTCAGAGTCATCGTGTAGCCTTTTGCAATGGTGTTAAAACCGTTTCGGTGAGCTTTTTCTGGTGATGGGGCGGTGTCCACAATAAAGTGACGATGAGTCTCTAACGAGCTTTTCTTCCTTCTCCTCCTGAGTATTATATCATCAACTCATTTTTTATAGTTAATTATTACCATATTTTTTCTGCTTTATTTCTTGTTGATGCTTTTTTTTAATCATTTTATTAAATAAACTGACGTTATTGAACCCAATCAAATGAATGACCCGTGTATCACATCTTTTTTGTTTCTTTAAAAGCACCAATATCGCTTAAACATCTTTTTTATGTTAGAAAATTTTTAACTTGGCTCGTGGCATAGTGCGGACACCAATCTAGTGGCACATAATCCTTAAGTAGCTAGTACATATTTTTTTTAAAAAAAATTCAAGTATGAAGAAAGCTATCGATGAGCATATAGTGTGTCTAAGTGTTCAAAATAAAACCCACATAAGACACGAATCCAAAGTTATGATGGATCATAAAACTCACTCATGCACCCAAGATCCAAATATAACATATATCCATTAAGGCCTGCCTTTATCATGTTGCCTGAAGCTCTTTTAAAACCAGGGTCATTAATCTAGCCTATAAAAACTTTGATGGCTCAATAAGGCCAAAAAACCTACTACTATTTTGAATATAGGGTGTCCATAAGGATTAACAAGACAACATCCTCGGATAGAAAATCCATTGAGATTCATGAAGATCGAACCCCAGATGGGCTAATACTCTTAGGATCAACTATTACACTTGGATGTTGGATGTAATATTCTCTAGTTAAACTTGATCTATTTGGCACAAACTATAGAGACAAAACATTCATGCATTAAATAAAGGCATGCCCCTTGACCACATGTCTCTCAAGTTGTGTTTGGTTAGTTTCCAAGATAGCAGGGACAAATACGTAAGGTATAAAAACATGTTTGGTTTAAGGGATAAAGACACAAACATAAAATAAATGTTTATAGAATAATTTTACAGTGATTTTTTATATTTTCAAGATAGAAAGGACAAAAAGACATGTCTTCTTTGTCACCACTATCTCTGTTTTTTTTTCTTAAGACAATATCCAAACACTATCTTAGATAATGTATGATTATTGTCTCAAAATAGAAGAGACAATTATGACAAATGAGATGAGACGAAACAAAAGATGGAGACGAGATTGTGTTTGGTAATAGTATACAAGACAAAATAAATATTTTTGTGTTATGTTTGATTAATGAAGGACAAAGATAAACAAACTATAGAAAAGTTTGTTTTCACCTCATATATATATTACCATCAAACTTGCAATGGCTAGAACAAATAAATAGAGATTATTATTCTCACTTTTAGTTTATAATGAGCTTTTTTTTTTTCCAAACTAACTAAAAATGGTAATTTCTCTACTCATTCTCATTCTCCAACCCAACAAACAAAAACATTTAGCTTACATTCACCAAGTAATAAATCCAAATAAAGAAGGCCTATTCCCTTGCTTTCTCCTTTAAACAACTCCAAATATAGTATCATTTTAAAATAAGTTATGGTCTCGATTAATTTGTAAACTTATCCAATGAGACATTTGACCATCCAAATGAAAATTTTCAAATTGTTACCTTGTCAATCATTGCTACTATAAATCTTTTTTTTTCTCTTTTAATATTTTTTCAAAATTTAATTTTCTTAAAAAAATCATTATAGAATACTTATTGTGCTTCATAATATACTTTACCAACAAAGAAAAATATTTAGCTTCCATTCAACGAGTAGTAATAAATTCAAATAAACTTTTTAAAATAAACCTAATATATATATAATATATATATATATATATATATATATATATATATATATATATATATATAGTAATTTATTCAAACTTTATTTTGACTATCAAAATTCTAGAATTGCTTAAGAATAGGATAACAAAATTCAATAATTAAAAAATAAAAAAATCATGAAAAAATAGTAAAAATTACTAAATATATAGTTGAATGATGTATGTGGGAATTTGGTGCATATATATTGAAATGTTATCTTCCTCTTATTTATTTATTTTTATGATTTTGACCTCACATGTCTAAGATAACTAGCTTTATGGTAGATTTGATAATTTTTTATAGCTATTTTTTAATAAAAAATAATGATTTTGTTAAACTAAAATTGAGAAAACCTTTCAAATCTCAATTTAAAGTTAATAAAAAAAATATATCTAACATATAGTTTAATATGTCATTCCACTTAACATCTAATATTTAATTTTATTTACAAATATTGGTATCCATTGATATGTAACATCTAAGTAGTTTTTCATTAAATACATGTTATAACAACTTTTATGATTGAATTTCCCTCCATTTATAACTATCGAAATCAAAATTGTCAAAATCATGAGTTGACTTGTAAAATCTTATGATTTTATGAGTCAACATATACTTATCATGCAAAATTGCATAAAAAAGAAAATATAAATACTACCCCAATTAATTCTCTTTCTCTCCTAGTTAGCAAACAAAACCCTGTCAAGTGAAAGTGAACATCAAGATATTATCTCACAGTCTCACTCGTGCCGCTAAGGTGCTAGAAGTTTAGAACAACTCAGTGGCCAAACCCCAGTTTTCTCTAAAGGTATGTATTGTTCTCGTCAATCTTTTTTTCTTATAATTACTTTTTCCGATCTTGTAAAAAAATGGCTGCAAAAGAATATTTTTCTTCTCTATTCTTTTTCTTCTTCATCATCATCAACAAAGCCTTATTAGATATTATTTTGATTTGATGTCATCTTTTTATGTATTAAATTTTGCTCAATCACAATTTTTATTGCTCGAAGTGAAAAAGATTAGGGTTCTTTTTTCTTTTTATTGGCAATGTTGCTTATTATATTATTTAATCATTTTATATGTGACGGCTCCTATTCTTGATGAATTGAAGAAACCTATAGTTATAGCTAGAGTGAATGCTGATAAGTATACCTATCTTGTTAGGAAACACGAAGTCGAATATGTATTTCTATGATATTGTGTGCGTTTATATAATGAGTTTGTGTTGCTGATTTTGTTATAGAATCATGATTGGTTATATCAGAAGTGAACCTCTTCCTTTAAGTTTTTCCTTTTAAATTTCTTCTTATATTGTTTGGTTAGATAAGAACTAGATCTTTGTTTCTAATCATCCTGCATTCATACCAGAACATCTCATTATTCTTAGAAGTTAGGACCTTGAAAACCAAATAATTAAGCATATTTTTATGTCTAGAAAATATATTGGCAAATCCCTTTTTATTATTAACCCAACAATTTGAGTTGATAAGTTTGATGTTATTCTTTAATTGTCGAGTTATTGCCATTAATTTGAAGTTCCTTATGATTTTACGATTCTATGATTTGAGTTTATATTGCATTTTCCGTGTCATATAAAAAAAAATTTTGACAACCTTGATCCAAATGACTTGCATTTACTCAACCACATAATAGACTAGATGAATTGTAGTTGTTTTTTTATTTTTATTTTTTTTACATCGTTTAATGAGAGTTAGAGCTGAAACTATCACTAATAAATTTTCAAAATCAAACCAATTAAACCTGAACTTACCCAAATCAAAAGAATGAAAAACTATAGAATTAAATAACAATTTATCATATATCTCAGAAAATTTTATGGTGTTTAATCTATAACTACTAGGTATGACAAAAAAAGAAGATAAATTGACATTAAGTTCCATTAAAATAATATAAAATCAATAATAGAAAGATGTATAAAAAGCTTTAATTTGTGAAAAAAAATACAACAAGGCCCATGTGGTCATAAATTTGTTGCAAACGATTGTGAAAAAGATTTAAGTGTTTCATTTTCTTTCTTTTCCTTTGTCTTTTTTTACATAGTGATGACTACAAAGTTTTTCCTTTTAAATTTCTTCTTACATTGTTTGGTTAGACAAGGACTGGATCTTTGTTTCTAGTCATCCTTCATTCATACCAGAACATTTCATTATTGCTTAGAAGTTAGGACTTTGAAAACCAAACAATTATGCATATTTTATTTTCAGAAAACAAATTGTCAAATCCCTTTTCGTTATTAACCTAATAATTTAAGTTGATAAGTTCGATGTTATTATTTAATTGTCGAGTTCTTGCCATTAATTTGAAGTTCCTTATGATTTTTCGATTCTATCATTCATTTTTATGATTTGAGTTTATATTGCATTTTCTGTGTCATATAAAATTATTTTTTGACAATCTTGATCCAAATGACTTGCATTTACTCAACCACACAATAGACTAGATGACTTGTAGTTATGTATTTTTTTTTTTTTACTTCTTTCAATGAGAGTTAGAGCTGAACCTATCACTAACAAATTTTCAAAATTAAACCAATTGAACTTGAACCAACCCAAAACAAAAGAATAGTCAATTCCATTAAAATAATATAAAATAAATTAAGACTACAAGTAGTCATCACTATGTAAAAAAGAACAAAGGAAAAAAAAGAAATAGGGGTGATCATTTTCGGTTTGGTTCGGTTTTTATATATAAAAAAGTAACCAAATTGGTTTTTTTTTTAAACGAAACTAGTTTAAACCAATCGGTTTTGGTTTTGTTATTTTAGAACAAAAACCGATTCAAACCGACCGGTTCCAGTTCGGTTCTGTTATTTTATATTAAAAACAAAAAATTATATTGTTTTTCATAGTTATTTTTGTAATTTCTAATGGGTTTGGTTTCAGTTTGGCTTGGTTTTTTTTATTTTTTTTATTTGGGTTTGGTTTGTTTTTTTTTTGTTTCAGGCTTATAAAACCAAAACTGAACCAGTCAGTTTTTTAAAAATTCTAATTATTTTGATTTTTTTTTCACAGTTTGATTTTTTAGTTTTTTTGCTCACCCCTAGAACTAAAATGAAACATTTAAATCTTTTTCATAATCATTTGCAAAAAATTTATGACCATTTGGCCTCATTGTATTTTATTTTTGCACAAATTAAAGCTTTTATACATCTCTCTATTATTGATTTTATATTAGTTTCTTCCTTTTACTTTTATTTATGTTAATATATTTTCTAGATTGATCCAGATAATGAATTGATGTCTACGTACTTATTACCATACCTAATTTTGGCCGAATGAACTAATCTATGTTAAATAAGATATATACAAGCTTCAGGAAACACAAAAATTAAAGGAATGACAAATTACTTTTCTTATCCAATTGATTGTTTAATATATAATGACTATAATCTTTTATTATTTGTATTTTAAAGTTCTTATCTTATTTGTAAATGCAAACATATAAATATCCTTATAAATACATGAATATACTTCATACTAGTATATGCAGAACCAACCTTCTTAATCCCTTTAACCTGGTATCAGAGCATTTTAGCTCACCCTACTCGATCTATATGGCCTCTTTAAGTGAATCTTCCACCACTTTTGTTATCCCCAACATCACCCAACTAGTTTCTGTCAAACTAAATGACATTAATTATATCAACTGAACTACTCAGTTCACTCCTGATCTGCGTAGCCATGATCTTTCAAGCATTGTTAATGATTCCAACCCTTGTGCTTCGTAGTTTATTGTTGATGATACTGGGAAGACCATATCTAACCTCAACCCTGCCTATCTAATGGTAAAAAAATGATTAATTTATCCTTATATGGATAAATGCCATATTATCTGGGAAAGTTTTGTCCACTATTTATGGACTAAATTCTTCTCGCCAAGTATGGACCACCTTGGTTAATTACTTTGCACCTTATTTTCGCTCTCGTATCTCTCATATCAAAAGACAGCTTCATTATTTAAATTAGGGATCTCAAAGTTGTTCTAATTATTTATTGACAGTTAAAAGTTGGTCTAACAACTTGCCACTGTTGGAAAACCTGTGGATGATGAGGATCTAATCTCCTGTGTTATAAGAGGCTCAACTCTATATTTTATTATTTTATAGCCTCTCTGAATTTTACAACACGTAACACCAAAATCAGCTTGAATGATTTTCAAGATGAGTTAGTTAACTATGAGCAAATTATTTACATATAAATCAAGCTTGCTGAACCTAAAAATAGCATTGATTTATTTACTAATAACACAAAACCACCACACTATATAAATAAATTTTCTCCATACTAACAATCATTTCCCTAATAAGCTAAATTCCTAACCAATACTTTCATATACTCAACTAAAAATGATTCCAAATCCTCTACTCCAAATAAGCTTTTCTCCACACCTCAACAACCCTGCCAAGTTTGTGAAAAAACAAATCATCAGGCCCTAAACTGCTATAATCAAATGATTTTTTCTTACCAAGGGCAACATCCTCTATCTCAACTTGCAGCATTAGTAGCCTAGTCAAATGTCTCTTATGATATTCATGGTACTTGGACAGTGGTGCCACCAACCATATCATAACTAATCTTAACCACTTATCTCTGCAATAATATAAGGGTACAAACATGGTTACAATGGGTAATGAAGGAGGTTTGCACATCACACATATTGGTTCTTCATTAATTTCCTCTCTCACCACTAATTTCTTCATCACAAATATCCTTATATGTCTTAATGTTTCATCTAACTTGCTATCAATTCAAAAGTTTTGTGCTAATAACAATTGCTATATTATTTTTAGAGTTGTTTGTTTTATTGTTAAGAATCTGCAAACATAAGAGACAGTTCTCTAAGGTTTAACTGAAGCACGATTGTGTCCTATTTATCATCAACATCTTTAGTCCACTAAGGCCTCCCTAATACCTCATCCATATCTTCTTCTCTCTCTTTCACTGCACTGCTAAGAGTCAAGACACTAATCCAAATTTGGCACTTAAGATTAGGCCATCCCTCTAAGTTTGTCCTTCAACAACTTATCCTTTAGTCTATCTTGCATGAGTCTAGTTCATCTAGACTTTAAAAACTTTGTAAATCTTATCCAATAACCAAAAGTCATAAACTTCCTTTTATAGAATCCATTAATAGGTCTATTTCACCTTTAGAATTAATTCATTTAGATGTTTAGACCTTACATATTCCTTCTGTAAGTGGCTGCAAATTTATGTTATTTTTATTGATGATTTCTATCATTTCTCATCGTTGTTTCTATTACATCACAAATAAGATGTTACTAAGTGCTTCATTAAATTCAAGTGCTTGATTGAAAACCTATTCTCATGTAAAATAAAAAAAATTATAAACTAACAATGAAGGTGAATATACCTCAAAGTCCTTCAAAGCTTTCCTTAAAACATATGGGATTCTTCATCGTCTAACCTGTCCATATATATCAGAACCAAATGGCATTTCTGAGCGAAAACATCACTGTATTACTAAGACTAGTTTATCTCTTCTTACTCAGTTTCACCTTCCATCTAAGTATTGGGTTGATGATTTCTTAATAGCCACATATCTTATAAATCACCCCCTACATTTGTTCTTATAAATTAATCTTCTTATCTTAGGCTATTTAAACAACAACCATATTACTCCCTTCTCAAAACCTTTGGTTGCACTTGTTACCCCCATACTACGTCCATTCCACACTTATAAGTTGCAATATTGTAGCAAAAATGTATTTTTTTAGGATATAATGTTAATCAAAAGGTTACTGTTGCTTCGATCTTTACACCAACCGTGTATACATCTTATGTCTTGTGGTGTTTGATGAACTGAATTTTGATAACGCCTCCGTGCTTGCTCAATTTGAATTTTAACAACTTTAGGTTTATGTCTTCAAACCTTTGGTTTTTCAATTAATCTTTCAATTCCTTCCAATACATACCATCTTACACTAACATCCCTCTCATGCATTAGATAACATCACACCTGATTCTTCACTTTCCTCCGTATTTTCTAAACCCTTATCCACTACCTTATATAGACCTTCTAGTTTATTTCCTTCTCCTATCGTTGTCCCTATAACATATGCTTTATCCTTACCTTCTCGTATGGTTACTAGGTTCTAAACTAACTCTTTAAAACCAAAGCAGTTTCCAGACTATTGTTTGTCCTACTCTACTACGCATCCTCTGCAAGCTTTGTCTACCATTACCCTTCCCTTAGAACCCACAAACTACTCTCAAGTAGTAAAGAATACAAATTGGTGTGATGTTATGCAAACTGAATTCGATGCTCTCTTACATGATAAAACTTGGACTTTATGTCCATGTATAACATCCAAGAAGGTGTTTAGAAACAAATGAGTATTCAAGAGTAAACAAAAATACAATGGTTATGTTGATAAGTACAAAGCAAGGTTTGTAGCTAAAGGTTTTAATCAAGAGGATGACAGTGACTTTCATAAGACTTTTAGCCCAGTTATTAAACCAGTAACTATTAGACTTGTTCTCGCTATTGTTGTCCACCACAACTGGTATATTCATCAGCTAGACATCTCAAATGCCTTTCTTCATGGGTGTTTTGAAGAAGAGTTATTTCTAGAGCAATTTAATTAAGGGCTTTGAGGACAAACAAAATCCATATCATGTCTGTAAGCTTTAGAAATCCTTATATGGCTTAAAACAAGCTCCTAGAGCTTAGTTTATACGCCTTTCATAAGTTTTATTGGAGCTTGGTTTTGTTGGTTCTAATATGGACACATTCTTATTCTTTTTTAATCATCATAATATATGCATTCATGTGCTTGTATATATGAATGATATCATTGTCACAAGTAACTCTTCTCTTGTTATTTCCTTGCTTATTTTTGCATTGAGCAATGAATTTGCAATAAAAAAAATCTTGGTCCACTATCATTCTTTTTGAGCATTCAAGTAACAAGAATAATTCATAGTCTTCATCTTCATCAATGTAAGTATGTGACTGATTTACTTCATCGCATTAAGTTGGTGGGTGCCAAACATATGTCTATTCCCTGCAGTTTTGGTGGGAAGTTATTAAAGTTTTCAGGTGGCCCTCTTGCTGACTCGACAGAATATCACTCCATGGTAGAAACTTTGCAATATCTCACCCTTGCAAGACATGACATCTCCTATAGTGTTAACCAATTTTGTCAATTCCTGCATTGTCCAACAACAGTCCACCTCACTAATGTTAAACGAATTTTAAGGCACCGAAAGGGCACCCTTATTTTAAGTCTCCAATTCACCAAGGGTTCTCTGTAACTAAATGGCTTATGTGACTTGGGACGATAGTCCTAATGATCACAAATCCACGCCATCTATCTTGGACCTTACACATTCATGGGTACAAATAACACTGGGCAAGCCAAATAATGCTCTAGGCAACTTTTCACCGAACTTTTCTCCCCCGTTCCCTTTTTTGTGAACTTTATATTCCACTAACCATAATTCCTTGTCTCTGGGTTGAAAATATTGGAGCTCTAGCTTTATCCTCAAAGCATGTGTTTCATGCTAAAACTAAACACATCGAAGTTAATTATCACTTCATACGTGAGAAGATTCTGAACATAGATTTACAAGTTGATTATATTTCTACTTCTGATCAACCTTTAAACATCTTTACCAATGTTTTCCTTCCTCCTAATTCGACCCCAATTGACTGATCCTCCCTGTCTTTAGGGAACAGCCTTGAAAAAACATAAATTCAAGGACCTCTTGCTTTTCTTATCCTCAAAAACCACTTTCCAAACTTTCATGTGTTTGTTTGTCATTAGAGGCACTGGAAAACACTTTCTACAATCAAAATTTGGCTTGATTTTTCGAGGTTCACTTTATTTTGGATAGAAAACACTTTTCGAAGTTGTGAAAAATGTGATTTATTATGTCAAATTTAGTCCTCAAACTTTTGATTGCTATATATTTTGTTCGAATCTCTTTTTTTTTTCAATTCCATCCCTTAAAATTTGATTTAATTTTTTATAACTTTGGTTCTCATTTTTATGATTTTTATTTACTTTTCTCTTTTATTTTTTTAATTGAAATTTTTTATCTATCAAATTTGGTTCTCGCCTTTGATTGTTACTTATTTATTTAAAATAATTTATGAATTTGTAATTATTATTATTTTAATTTCATCATCTTTTTTTTTTTTCTATTTATCTCTATTATTTTGATTATTATTTTTTTATTTGGATAATTTATGAATTAGATATTTTTTAATTTCATTCTCATTCAATTTTTTAATTTGTAAGATTTGTTCCTTATATTTTAATAAACTGAAAAAATTTACAAGCTATTTCCATTTTCTAGGATAACAATCGTAAATTTTCCAACTTGGAATGACACTACTACCATATTTACTTTCTAAAAAACTAGTTTAAAACATGGGGTCTGCTTGTCAATATCTGATAACTATAATCTTTGATTATTGATATTTTAAATTTTTTATCTTATTTGTAAATACAACATGTAAATATTCTTATAAATAACATGAATATATTTTATAAAGAGTCTCCTTAATCCTTTTAGGTATCCAGAAGCACCCACGCAATTAAGACAGAATTGAAAAAAAAATAACATGATGTCTCCACTCCAGAGGGGTCCCATAGTTATAAAGGGCCGCACGTTGCCCTTAATTTACTTAAATCTTAATGATGGCGGTTTCCAGTTGATATGGTTGACTTTGACATTCTCTTTATCTGTCTCTCTCTCCCTCACATTTTTTTATGACAAGGAATTCCAACCATACTTTGTAAATTTTCAAACGTATAATGAATGCATTGCCCAGCTCAATACAGGGGTGTCCTTGTCTTTTATAGTATATATCTATTAAATAATAAAATATAGACTTTTATATATAATTACCATACTTTGTAGTCTCTAATATAGCGAAGTCATTATGTCATAAAACATTACTAAATTACTAATAATAATTTATTATTTATAACATATGATTTTTTATATCCATGATTTGTTGAGTAACTTATTCATAAATTTGCAATATCTATCCACTCAGTTTTAAATTTATAATAAAAAAATATTTTATATAACTTGTATATTGGAAATTAAAATTAGAAATATTTAGGCATAATCGATTCCTTTTCTTGTATATATTTTATTTTATAAGATTAAAAATGAATATTTTAAAATTTGGTACTTGGAAGATTTTACTTAAATACAATAAACACATCAAATAGATAAATAAGGTTGTTTCGTTCCTACAATAAATAATGATGTGGGAATAACAAGTTTCTAAAGGAAAAATTTATAGCACTTAAAGAATAATTATTAATATTTACTTAATATGATAGAGAAAATGCTATAATATTTATTTACTATCATTAAGAAGGAGAGAGAAATAGAAAATTTTTTTAAAAAACATCAATATTTTTTTATTGTGTGATAATATTCTTACCATTTTTGATTAAATTTAAATAACCTTCTTTCTCCATCTTGAATTTGTGTTTTTTTATTGGTAATTCGTAGCTAGTAATTCATTTATTATTTTAAAATTCCTAAATAATGATTTTGGGGATAGATCATATATATATATATATATATATATAATATATATAAAAAAATTTTTTTTTTTTTGTATAGAAAGAAAACACTCAAGTATCCAAAGGATTTGAGAACAATGATCAAGATTAGGGTTGAGTAAAAAAACCGAGAAAACCAGAAAATAATAATTAAAAAAACCAAACCATGAAAAAAAAAACGATTAAAATTTTGAAAAAACCAACCGGTTCGGTTCAGTTTCGGTTTTATAAGCCTAAAATAAAAAAAATCGAACTGAACCGAACCGAACCCAAACAAAAAAACCGAGCCAAACCGGGAAAAACCAAGCCAAAATTGAGTCAAGCTGAAAAACCGAGACAAACCGGTTTGAACCAGTTTTGTCCTAAAAAACCGAACTGAAACCAGTCTGTTTGAACCGGTTTCTGTTTTTTTTTTAATTTTGTTTTTTTTATTTTTTAATAAAAACCGAATTGAACCAAAAATGATCATCTCTAATCAAAATTAATAGGGTGGATCCAGGTCAGGGCGAGAGGGGCATAGCCCCATGAGATTTTGATTTTGAAAAAAAATTTGAAACCGAACCGTGAAAAAAAACATATTAAAATTTTGAAAAAACCGACAGGTTCGGTTTCGGTTTTATAGGCCTAAAACTGAAAAAATCGAACGGAACCGAACCCGAACCAAAAAAACCGAGCCAAATCGGGAAAAAACTGAGTCAAGCCGAAAAACCGAGCCAAACCGGAAAAAACCGAACCAAAACTGAGTCAAACCGAAAAAACCGAGACAAACCGGTTTGAACCAATTTTTATCCTAAAAAACCAAAACCGGTCGGTTTGAGCGGATCCAGGTTAGGGCGGGAGGGGCATAGCCCCATGAGATTTTGATTTTGATTCTTTTCCAAATATATATATATATATATATATATATATAGTCAACAGCAACGGTACCTTCCAAATCAAAGCATATTATTAATAATAAAAGTAACTAACTTCCATTATATTAGGCAATTTTCACGCTATAAAAAATAGTATTTAACGGAATGAGTGAATTAAAAAATTAAAAGTAATAATACAATAATATCCCATTTATTAATCTTTTTTTTTTCTCTCTCTTTGAAGAACATCTCCCTTTCTAAGGAGGTCCTGCATATCTTCCTTGCAATGTTTAAAGATTATTACGTATTTTCAAATTTTTGGAGCTTGGTGTAACCAGGCAACTGGGCTTTTGTGTATATTTAAGCTCACAATTCAAAAATAAATGAAATCCCCATGAAATCTAGAAGTCATTAAGCCCATCAGTGGAATGATTATATATATAAAATAGAATAACTCTATATAAAGCAGATAAAATAAAACAAAATTTATAATGTTAAATTCTTAACAATCCAAAGATAGAGCAAAATTAAAAAAAAATAATTAAAAACACCATCAAACTTGACTAAAGTCGTCAAACCTTGCGAGTCAGATCATGTGAGCATGATAACCTATCAAAAGCCAAAACAAGAAAAATCATGAATTCTGATTTTCAAACCGATCCAATATTGAAGGACGAAACCAAAAAAAATATTCAATCTAAAAAAACAACGCAAAAAAAAAACCTTAAGTCATTTAGACTAACTTGTCAAACTTGCAATCTAGGTCATGAAATTAGGATAAACCTCTAGAAAGGAAAGCAAAGAAAATAAGGAAGATCAACTTTCGATAAATATAATGTTGAATGATGAAATTGAAAATGAAAATTAGTGTAAACAAATTAAAAAAAAAATTGATGTCAACCCTAGTTATCATTTCAAACTTATAAGCTAAGTCATGAGACCAAGATCACCATATCAAAAAAAATCACAAAGTTCAATTCCTAACCAATGCAATGTCGAGGAATTAAATTAAAAAAAATCCATTTAAAAAAGGATCTAAAAAAATAGTAATTAAAAGAATGAAAACCAAATCTAAAATAAAAACAAAATGGTAAGAATATTTTTTAGAGAGTAGCACAAATCCTGATGAAATGAGAGAGCAAAAAGAAAGGAAAAGGAAAAAAAAAGAGTGGTTACACATACTTTCAATAGTGACGTGTCGTATCATTGTGAAGAGCTTGTTGCGCCACTTCCAATACAATTATGGACGGTGATGTTACGTCACTAGAGGCAATTGCATGCACCTCTAGAACGCAGTGGTCAAACTCTAAATGTACCATTCAAGTTTTTATGCATGTTTACCTTAACCCACCATATTCATTTAAGTTTTACTTTTGGTCCCTTAACATTTCATTGTTTTACATCAATATAATTTTAATTTATTTTACAAAACTAAGAATTAATCAAGTGCTATAATTTCCTATTGACACAACAAAACCTCATATCTAGGCAACCAAAATAAACAATCAAGTCAAATCCTAAAAAAATCAATGTGAAATGATCAAATTAGAAAAGAAAAGTTAAGGGCTCGGAAAAAAAATCTTCTCTTGATAGTGCAGATCAGTCCTTGATGTTAGCAAATAAAAGAGACTTGATGTTTTTTTAAGCTTCAAATTTCATCCTCTTCTAAGCTTTAATTTTTTTAAATCAATGAAATTAAATGTTTTTATCAAGCCAAACATAAATCGAGCGATGAAATATTTCTCCAATATTAAGAGGTCCCTATAAATAGGCATAAAACAATTCACCAAGACCAATCCCAAATCAACGCACTGTTAAAGACCAAATTAAAAAAAAATAAGGGATCAAAGTGAAAAAAATACTCAAGAACAAATAGAAAAGAGCTTTCACTTTGTGAATCCATAATGAAAGCTCTCATATGACACGGTGAAATATTGATACCTTTAAGTTTTTTCTTTTTAATTTAATTTCAAACTGACCTAAAATAAAAGATCATATTTAATATATAACCTGTATTAAAGAATAATTCAATTTGAGCTTGGTGGCCTAATAAAAACTACTAGTTGTGGTTTTAAGCAAAATGGAAGAACCAATGTTAGAATTTATGTAGGAATCAAATAATCTTAAATTTATTTGGAAAAAAATTATATTGTCTACACAATTTACTTAAGGTTATATAATCTATGTGTATCTATATCTATATCCAGAACTAGAAACTTCAGATTTGAGGATGAATAAGAAAATAATTGATTCTTAGGGTGAAAACATGTAAAATTGAAAGGTATAATTAAAAACTTTCAAAATGTGAAGTCTAAAAATAAAATTTCAGTTATTTTTCTAAGATCAACTTGAGTCACCTAGGCTAACTTGTCAAACTTGCGACTTAGGTCATGAGATTAAGATAAACCTCTAAGAAGGAAAGCAAAGAAAATAAGAAAGATCAACTTTTGATAAATATAATGTTGAATGATGAAATTGAAAATGAAAATTAGTGTTAAAAAATTAAAAAAAAAACGATGTCAACCCTAATTATCATTTCAAACTCGTAAGCTAAGTCATGGGACCGAGATCACTATATAAAAAAAAATCACAAAGTCCAATTCATAACCAATGCAATGTCGAGGAATTAAATTAAAAAAAAAGTTTCATTTAAAAAATGATCTAAAACAAAAAAAAATAGCAATAAAAAGAATGAAAGTCAAATCTGAAACAAAAACAAAATGGCAAGAAATTTTTTTATAGAGTAGCACAAATCCTGATGAAATGAGAAAGCGAAAAGAAAGGAAAAGGAAAAAAAAAGTGTTTGTCACATACTTCCAATAGTGACGTGTCATATCATTGTGAAGAACTTGTTGCGCCACTTCCAATGCAATCATGGACAATGATGTTACGTCACTAGAGGCAATTGCATGCACCTCTAGAGTGCAGTGGTCAAACTCTAAATGCACCATTCAAGTTTTTATGCCTGTTTACCCTAACCCACCATATTCATTTAAGTTTTAATTTTGATCCATTAACATTTTATTGTTTTACATCAATATAATTTTAATTTATTTTACAAAACTAAGAATTAATCTAGCGCTATAATTTCCCCTTGACACTATAAAAACCTCATATTTAGGCAAACAAAATAAACAATCAAGTCAAATCCTAAAAAAATCAATGTAAAAGGATCAAATTAGAAAAGAAAAGTTAAGTGCTGATAAAAAAAAAAAATCTTCTCTTTATTGTGTAGATCAATCCTTGATGTTAGCAAATTAAAGAGACTAAATATTTTTTTAAGCTTCAAATTTCATCCTCTTCTAAGCTTTAATTTTTTAAAATCAATGAAATTAATTTTTTTTGTGAAGCCAAACATAAATCGAGTGACGAAATATTTCCCGATACTGAGAGGTCCCCATACATAGGCATAATAAATTTCACCAGGACCAATCCCAAACCAACGCAATGTTAAGGACCAATTTAAGAAAAAAACTAAGGGATCAAAGTGAAAAAATTCTCAGGAACAAATAGAAAAGAGCTTTCACTTTGTGAATCCATAATGAAATCTCTCACATGACACGATGAAATATTGATATCTTTTAGTTTTTTTCTTTTTAATTTAATTTCAAACTGACCTAAAATAAAAGGCCATATTTAATATATGCCCCGTATGAACAATTCAATTTGAGCTTGGTGGCCTAATAAAAACTACTAGGTTGTGGTTTTAAGCAAAATGGAAGAACCAATGCTATAATTTATGTAGGAATCAAATAATCTTAAATTTATTTGGAAAAAAATTATATTGTCTACACAATTTACTTAAGGTTACATAATTTATCTATATCTGGAACTAGAAACTTCATATTTGAGGATGAATAAGAAAATAATTGATTCTTGAGGTGTAAACATGTAAAATTGAAAGGTATAATTAAAAACTTTCAAAATATTAAGTCTAAAAATAAAATATTTTAAAGTTTAGGGGTGTCATGGTACCCTTAATCAACGTAGTCACATCCTATTTTATATACTATAAAAACTAAAGATAAAACAGTAGGATATCAATAATTTTAAACAAGTAAAATTACTAAAATTATATATTTGTGTGGTCGAACCTAATGTCATGATGGTGGTTGAACATGAATGATTTTTTTAGATGTTCTCAAATTAATGCATCATATTTACTTTTCTTTGATTAATTCAAGATTTATTTACCTTACTAAAATTATAAGTAGCCTTCTTGTTTTTTTATTCTATAGCATGCCATCATGATGTTAGATTTTTCCTATGTATTTGTATAAACTCTCTCATTTCTTTCAACTACTTGATCTAATTTTTTTATCGAATCATAAGGTAGTCAAATCACTTCTTACAAAAAAAAAATCTTAGTTAAAATTAGTTAAAATTTCTTAATTAATAATAATTAAGAAGATGCATATTTATTATATTTGAGATATTTTTCACCAAAACAATATGATATATGCTATTGTTAAAGTCAACTAAACATATGAATGAAACCGCATGATCAATCTTTATCCTTGTTTGTGATTCTCACTATAATGGTCACACCACTACCTGTTGGATGTTATAATTGATATCAAATACAATGAGAATTACATTAAAAAAGTTTAATAAGGACATCATGGCTAATTATTTTTCAAAGTAAATAAAAAATATAGTACTATTTTTAAGTAAAATGAGTGAATAAAGAAGTTATCACACAAATCAGTAAAGAATAATGTTTTTTTGATACCTATTCATAATTGAAGAGACTCCAGCACCTATATTAAAACCAAAGCATAAGATACAATAATGAAATGTATGCATACCACCTTCCTAAAACTTTAGACAAAATTAACTTTTTTTACCATAACAAATCCCTTAAGGTAAAATAAAACTATGGTTTCCATATATTTACGGACTTTTAGAAAACAATAATGAAATTTACAATCTTTTTTATTTTTCATGCGAACCAAACACCATACATAAATGATTACACTAATAGGTTTTTTGTTTTAAGATACTTATGAGAAAATAAACCTCGAATCTACTCTGAAGAAGAGGTTTACATGGAACAATCCAAGGGGTTTGTTGTCAATGAACAAGAAAAAAAGTTTATAAGTCTATCAAATTATTATATGGTTTGAAACAAACACCTAAATAATAGCATGAAAATCTTAATAAGGTTATGTTTCCAAATTAATTCAAAATAAAAGAAGATGATAAAATGTGTTTATATGGAAAGCATAGATAAAGGTTATGTCATTGTATATTTCTATATGGACAATATGTTAATTCTAGGCAGCATTAATCATATAATCAAGTCTACTAAGAAAATATTAACTAACAAGTTGGACATAAAAGACTTAGGTGTTGCAAATGTCATATTAGGAATAAAATTTTGAAGATATCTAATGGATTGATATTGTCTCAATCTTATTATGTTGAGAAAGTTCTCAAAAAATTTTATAACGATGACAATAGCATTGTCAAAACACCAATTGATATAAATATACGTCTGTTATCGAGGTAAGAGAATAACCAATTGGAATATTCTCAAATAATTGGAAGCCTAATGTATGTTATAAACTACACAAGGTTTGGTATTGCTTACTCAGTTAGTAAACTAAGTGGATTTATAAAAAATCCAAGTATGAATCATTGGAAAGTAATAAAAAGGATATTGAAGTATTTGAGGTACACCTTGAACCATGAACTATACTATATTGATCACCTAATAATGTTAGAACAGGTATAATAATGCTATTTGGATATCTGACACTAAAGATTTGAAATACACAAGTTGATATATCTTCACACTTGGTGGAGCAGCTATGTCATGAAAATCCTCTAAACAAACATGTATCATTAGATCCACGATGGAATTAAATTTATTGCTCTTAATAAAGCTGAGAGGAAGCTGAATGGATTTGAAATTTCTTTATCTCTCTTATTATTCCAAATTAATTGCTAAATATTCTCTAAAGTTGTCAATGCTCTGCCTTGAAGAATAAATTCTTACCCAATCCTGACACTATGTTAAAAGGAAAAAAAAGTGTCAAAGTTGATTGTTCATCTCTTATATGCATAACCATATAAGACGACTTTATAACATGGTTTTATATGCATTTGAAGTTGTCTCTTAGTCCATGCAATCTAATCATCCATAGAGAAAACAATGATATGACTTGGTTAAAATATTTTGGTACCCCTAATTGGAAGATGAATTTCCTTAAATTTAGAACTAGGGATGGCTGCCTAGATGATATTGGGCATCTAAGTTAGGCTTTTTAAGCATCTTATAATTTCTCATGTTCTTTCAATGTTTCACTTCAAAGATTTTAGAGATAAATATGAGATAAAATATTGTTAATTTTTTAAAAAAGAAAAAAAATCATCTCATAATTGTTTTTAAGTTAAAAAATTGTCAATATTACATATTCATATTGATATTTATTTCAATATTTTGAGTATTATTATTCATGTTCTTAACCTTATATCTATAAATATAAGTATTAGATAATTTATATTTATAGAAACCTTGTATTATTTTTTTTTCATAAATATATTCATAATTAAGAATATTTTTTATAAATAATAATGAATGTTTTACCTTGTTATATATTATTCATGGTATGAAATATAAAAATAAGTCAATTTAATAGGATTTTTAATCAAAATAAATACAACCACACAAATTATATTAAATTAGATAATATGGCTGATTTTTTTATTAATTTAGTTACAAAAATTATTATAATAAATATATTTGCTTTTATGATCATTTTAATTTAAATAGTATAACAACATGTTTATTAACAATGCAATACTATAATTTATTACTATTTAACTATCTTGACACAAACCACTATAATAAGTACCGTCATAATTCATTTTTGAGTTATTTTTTAAATTCATATTTTTTTCCAAAATAAAATAAAATAATAGTAGCAAGAAGATTGATATTTTGACTAAAACAAGTTGAGAGAATTTCAAATTTAGAAAAAAATCAAGATGCAATTTTGGATGGAATTAGAAGTTTAATTGTATCCCATTCTTACTTAAAACTGAAGAGACAATACAGATTCAATGTCAAATTAAATCATCATTGGATGAATCTATATAAAAATTAAGCTTGCAGACATAATTAGATTTTTAATAGGCCAATTTGATTTCATCATGAGCCAAATTAAAGTTTAATTATGTTCGAGAATTAATTTGGGTCCAAATGAAGGATTTAATTAGATGCAAGGACTTAATTATACTTTAAATGGGTCAAATAAATTATATTAAGGGCTTAATTGGTGAAAAATGAAGTTTAGTAGCCCAATTTGAGCTTAATTGAGAAGATTAGAATTGTAGAAGACCAAACTTAATTTTTACAAAGTCAATTGGTTCAAATTAGGAGTAAAATCACAAGAAAATCAAAGTTTTAGGGGTTAATTAAGGGTTAAATTGAAGAAATTTGCAACCAATGACCATTTTGCAAAAAGCGTCGAACTATGGAGACTCAATTGATTGAAATCAAGGGTGAAATTAAAAACAATTAAAATTTTAATGGTCAATTATGAGCTAAATTGAAGAAATCCAAGATTAAAGACCAAAATGAAAAAGGTGTTAAAAATCTAGGGCTAAAATTGAAGTTCGGTAGGGGCAAAATTGCATAAAATTGAAAGTTTAAGGTTAATTAAAAATGCAATTGAAAGAAATTAAAAGACAGAAGACTAAATTGAGCTTTTGTCAAATCCCTAAATTAAACCCTAAAAGCCAAAATGAATCCATTGCATTTAAATGAAACGACATATTTTGACCAAAACGACACCGTTTTGACCCAAACAGTAAAACAAAAGAGACAAACCACACAACGCGTCGTTTGAAACTTTTCATCTTCTTCATCATTGGTTTCGCTCGAAAGCTGCTCGAGTGGTCGTCTTTTCAAGGCATTTAATGTTTTATTTCTCTACCAAATTTGACAAAACTTGCATGCAAACGATGGCCTGACATCTGACTACACCCTAGTATGATCTTATATGACCGATAGACACTAGAGGTGAGCAAAAAAACCGAAAAACAGGCATGTAAACAGTCTACTTAAGGGAGGACTATTTTGTAAAATAGAGACTAGGGTTTCCTAGGATATAAGCAGAAAAGAGGGAGAGCCGAAGGAGGCAGCAGCTAGGAGAGAATAAACACAAATTTTCTCCTCTACAAACCCAAAAATCATGCTCTCTTCAATCTTTAGAAGTAGTTGTTCAATAGTTATGCAAGGCTAAGCTCTTTTCTTGGTTGCAAGGATGCAAAAACCTTCGGATTTCAAGAACCGTGAGATTTATTCTTCCTTTTATTTTCAGTTATGTTATGAATGAGTATGATTGTTTTCCTATACATATTTCCTATGATTGCTGTTGATGATTGCTAGAGCGGACTATAAGTTATTGTTGTGAACAATCTATTGCTAAGTTTAATATCAAAACTGGAGTTGTGATATATGAACTTGTGAAGCAAATAAGCTTGATAATTGTGGCGGAACTACGTTATTGAACTTAGGGAGAACATTTGAACAAAGTGACACAAGCTGCGGACAGCTTGTATGTTAATCTTGATGAAATTATCTAGTTCTTAAAGCTACCATTAAATTGAATCATTAGTGCAAACACTTTGATTATTTGTTGGTTAGGATTAGTTATACGGCGGATCCGTCAACTAACCAATGTTAAGAAGAGATAAATATTCAGAACATAAATTGATGTTTCGTTTCCATGATCAGTTTTGATTTATGTAGGTGGATGTGTGCTTGCAACCAAGGTTTGTTCTCTTGATAATTTTCTGATTTTATTAAATTTTGTTTGATAGTTTTCTGTTTTCTTTTGCATTAGCTAGATAATGTCCAAACCCCCCCTCAAACTGCATATCATATAGCATAAAAATCTAACTTGAATCTTCCTCGTGGGATCGACCCCTTGCTTACTCTATACTATCTTGTGTGTTGTGTTTGAAGCTATGGTAATTAATTTGTGCGACCGCGACATCGCAACAACGTCGTTTGAAACTTTTCATCTTCTTCATCATTGGTTTCGCTCAAAAGCTGCTCGAGTGGTCGTTTTTTCAAGCCATTTAATGTTTTATCTCTCTACCTAATTTGACAAAACTTGTATGCAAACGATAGCTTGACATCTGACTACACCCTAGTATGATCTTATATGACCAATAGACATTAGAGGTGAGCAAAAAAACTGAAAAACCAATTAAATCAAGAAGACCGGAAAAAAAAACCAAAAAAACTGAATGGTGAAAAAAACTGATTAAACCAATTAGAAAAATTTTAAAACTCAGTTCGGTTTCAGTTTCGGTTTTAAAAAGCTAAAACCGAATAAACCGGACCAAACTGGTTCAAATAGAAATAAAAAAACTGGGGGTACCTTTCCCCCCATCTAATTTTTAGTTTCTTCTTTTAACCTTAGCAAACCCAGCCGCCCCCTTACCCCCTCTTGTTTAATCTCTAGATCAAATCTTCATCTCTCAATCTTTCTGTCCCTTTTTTTAAATTAAACTAACATCTGCAGCCACTCACTATTAGATGCACGAGTTCTTTACGAGATTGCTGGTTTACCATAGTATACTGCGACTACTGTCATGGATGTTGTGAGAATTATTTTTTCCAAATCTTCGTCTGACACTTGTCCTTTTTAGCTTCTTTATTTTCAAATTTAGAAAAACTTGTTTGATATGCTTGGCAAAGATGAAATAGGTTTTTTCTGGTTTTTCCTTTCAATTAACCGAACCGAACAAAAGCTGGTCGGTTTGAACCAGTTTTGGCTCAATTTTGGTTTTGATTTAAAAAAAATATAAATTGGTTTGGTTATTTTTTTAGGTGAAAGCTAGACCGAACTGAAAAAGTTCACCCCTAATAGACACCATAACTGCTTCGGCACTGCCCTAAAGTGGCCAACCCAACCAGCCCTTCTGCAAAAACATTTTCAGGCCATGATGACAACTTTGAGCCAATGGTTATGATCTTTCCAGGTCGAATCAAGGATCAAGATTTGACACCATTAAAGACAAAATATCCCTCTTCCATCTCCTATGAATAGGGGTGGATTCCATGGCTAGAAGAGGGAGAAATCAATGTTCAAAGTTGGCAAAAAAATCATCTCTTCCCCGTTTGTTTCTACAATTTTACTCTATATCTCTCTCCACTATGATCTCATCCACTTCCCCTTCTTTTTTGCTGCATCCTCAGCCACTACAATCTCAGCACCATTGTGAGGCATCGACATGACCACCAGTTGTCCACCCTTACGTTAAGAGTGGCCACTGCACATTCCTTCCTCTTTACCATAGACTTTCTTCCAATAGCTAGCTCTACCACTAATCGTCAGTGTCTCCACCCACAGTTTTACAACCAGTCGACAACAGGAACAACCAACCTCCCCTTCCATGCCAGGTAATCCCCTTTTCTCTTCTTCTTTTTCGTCTTCTTTTCCCCGCCAACGTCAGTCATACATGCAGAACAAGAATTCATCCTACATGCATGAAACAAATTAATTAACTCATAAGTTTGGTTGGACTCGTTTCAGCCCAACCGAGATGGCTAGGTCGGGTCCAACCCAGCGCATAAAAAAAAGCCAGGTTTGTTGGGTCATTGTAGGCCTAACCCAACCCGACTGGGTATGGCTTAGATGGTTAAGCCAGCCCAGCACATAAAAAAAAAGAGGCCAGGTCTGTTGGGTTTTTTTCGGCCCAGCCCAACCCAGTTAGGTCTGGCCCAGATGGTTGGGCCAGCCCATCCCATAAAAAAAGGAGTAGGTTTGTTGGGCCGTTGTCGGCCTAACCCAACCCAATATATTTAATAATATAATAATATTAAAAAAAACTTTAAATTTTTTAAAAGGGCATTTGTGGGTCCTTCGCATGGTTTTCACAATAATTTTGTATAATATCGAGCTATAGACTTACACTGTAAGATACAAATCCAATATTAAAAAAATAACTGGTTTTCCCTGAAATTTCAGAAAAAGAAAAATTTCAAAAACTAAAAAAAAAATTTTCATTAAAAAAAATGTTTTGTTTTCACATATGGCCAAATCCTAAAAGTTTTCCAAGCATATTTTCTAAAAGATAAAAATCACAACATTTTTATCAGGTTTTGTTAAAAAAAAAAAAACAGATATCATTACTAGTTTATAATTATCCATTAGGGTTTGACCAAAATACAAAAAACTTATAACAATTATTTTGTTCACAATGTTAGGAATTAGTTATATTTAGGAAATAAATAAGATGCTATAATTTGGATTTTAGAATGGTTAGGATTTCACCCAATAATGTAAAGGCTCTCTCACGAAGGGAGATTTGCCTTGGACCTAAGAAAAAGACCAATGGATAGAAACACAACCTAGAAAAACAATTAAACAACAATACAACTTATCTTATATAGGGTACAATGAGGGTGATGCGCCTTCTCTTGCATAACCTATCTCTTAGCTAGACTCTCGCAAACCATATGTTTTCTAGTAACTATAATATTAGATGGCGACTCCTAAATTTTATAATTATAACTTTATGATTATACCCAAAACCATTTTCTTTCCAAATACCTCTTAGGAGGTTAGCCTGCCATTCAGCGTTACCCAACGACAAGTACAACACATCCAAAAATCAAAATATATAATAACACATCACAATAAAATATGTACCAAACAAACTCTAATTTGTAGAAATTGACTTGATAAATTAGGATTATACTTCAGTTTTGCCCTTTAATTTGTAGTGTTTAAATTTTAGGTATAATAATGAGAAATAAAGGTATCATAAATGTTGGATTATGACTACGAATTTTTTTTTATATATAAATTTTCAGATCCTATGTTTTTTTTTTGTTAACTAAGTTCTCATAACTTAGTAAAACTGCACTAGAAAAAGAAACATGAAACATGGAATTTTTTTTATTTATATTAAAGTTCATTTTCATTTTTGTAAAGTGGAATTAACTCAATTAAGTTCATTTTTTTTTCATCTAATAAATTGTTCAGTGTCTTATTACTATTTAAGGACAAAAATAATATAAACATTAGAAACAAAAATACATTTAGTTAAAAAGATAAAGATAAAAACATAAAAATAAATGTTTCTGAGATAATTTTGAATTGAATTTTTGTACTTTCAAAACAGAAGGTATAGAGGGAACATGTCTTTAAAGACAATATTTATTATTTTTTATCCCTAAATATCATTGTAAAAAAGTTTAGTTTCAAAATTATTCAATTAAGATATGTAATGATAAAAGTGGTTAATATCATAGTTTTTAAACAGGTTTTACCACGAGTCGACTGGATCGTGGATCAACCTAGGCTTTTTACTAGGTTAGGTTGGGTTAATCCTTCCTCTATTTTTTTTAAACCCGGATTGGTTCAAGTCCCGAGTTAACCCGCTGAGCCGGGCCAATCCGAGTCTTATAACTATGGCTATTATACTATTATTAATTTCAACACTCAATATAAACTACAGTAAAAAAAAATATATCTAATTATTTTTTAAAATATGTAAGTTTTACAGTAAGATTATCATACTAAAGGTAAAATTAATTTTTTATATATTTTTTATGTTTTTTTATCCATTATCAACCAAACATGATAAATATATTGTTACTCTATCTTATACACCACCATTAAATATAATTTTATCTTCTTCTATTTTATTTTATCTTCTTTATCTTCAACGTTTACGTCTTATCTATCTTAGGATAATAATCAAATATTACCTAAATAATACACAATATTTACATTTATCCTTTTTTTTCTTCCCAAATCTCAACCAAACACAATCTATCTTTTGAGATTCCAATCCCTAATTCTCCTGACGAATCGGATATCAGCAAAAGAAGATAAACCTTTTGACCAAGCATGAAAGGAATGGGAAATCTACCATAGAAGGAATGGGAACTCCAATTTGGGGCCGATTCTTTACTTCCTCCATCCCATTAACAGCAAAATATCTAGTGCTGCCAAAACATTAAGTGCTTGTCAGACTTGACCTTGCACGTGTAAAAACGTTAAAGTTAGTGGGGTAATTTGTCGTAAGTGTCAGGGGTACTGATGTACTTATCCAAATCTTAGAAGCAGCTCTTGTAATCATCGGCCAAGCGTGTGGAGGCCAAGGAAAATCCATGGAGGCATACGCGTTCCTACCGGAAAAATTGATACTTCCAGAGTGAGTTTTACTATTGACAGGTTAAACAAGGGCATTGAGGCAGGAAAATTGATGGGGGCAGGAAATTCGCTTTGACTCGACGGCTTTTAAATTGCCTTTTTGCATCAGTTGTGGTTTGGCAGTAGTAAATGTCTCGGCATAATTAATAAAAATGCATAACAGTAATACTTTCTTTTTTTTTCCCTTCAAAAACCCGAGTCATAAAAATAAAAACTAAAAAAATACATTTTAGAGGTTATATTTAAATAATACTATATTTAATAATAAATAATATTATATTTATTATTCAAATATAATATATTCTTATTTAAAAAACTAGAAAGTATTACTGTTATGCATTTTTAGTTTTTTTTTTTTAATTTATACTAAGTTTAAAAAATACATTTTAGAGCTTTTTCATAATTTCTTTACAAGTTTTTTTTTTTCAAATGAAAAAAAAACGTGAAAAAAATTAATTTTCTTATATATAACTATGTAAAGCCATTATAGTTGTCTAAATTAGCTTTAACAACGATATAATTCTTAGTGATGTGAGTATGCAACACATTGTGACAAAATAAAAACTCTTTCACTTTGTGAGAATGACGCGCAAGGGTTGGGGTTGGGGTCCTGGTAATAAGCCTAGGTTTTTTGTGATGGGGAGTTTGTGAACAAGAAGACTAAGACTCAGAAGAAGATTGATGAAGATAGTTATGTTTATAGCTTTGATATGTTGTTGAGTGTTGGCTCATTTAGAGCAGTGGAGTACCCCCCTGCCTTTTTTTTTGCACCCTTTTTGATTGAAATTATCTTTGTATATCTAGCGGAAAGATTAATGGAGATAATTATATTGTGAATAGTTACACTTTTGGAGAGTTATTGATTTAGAGGAGTTAAAGTCCATACAGTAAAGAGATTAATCATGCTCTTGTGTATTGGAGTCTTGTCAACCATAAAAAAAAGTTTTTGTAGAAATTAAAAGGGAATTAACAAGTTTTTTGTTCAAGTCTTAACAAACAACGGCACTGATAAAAACATGAAAAAACTTCAAATAAAATTTTTTTTTTCCCTTATCGATGGTTGTTTAGCTTGTACTTGTAAAATAAATCTCTTATAGAATAAGAGACACTCCCATGCTTAAGTTAGTTTTTAAGCTTTTTCTTTAAGTGATAATAAGCATATAAAAACTCAAGAAAATAAAAATAATAATTTTTGTGTATAGAGAAAAAATGCATGTTTTTTTTCTAGTCAAGTGTGTTCTCTATGTAATGGAGTAGTGTTAAGTGTGATGTAATGTGATTTAGATGAATCATCTTTCTCTCTCAAAACCTAATAATATATAGCTTAGAAAAAATATGAAAAATATCTAAAAACAATATCTAGAAAAATACAAGTGAAAAGTACTATTAATGAATAGCAATACACATATTAATATTCCTGAATATTGCTATGCATATTACTATTTATAAATAGTAAAATAAGAAACTTAGATGAACAAAAAATAACTCAGTCATATTGGAGTTCTAGCTCCATTGAGACTCAACCTAACTAAATTTTGTAAAGCTTCGTTAAATCTGTTAGGAAAAAAAAGGGAAAAAAAGAGAAAGATATGAGAATATCTCGGTTAGGTTGTGGTCCAACCAAACTTGAGGTGAAGCTTGGTTGGGCCGCCCAACCATTTGATTATAATAAAAAATATAAATTTTTAAAAATTTATTTTAAGATAGATTGCATTTATTGAACTTTCTTGATCACTAAGAAAATCCTTTTTAAAAGTTGGTTTTTATTTTTAACCGAAGGTTAGTTGTAAACAAATAAAAACCTGAATAAGATGAAAAAAAAATTATAGAAATTTATAAGGAAAAAAGAAAAGGCGGTTTCTTTTTTTGTTTTTACAAACTGTTTGAAAGTGTTTTTTTAAGTATTATTTATTTAAAAATATATTAAAATAATATTTTATTTATTTATTTTTGATATCCATGTATTAAAATAATTTATTTTTTTTTCAAAAAATACATGAAAAATCAGTAATAAAACTTTTAAAAAATAAAATTATAGAAAGTAGAAATTAAAGATAACCGAGATATCCTCTTCACCTCTCTAAGTAATGCGTGTCTATATAGCAGGGTGCCAGGGTCCCGTTTTATTCTGCCTCTCTCTTGCTTAAGAAAGAGAAGTGACTCCTGCTTTGTCTCAGAGAGGGAGAAGGTGAGAAGGAGAAGAGACTTCGAGATCTAAGTGACGACCCACCCTGTTCGTTTGGTTAAAACTCGAAACTTGAGGGCGCTTTGCTTGTCAAGAGGGTCTTCTTTTTCTGCTTCCGTTTCTTTCTACTTCTGGTAACAATTCCCATTCTTGTTTTCTATTATCATATCCCAAGGTTCTTCTCCTTTTATTTTTTCTTGGTTGATATGTATTGATCTCATTTCTTGCTTCTGTTGGGATTTCTTTTCTTTATTGCATGATTGGAATGGTGTGTTAAAGTTGAAAAAGATTTGATCTTTGTGAAGGACATGTATTGTTTTTTAATGATTTGTTGTGTTGTTTTTTTATGATGGTTTTATCTATCGGATTTACTTGTAAATGTGTGATTTTGATATCTTTATTTCATCCAAGTGTTCTTTGATTGTTGTTACTGTTGTGTTATGGATTTTGCGTTGTATATGAGTGGTGATTTTATCTGGGTTTGCTTTGGTTTTTACTTGAATGATAAGCTCGATATGATTCATATATTTACTTAATTTTGATCTTGTTTTTTAGTAAAACAAATGGATTTGGACTTGCTTGACGTCTTGGTCTTGTTGTAAAATGGGTTTTCTTGATTCATATTCTCAACATGTGCTTGTTTGTACATCAGGATTGTTCATTTGTAAGGTTGATCTTTGTTAAGAGCAATGGGTGTTGAGGTTGTGGCACCTGAGAAGGTTCAGGCCCCTATTGACAGTGTAAGTGAAGTAGATGAAACAATTCTGCATGAAAAGGAAAACGTGAAACTGGATGAGGTATCAGGGCTTACCGAGCCCATACAATTTGGTTCACATGGGGAGGAGCCAGTTAGAGCAGAAGGAAATGATGTTACAGATGCCAACTTGCCGAAGGATGCCATTGACGAGTGGCCTGCTCCTAAGCAGATCCATTCCTTTTACTTTGTAACGTACCGGCAATATGATGATCCGAAAATAAAATCCAAAATTGATCAGGCTGATAAGGAGATTCAGAAGAGGAATCTGTCCCGGTTTGAGATTACAGAAGAATTAAAAGCTATAAGGGTATGTTGGAAGCTTATTGTTTTTACTAGATATGCTATTTGCAACGTCTCAGCTGTTCTAGAAATTATAAATTACTAGAAAGTTATGGGTTTTAAGAATGTTTGTGAATTATCATGATTGGTCTGAATAATTCCATAGCAGCACGCAGAAATAATGCAGGTAATCAGCTCTTTTTGTTCATTTTCATCACATTTATTTTGGTCAACAGGGTTCTTAAAATAATCCAACTGGAAAGTTTTTTAAAAGGAAAGAAATTGCAAGTTACTTATGAGCACAAGACAAATATGATAAATCTTTTGTTGTGAAAATGGGGAAATCCTGATCTGAACATGTGTTTAGTGAGGGTAGTTTCTTCTTAGGATGAAAGACCCGTGCAGAACTTCCTTTTTCATAGTGAACATTTATTTTGGATCTATTTCGAAGAGAATTTCTTTACGAAAAGCAGGAATGATAGGTACAAGGCAAAATAAAAGTATAAGCAGGGATGATAGGTTTAGGGCAAAGTAAAAGTACAGCCATTTATGTATTTAGTTTTACCTGCAATTTCCCCAAGTCAACAAGAAGAAATAAATCTCCTGTCTTCCTTTTGAATTAGTCTCTCTTTGTGTCCCCTTTTAAATGAACTTAACAGAACAATTATATGTTTCTTTTCTAAAGAGAGGAAAGCTCATTTCTATCATAAGTTGTTTTAGTTTTTACTATTATTCACCTTTGAATGATGAAGTTTAGAAATGAGGATCTTAATACTACTGATTGGCCTTATTAGTGTTTCAGTTTTAAACCATGTATGTCAATGGATGGAATCAGGCACGTGTCTGATAAATGTGCATAGCAAATTTTTTTGGTACATTGCAAATATTAGAATTATGTATTGATGTCTGTGAAAATACCATTGCAATAATGTTAATGACAAAGAAAGTCTTCCTTTTACACGTGCTATGCCAATTCAATGGCACAGTATGTAAAGCCTTTCTTTAAGTTTTTCACTAGTAATTACAAAATAGTTCTGGAATGGTGTTTGATCACTCTGTACAAAGATTTTTAGTTTTGAAATCACTAAATTTTGAGGGTCCCTATAGTTAATATTTATATTTCTGCTTTCAGATTTATAATATTTTCTTTTTTTTTTCCTGATATTTTAACTATGATTTTGGTTGTTATGCTGTAGCTATTGACCTTACTGGAAGCAATTACTCTCACTTTTCATTCTAGTTGCACACAAACTCCATTAACACGTTCTCATGGTACTCTTCGAAACTAAGATTTCTGGTTATGAAGAACTTTATCATATGATACAATTAGCTAGCAACCATTGTGATGAAAACTGAACCATGGAGGTGTCCTTGCTCAAGTTCCAGAAATGACTATCTTCTATTGAGTTAAAGAAAGAAAAAAACTTTAGAATTATTTGCTCTTAAAATGTAGATTCCAAAGATTCCAATATTTACATAGCATGCTGTTTCCATTATATGCTACCATATGCTTAGCACATTTCAGAGTTCACATTTTTCGAAAAAGATTGCACCAATCTAGTTCCAATGAAATGCTACTTGTTTTTCACCTCCAATGAAACTCTACTTATTTTTTACTTGTTCTTCTGCAGGCGAAACGGGCAGAGTTGGTGAACCAGGTAAGGACCCTGAAGAATGAGGGTCGACAGTATAAATCGATGTTTGATGAGAAAAAAAAGAAAATAGAGCCTCTGCAGCAGGCACTGGGCAAGCTGCGTGACACAAATAGTGCTGGTCGAGGTGGTTTATGTTCATCCGAGGAAGAACTTAATGATCTTGTATGTTCTTAGCTGCTAGCTTTGCATGCACATTGGGACTTGCCAGTTTGTTATGGTGCATTAACAAGTGTGATATTGCATTTTTTAAGTTTTTGTATTGGTATGGTGATTTCAGATCTACAGTTTGCAATACCGCATACAACATGAGAGCATCCCATTGACAGAGGAGAAGCAAATACTTAGAGAAATCAAACAGTTTGAGGGGACAAGGGAAAAAGTAATTGCTAATGCTGCTATGAGAGCAAAGATTCAGGATTCAATGGGTCAGAAAGAAGCCATTCAAGACCAGGTCAAAGTAAGAACTGTTTCTGAAATATCACGTGTTGGAAGTTTGTAGTTTCACCAACTTTACTTTCTGTGCCTGTATGGTTGTTATTTTCATGTATGTAACAGTAATTTACTTTATTTCGATTATTGTAGCTTATAGGCGTTGACTTGGATGGTGTAAGGAAGGAACAACAAGTACTTTGGGGAAAAGTTGACGGCCTAGATGGGAAAGTGAAGGCACTGGATGCTGAAATTAAGACTTTACAGGATGAGTTGACAGCTGTGACCCAGAAGAGGGACAAAGCATATGAAACTATTCAGGAACTTCGGAAACAACGTGATGAGGCAGTATGTTTATTAATTCGAATAATTATTTTTTAAAAAAGGAGCTGTCTGTGTGAGTGTGTAGGCATGTGCTAATCAAAAGCTTTGTACCACTTCTAGTCCTTAGTTTTTACCCTTAACAGATTCTACTTCCATCTACTACTTCAAGGTTAGTTTTGCCAGAAATCTGTTGTCTGAAAAAGCAAACTACAAAGCAAGCATGCTCTGATATGCTGTGAAAATGTTGAGGTCCAAAAGGATGGTGTTTCAGAGGTCTAGCTGGAGTCTGCCTTGAAAATCATTTTTTGACACCATAATTTAGTGAGATTATTGGTTGCATGGGAGCCTGTATTGACAATCAATTCATAACCAAATTGATGTGGTAGACTTGACGGTTTTACTTTTGCACTGTTAGGCTGTTTTTGAATTTCATATTATTCCTTTGTGCATACCTTGCAGTGCCTCCTGGAGGACTGTATTTCTTACGAACCTCTCTAGAATCTTTGCTTTGGAGTGAGTAGTTTTAGAAAAGCTTAAACTAACAAGCTATATTGGATCCTCCCTCCTTCCCCTCTCCTTTCCTTTTGACATTGTTGAATTTGGCTTCTTTTTTTATTATTGGCTGTAGAATAGTTATTCAATCATTTTGCTAGCTTTTTCTATTACATTTTCGATTAAGCTTGTGAGTTGTTTTCTTGGACATAACTTCAATAATCTTTCATGACTTCATCAGAATGCCAACTTTTACCAATGCCGTATGCTCTTGACCAAAGCCAAAGAACTTGCTGCTAGGAAAGATGTACCGGCTCTTGAAGAACTTGCACATGCTGAGGTTTGTTAGACAAATACTATCTGATGATAGGAACAGCAATATTTTAATTATTGCTGCTACATTCTAATATTTTTCTTTAATATCCATAATTAGGTTGAAAATTTTATGTCCCTCTGGAGCCATAACAAAGCCTTTAGGGATGATTATGAGAAAAGAATTTTGCCCTCCCTTGACCGCCGACAATTGAGCAAGGATGGACGAATTAGGAACCCTGATGAGAAGCCATTGGTGATATTGGAGACGCTGAAACTTTCTGAACCAGTGCCAGTGGTAAAAGCTATTGCAAAGCGACCGAAAGAAGATCCAAAACCCACTTCTCAAAAAGATGCTCTACCCCCCCAAAAGGTCCAGAAGGAAACTACTAAGACAGAATTGAAGACGACTTCAGAGCACTCTGACATCATTGACAAGGAGGTCTCTGGGTTGGAAAATCTGCAAAAGAATCCTTCTGCAGAAAAGGAAGTTCATGAAGCGAAATTGAAGGAGATGAAAAGAGAAGAGGAAATAGCAAAAGCTAAGCAAGCCATGGAAAGGAAGAAGAAGCTGGCTGAGAAAGCTGCTGCAAAAGCAGCTGCAAGAGCTCAAAAGGATGCTGAGAAAAAGCTCAAGGTTTTGTTTTATTTATCTATTTATTTTTTAACTTCTGCCTTTGCTTGGTTTACTATATGTATTTAGAAACTCAAAATACTCTTTGATGCACTTCAGGAACGAGAAAAGAAAATAAAGAAGAAGGCTGCAGCTACTGAGCCTGAGGAACCTGTCGAAGCAGTTGCAGAGGCAGAACCTGAAATGGTTGTAGTGAATGATGAGGTTCCTGTTCCAGTGAAGGAAAAAGTTCGGAAAGAGAATACTGTTAGGCCTAGGAATCGTCCAAGAGGCCCGGGTTTACTTCCCAAAGTCATCCCGAGAAGGAAAAAGTCAACAAACTATTGGATATGGGCTGCTCCTGCTGCTTTAGTAGTTCTTTTGTTTCTAGCGCTCGGGTACTACTACTATCTTCTCTGAAGAGTTAAAACTAGGGTTGAGTAGAAGAGTTATGGACAGTTTTCTGCTTGATGAGCATGTGAGTGGCAAGGTCTGTTGTAGCAGAATTAATCCTTTTTATGTTCTTTCATCCTGTCGATGGATGGACTCCAAACTCATAATGTTGTTGGTAGCTCAGTCAGTTTAAAGGTTTAGACAGAGCTAAATACATTTGTTTTGTTTTATGCTGTTATTATTATTTTTTCTCAAATTTTGGCTTCAGTTAAATTTCATAAATGTGTTGAAAGCGCTTGCTGGGGGAGGGGAGGATCATATTCAGCATATAGTTTTTGTTAAGCTCTTTTACTTTAATGGATAGAATTATTCATGGAAGGAAATGAAAAGGCTAGACTAGCCTGTGGACCTTAAACTGAAATTTCAGGTGAGAAGACTCGAAGAGATCATCAATCAGGACGCTGAAAGCAACTTGCTTGGTGAGTCGAGATATGTACATCTCAGATTTTTTGAGTTCACAGCTCCAACATTGAGTTGGAAGCATTTGCAAGGTTCTAGGCTAAGAAAGTGATTAGGAATGTTTTAACCTGCGTTTTTAAAAATTTTAATATTTTTTATAAAATTTAATAGTTTGAATGTTTTGTATTGTGATGATATTAAAAATAATTTTTTAAAATAAAAAATATTATTAATATATATTTTAATAAAAAAATTATTTAAAAAATATGCGGGTGTGTTTATTTTCTTTTGAGGATTTAAAGTACCAAACACGATCAAGCGTGTGTTTATTTTCTTTTGAGGATTTTAAGCACTCAGTGGATAAGCACAATCAAGGGAGGTTGAATGGGTTAATGGGCCTTTGAGTTTTCTAGTCAGAAGACATTCTCCGGGAGTGAATGCAAGTGTCACCTTGCCAAGGGCTTGCTTCACAGTCACTTTGTCAATTTAACTTCTGTGATTGGCATTCAACGTTTCCTCACAAGCAAAAAAGGGAGTTGTTATCTAAAAATAATTGTCAGTATCAGATTTCCGAACAAATATTTGTTCACAACAGACTTGATATACAGATCATTGTACAAAATTTCGTCCACAGAAGGAGCAACTAATAGTTGTATCGACTGATTTGCTCTATAGTGAGAAGGCATCAACTTTCATATTCAAACGGAAAACTTGGTCAGTAATGCAGGAAGCAAGTTGTTTTTTAAGTTGCCGGACCACGTAAATTTCATATGCACTCTTTTGCTTATCTTTTTTTTCACTACATAAACGATCGCTGATGGATGGGTTTTCTGTTTGCTGCTGTTCTCTAGAGGCACTGGTTAGATCTGCAGCCCTCTGAAGTTGCGCAACTTCAAGTTCTAAAGTCGTAGTAGCATCATGAAATTTCCCCCGTCTCGTAGAAACAAGAGTGGAAGACTTCTGCTAGTTCATGCAATTTGGAGCCGACATATGATTTGTATTTGAATGGAATGACGGGGAGATTGTGTGTATGCTATGAACTATGAAGAGTTCACTTAAAAAAAAAAACTTACATAATAATATTTTTTTTTGAATGTTCAACTTTCACGCTTGTAAAATGGTCTATAATCTATTTTTTCTTGTATTACCATTGCTGTAAATGTTGATTATAATCAAATGAACTTATGATTGTAAAAGTAGAGAATAGAATTCTTCATATTTGTAAATATTGTTTCTAAAAATAAAAAGATTATTGATCATTAGCATATTAAGGTGTTCTAAATGTTTTCTAATAGTTATAGCTAGATTTATTTAAAAAATTCCAAAAAATGTATTAGGTGAAAAACATTTAAGTGAAAAAGTCATATAATAAAATTTGTTGTGGAGCTTTTTTAAAACAAAAAAAAAAAAAAAAAATTCAATTGTATTGGTAGGATTTTATAAGGAAATATAATAGGATATAAACTTATTTGGAATAAAAACTTGAAAAGTAAAATTATATACAATCTGCCAATTCACATCCTTCTGATATACAATCGACACTCCAAATTATTCCAATCAACAAAATCATTCAGTGCGAGTTCCTTAGCAAATTCTGGCATGATTTTCTCTCGAGTCCTTAGTTTTCTCATCTTCACGTACGTCTCAAAGATACCCCCGCAGCAGGTTGCTTTTCTCTGGAGTTTATGTGATTTCGCCCAAGAACAACAGTCGGCATGTAATGAGTTCAAACCGTGCTCCAGGCCGGCCTTGGCAGAAATAATGATATGCCATAGCGAGTCGTCTAGACACCAAATTTAGCCATCCAAACATGTCAGCTGGGGTGATAGGTTTTTTATAATGGCTTGCTTTGTTTATTTTGTCGTAATGATAATGATTTTTATGCAATAGGAAATATTGAAAATTCCTACTATGAAATTTCCAAGAGCCAGGACGAGCCAGGACTCTTGAAACCAAAGAGTTGGAGATCTACTGATGAAACAAAAGAGCTATAATGATTACCGTCTACCACATTTTGATGAAGGCCTTCTTTAATTCTCTCGAGTTTGTTTTGAATATCGAAGAATGTTCAAGGGCTACAAGTGTAACTTTTTTTTTTTTTGCAATTTTGTTGATGAGTTCTAACAGTATCATGCCATGATATATGCGCTCCTTGGATGATAATTTTCTAATTTCAAGTCTCTCTTCAGCGTCTCCAAGTTTTAAATTCTGTTTATCCTTGTTACAAATTATTTACCTGTTGAAATTAAGCGCGAGAGCCGTGTATGAAAGCTATATTTCTAGATGTGTATGTGCGTGTAGTACTGAGCGATGCATGATCGATTTCGTTAATATTTTTAAGTTAGTCCTCATATCAATCAATATCTTCGAGCTCCAGTTGCTCCTGGCTTTGAAACAACTGGAGCATACCAAAAATAAAATATATCTGTTAATGGGGAATTTGCTAGCTTTAGCAGATGCATTCAATGGAAACATTTCTTGCCAGAATGGGTTTGGCGGTGGTGATCTGTTACAATAAAAAGCAGAATGTTTCAGGAATAGCATGCAAGATGTATTATTAAAATTGGAGACTCTCTGTCCAAGATGTTTCTAAGATGGATTATAAGTGCTCTCAGCTTGATATTTTATTGATAAACTGCAATTTTACACGATAATCATTTACATATTCTAACTCCTGGATGAATAATACAACAACTCTTGTGCTGTTCCAGGATTCATTGATGGCAAAATACCATACATGCATGGTTTTCCCTGTCCTTTTCCCTTTCCCATACATGCTACTTGCAAACTCAAACATGAAAACTCAAAACCTGAAAACCTTGGGCAAAAGTGAATATTAGTAGTCTGCCAAATGGGGAGGCGGGGCAGACAATGGAAACAGTTCATTCGAAAGATAGGAGGGGGGGAAAGTGAAATATCAAGCAAAAACCATGGAAAATAATGGCAAATGAAATTATCAATTATCAAACATCAATGTTCCCTCTGGTTTGAACTTTGAATTATGGTAACTACATACGTATGGATAAACGATCTCGAAGACCAGAGAATCACCTCCATACAGGCTTTCTTTATTGGTGGCACAAACTGATGATTTTGTATACTCAACTGGAGAACGATTTAAGTATAAAACATGCACCCACTAATTCCCTTTGTGAAAATAAAGCAAAAGAAAATACTGCCAAAACCATATAAACTAGTCTCTAATTGTAAAAAACTTCCATTTATTGTTATATAACTTCAACTGTGATGCCCAAGAACACTTGTGCTTGTACCATTAAATACATTTAAGCATACCCACATGTTCCATACTGACATCTAACCCCCGGAGCACACTTCTTGTTGCACTTTCCACAATGATTAACGTTGGAAATGATATTTGTGCATCTTCCATTGCAGCAAGACTCTGCAAATTTGCACTTGTTACCACACATTCCACAATTGTTCTTGTCTCCAAGAACATTCCGGCAATGTTTCTTGCAACAATAAAGTAGGCCCGTGCCGTTGTTAGCCGAAACGCCATTACATATGTTATTACGCTCAGCGTTGCATCGTGCACCTTTCTTTATCACACTTGCCAGGAACCGGCTTCTTGATCTGAAACCTTCTAGTGGGGTGTCAAGAACATACTCTTCGTCATCGTCTTCTATATCGGATGATAAGGTTATCTGAGTGTTCAAGGCTAGGAGGATGGAAAAGACTAGGGAGAGAATGGCTGCAAGCTTGAGTAAAGAACTGGCCATTCTCTCAAAAAGGTGGGAGAGTGTCTACAAGAGTGCCAGTAAGGGAGGTGGAGGGAGGGTATTTTCCATAATATATATAAGGAAAGTGATGCCTCAAAGCTTTGTAAGGGCAACCGAGTTCTTATGCTATTAATTGAGTAGAATTAATGATTAGTGATTCTTAATGGAACTCTAGATTCTCGATCAGATCAAATCATGTTTTTAAAAATTTTTAATTTTTTAATTTTTAATTATTTTTTAAATAATTTTAATATGTTAATGAAAAAATAAATTTTAAAAATTAAAAAATTATATTATTTTAATATATTTATAAAAAAATACTTTAAAAAACAACTTACTATAAATTTTAAAAGATATACTTTTAGTAATTCACGTTATAAAAGCCTGGCCTCTACATTTTAACTCCGAAATTTGAGTCAACTCCGAATATAATATTCTTCAGCTTATGGTCACCGAGCCCTTGGATTCTTAGGCTAATGTAAACCTTGATGCATGCATGATATATTCACCTAAGAACTCGTCCCTTTAAGATTTATTTATGATAAAATATGGACATTGGAATTTGTAACTATTTATGCCAAAGCAGGTGTGTAGCTGGTAAAAGTTTGCATTTCAGAATTATTTTCTCAATCAGGAAAAAAAAAACCTCATCTTTTTTCGTAAATCATACTATATAGGCGATTTTTCTGACGTATGACGTAAAACCATGCAAAAACCAGGGTCCATCTACTAGCTAGCTAGGAGTATTATTGGGTTCGGGCTACTAACCATTTGCCACTCGTGGTAACACTAGCTAGCTAATTGCTTGTCCATGAAGGCTAGATCGCCGGCGAACGTGTTAAGGATCTTCTTTCCCGGCGGCGAATGCGTCGAAATCCACCGATTGAACACGCTTCTCAACACATGACCACAGCCAAAGAAATTAATGAAGTGTGTATGTGTGGTATTATATGATTACTTGGTTTCATAAACAAATCGAAATCGCACAAATCTTAATATATCTACCCTAAAAAATCTGTGGTTGACATGCCTCGTTCCACTAATTTACTTAGTTCTTCTTTGACCTCCAACCGAGATCATAACGTGTTGACTCCATAACCATTTAAGTATTTTCTTGTTTTCTGTCTACCATATCATTTTCATGTGCCACGATAACTTACAGTCTACTACTTTTTTTTTCCTTTAGTTTTCTGAGCTCTAGTATATGATGAATTGCTAGTCTTCTTATAGATGTAATAACAATGGCACATTGCTGAAATATTATTATTTTACCTAGAACAACATCAGACTAAGGGAAATTTGTGGTTGATTGATGAAGAAATTAAAGTTATTGCAATTATCATAATTGATCTTGAGATTAGAGACCATGTTTACACACCCGTGGTGGAATCTTTCAGCAATTTGTCAGTTAATATGAACATTAAAAATAAAAAATTGGACGGTGAAATCATTATTCGGATGAGAATAATATAAAAATTATTTTCTATTTTTAAAAAACTTATATATAGTCTCTTTGTATTTAGATGAAACTTATTTCTTTTGAGTATTTGATTGTATTATGCAGTATCAATAAAACTCTAACATCCTCTTTTCTTATTTATTTTTTTTGTATTTCTCTTTAATTCTTTGGATTGTGTAACATCATATTAGAGCCAGGTTTCATGGGACGAGACTTAATCTTAAACACAACTTTCGTGTATCCAACTTAGAGGTTTAATTTTGCATCATTCTCCACTTCTCTTATTTTTGGAGTGACCGTATAATTTTTAGAAGGAAAATGAGGTATTTTATCAAAGAAAACATACAATTTTGAGAGGGTATCCATCTAGTTTCTACAATCTAGGATTTTGTTTTCCTTTATTTTGCGTTTTGGTTTTTTTTTTTGTTGATTATAGCTACTAAAAGAGATGATTCACTTCAGTATGTGAGGATATGTTATAAGTGGAACTACTATGAAACCTAGGAATACTGGTGAGGGTTATGCTGCTTTGATAGATGTCTGAGAAGCAAATAATGCAAAAATTGTTACTTAGATTAACGATTCTATTAAGCATTCCATAGGTACATAGTTGGTGCAGTATGAGATGACAAAGGAGATCTAGGATCATATGCAAATATTATTCACTCAATCAAATTTTGTAAATTAGAGAATGATATATGAGCTCTTCACTAGAAGAATATGAGTATTCATGAGTTTTTTTTACCATGATAGATCTTTCAGATCAATTAGCTCTTACAGAATTGGTAAAACTAAAGGCATGTGGTGCATATATTGCTCGTAGAGAGCAGCAATGATTGGTATGGTTTTTAATAGCACTTCACAATGATTTTGAAGGACTTAAATGTTCAATTTTGCATCGTTCTCCACTTTCTTCTGTTGACTTAATTGTCAATAAGTTATTGGTTGAAGAAATACGTTTTCAGTCTTATTTTGAAAAGGAAATTATTTCTACTTATAATACTTATGTGCTATCAGTACTTTCTAAACTACTTTTTAATAATCAAAATAAGTCTTTCATAAGAGTTGCCTTCGACGAGTGCAATTTGTATAAGTAGAAAGGTTATTGGAAGGCTTAATGTCCTAAGTTGAGACATAATAATCAATCGCACTAGCAATCTCAAGCTTGGAAGCCTGACAACCAGTCACAATTTAAAGCTTATAGACCATCTCAGGGTTACAAACCACCACAATCTATTAATACAACAATAGTTTTATCAGGTTCTTTCACCGACCCTAGTATTATGACTGAGCAATTTCAGAAGTTTCTCTCCTTACATCTATAAACTATGTTTGCTTCTTCTTCTGTAGGTCAATCACCTCATAGTTTTTCAGGTATGTCACATTTTGAATGGATCTTGAATTTTTGTGCTTCACATCATATGTCTCCAGATTTTTTTATCTTTTGCTTCTATGACTTCTTCATCTTTTATTCCTACCATGACTGCTGATGACACTCCTATGCCTTTAGCAAATGTTGGTTCTGTTGTCACCCCTCACTTGTCTCTCCCTAATGTTTCTCTTATCCCTAAACTCACATTGAATCTTGCTTTTGTTGGTCAGTTATGTGATTTTGATAATTATTTAGTCATCTTTTCCTTTTTTTTGTTGTGTGTAGGATCTGCAGTATCAAGCTAATTAGGACAAGCTGTAAAAAAAAGGGACAATATATTTTAGATGAGTTAAAAGTGTCAGTTGCTGCTGGTACTAGTGTTGATTTGTCTTTTTTCTGTTTGAGTTCTTCTTTTTCTAGTTTTTATTTATGACATTCTTATCTAGTTCATATCTTGTCTTCTTGTTTAAGATTTTCAGCATCCACAAGAGCTTTAGAAAATTTTAAAAATTGTAATATTTCTAGTTATAATGGATGTAAACTAACAAAATTTTCTATTTTACCTTTTAATCGAAGTATTTTCGTTTCTTTTTCTCCATTTAATTTAATTCATTCTGATGTATGGAGACCTTTTTTTGTTGCCATAAAAGGAGGGTCTCGATATTATGTTTTTTTCTTATTGATGATCATACGAGTTATTGTTAGATTTATTTAACAAAATATCGTTCTAAATTCTTTGAGATATATACAGTCTTTCATACTCTTGTCATAACTCAATATTATGCTGTTATCAAATGTTTTAAGTGTGATTTAGGTGGGAAATACACCTCTAATAAATTTTATGAGTTGGTTGCCCTAGATGAAATTATTCACTGAACTTTGTGTATATATACTCCTGAGCAAAATGGTGTTGCTAAAAGAGAACATAGGCACATTATTGAAACTACTAATTCTCTCTTATTGTCTACTTTTGTTCTTAGTATGTTTTAGGGTGAAACTATTCTTACTACTATAGGTTTGATTAATAAAATTTCATCTTCTTATATTTCAGGTTTTTCTCTTTATGAAAAGTTGTATAGGTATGCCCTTAATTATTATTTCTTTAAAGTTTTTAGTTGTACTTGTTTCATTTTTCATCCTTATATAGAACGTAGCAAGTTGTCTTCTTGATATGCTATTTGTGTCTTTCTTAGTTATGGTGAAGGTAAAAAAAAGTATCGTTGTTTTGATCTAATAACTTAGAAACTTTATGTGTCTCGTTATGTTGTTTGTCTCGAGCATATACATGTCTTTTCTATTCCATCCACTACTCATAACTTGACTAGATCTGATCTTATTCGTATAGATCCCTTTTATAAGGATTCTGATAATTTATCATCTCAGGTTCCTAGTACTTCAAATTCCTCTTCTTATGTTCTTGCCTCGTTACCTTTATATTCAATTTGACCAATTTGTACTGTCATTCTGCAAGTACTAACACTTTACTATTTGGTACACTTGAAGCTCCCCTTTCTTCTAGGGTCTTTTAAGCTTCATCTGAGATTGTGGATCCATATCTACATTAATCTATATGCATTCGTAAGTCTACAAAGTTACTAGATTTTGCCTATTCTTGTTATTCTTCATCTTTTACTTCTTTTTTAGCTTCTATTCATTATATATCTGAGCCCTCTTCTTATAAAAAGACATTTCTTAATCCTCTTGGCAGCAAGCTATGAATGAGGAACTTTCATCTTTGCATAAGACAAATGATTGAGATTTAATTCCTTTACCTCCTTGTAAGAGTGTTATTGGTTATCATTGAGTATATAAAATCAAAACTAATTTTGATGGATCTATTGAACGATACAAAGGTAGGTTGGTTATAAAAGGATACTCTCAACAGTATGGTATGAATTATAAGGAGACATTTGTTCATATTACAAAAATGACTACTATTCATACTCTTATTGTAGTAGCTTCGGTTTTTCAGTGGAATATCTCTCAACTTGATGTTAAAAATGCCTTATTGAATGAAGATCTTCAAAAAGAATTTTATATGGTGCCCCTTCTTGGTGTTTCACATGATTCTAGGTATGTTTGCAAGCTTAAAAAAGCGTTATATGATCTTAAACAAACACCTCGTGCTTGGTTTGAGAAATGTTATGTTATGATCTCTTCCCTTGGATTTGTTTTTAAAAGTCATGATTCTGATCTTTTTGTTAAATATACTAATGCATGTCATATCATTTTGTCTTTATATATTGATGACATGATTATTACTGATGATAATATTGATGGTATTTCAGTTTTGAAGACATAGTTAGCTAGACAGTTTGAAATATAAGATTTGAGTTATTTACGATATTTCATGGGTATTGTGGTAGCCTACTCACCTAGAGGTTATCTTCTTTCTTAGTCAAAATATGTTGTACATATTCTTGAGTAGGCTAGACTTACTGATAATAAGACTATATATACTCTTATTAAGGTTAGCACAAAGTATTTTTCTTCTTATGATTTACTTTTATCAGATTTTACTTTATACCATACTATTGCTAGGAGCTTGGTACATCTCATTATTACTCGTCTGGATATTGCATATGTTATTCATGTTGTTAGTTGTTTCTCCTACTACTGTTTATTGAGCATCTATTCTTTGTATTTTGTGATATCTTTGAGGCACAGTCTTTCAAAGTCTTTTTCTTTCATCCACCTTTTTCTTGGAGCAGTATGCATACTCTGATGCTGATCATAACAGAGATCTCACATATCAAAAGTCTGTTACAGTTTTCTGTATCTTTTTGGGTGATTCTTTTATTTATTGAAAAAACAAGAAACAATACATTATTTCTCATCCCACTCCTATGTATTGTGATAACCAAAGTTTTATTTAGATTGCTTACAACTCAGTTTTTCATTAACAAACTAAGCATATTGAGATTGATTGTCATCTTACTTGTTATCATCTTAAGTATGACACCATTACTTTACCATTTGTTTCTTCTTCTCTACAGATTGCAAATTTATTTACTAAGTCGCATTCTATTTCTCGCTTTGGTTTTCTAGTTGAAAAACTCTTGATGCTTGTAGTTGCCGCATTATGAGTTTGACAGGAGATGTTAAGAAATATAGGGTTATTTTGTTTTATTGTTTATTAAGGGTATAATAGTCTTTTCATTTTCTTTGTTTAGCCTATATATAGTCTCTTGGTATTTAGATAAAACTTATTTCTCTTTAGTATTTGATTGCATTATGTAGTATCAATGAAACTCTAGTTTCCTCCTTTCTTATTTTTTTTGTATCTCTTTATTTCTTTGGATTGTTTAATAAGACATGGACGAGTTCATATTTTGCTTTGAAAGTCTACAGTAAATTTACTTGGCTACTCATTCAATTAAAAAATTTTAAAGTAGGGTATAAAGGTTTATTCATCTTTTCATTGTGATCTTTTATTTTTTAAAAAATAATATTTTAAAAAAGAAGTTTGCTAGCGCGTTCTGTGTATGCACCAGCGTGTTAGGCCACTCTGCACACTTCAAATAACACGTATGAAGGATTTAGGTGGTGGAAATTGTTCATCCAAGGTAGCATTAGAAAGATCACGACGTCCTTTTTCAAATGAGGTAGCGCGTGTGGTAGTCTGTTAGGTAGTTTGACTCCAACAACATTTTTTATTTTTCATTCTTGTTTTGCTTTAGAAAACATGTTGTCCAATTAGAACATCCATGTTGTGCTCTTGTTTTGTCTTGATATTAGATTCAGTCCTTTAGATTGTATGATATTTGTATTAATTTCTTTTGGACACTTTACAAAGTTTGTTTTCAATTTCACATTTGATTGAAATCTTATTTTTCCTATTATTTTGTCATAGTTTCAGTTTTGATCCATTTTCTTTTGATTCTGGGTTTATGTTTTGATTTCTTTTGTGAAATGTTTGATTTTGTTTCAATTTCACCCTTGAAAAAATGAATGTTATTTCCTCATTATTTCTTTGTTTAGTATTTGGTCTTCATTCTTTTATATTATTTTTTTTATTTTAGGGTCTTTTATCAATTTTTTTTTATTTTCATCCTCTAACTTTGAAATGTTATTTTTTTTATTTTAGATTTAATTCCTTTTCTTTTAATTTTAGGTTTTTGTTTCGAGTTCCTTTATGAAATGTTTGATTTTTTCAATTTCACCATTGAATTTATAAATGTTATTTACCCTCTTAGTTTTTTGTTTAGCATTTAGTCCTCATTATTTAATTTATATTACTATTTTTTTTTTGTTTTGGGGTCTTTTATCAATTTTTTTCTTATTTTCTTCATCTAACATTGAAACGTTATTTTTCCTTTTATTTTGTTTTGTTTTGAGATTTGATCCTCTTTCTTTTGATTTTAGATTCTTGACTTGATTTCTTTTGTAAACTATTTTTTTTTTAATTTCACCCTTGAATCAATCAATGTTATTTTCACCCTAATTTTTTTGTTTAGCATTTTTTCCTCATTCTTTTATATTACTAATTTTCTTTTTAGGGTCTTTTATCAAATTAAAAGTTTGAAAGTTTGACTCGGGTAATATTGATCTTTTTTATCCTTTGACACTTTGCATTCTATCTTTCTTTTAGGTTCTTTTTATAAAAAAAATTGGTCATAACCTCATAGATGGGTTACGTGCCAGCAAGTGCTCTTGGTTCATTTCTCCCCTTTAATTTTTTATTTCCTTTGTTATGCTCTCGATTAGATCAAAATGTAATTTTGTTATTTTTTTCTTCTTAATTAGCATTTTTTTTTACCATGATCACTCTTTTTGTTTCTTTGTTTGATGCATCTGATGTCGTAAGATAAGACAAGCTTATTCAATCTAGTCGAGTCTATGACCAAAATCCTGACTTTTTATTGCTTTTTTAAAACATATTTGTGATCTTTTGATTTTTTTTAGTGCCAAGAATTGTTTTCCAACCCATGGCATAACGCGATCATGGTACTAGAGTGTACATCAAAAATAGGTTGGGTACTTTTTTTATATATAAAAAAACAACATTTTGGTATCTCCTAGTTTAGGCTTTCACTTGTTAAAGATAAGATCTTTCTTTGTTTGAGTTTTAGACATATGATTTATGCTCATGCCAAAAGCATTAAAGATAATTATTCTTCTCATATATGGCTTTTTCTTTAATTTAAATTTGAAATAATCACATAAAGAGTGAATCTACTTATTATCCAAGTCAATTCTTGACTTTTATGTAAATTTCATCCATCCAAAAAAATTATATATAAAATAAAATATTATTTGAAAAAGTTTATTTATCGAAGTTTGATTCATCTCTAACTTATAAAGGAAATTAAATGTTTTGGCTGATTTTGAAAAATTGATGACATAAAAACTTAAGCTTTAAAGGGAGGAAAATGTTTTCTTATTTAAAAAAATATTTGTAAAATAATTATATATAAAATTCAACCATATCTTTAAGAATATTTTTTTCAACCCTGTCATTAAGAAACATCATCAGGAAAAGAGGCTAACCCTACCATAAGGAAGTTTTAGACTCAACCATGCAATAAGGACATCTTAGGCCAGATCTTGTAACGAGGTAGGTCACCTTTGTTGAACTTAAGGAAATTGGATCCCTTTTTTTAACGTGTGATTTTTGAAGGTGTTAGATCCATTTTTTTGAAATTTAAGGGTGTTAGACCCTTTTCCTTTCAATTATGTGATCTCTAAGGGTGTTAGATTCTTCTATCAAACTTAAGAGTGTCAGATCTTTTTTGTTCAAACATGTGATTTTTTAGAGTGTTGGATCCCTCTTTTGGAATTTAAGGGTGTTAGATCCATTTCCTTACAACTATGTGATCTTTAAGGGTGTCGGATCCCTCTGTCGAACTTAAGGGTGTCAGATCCCTTTCATTCAAACATGTGATATTTTAGGGTGTTAGATCTCTTTTTTTGGAATTTAAGGGTGTTGAATCCATTTCCTCCCAACCATGCGATCTCTGTGGTTGTTGGATCCCTTTATTGAGCTTAAATGCGTCGAATTCCTTTCGTTCAAACATGTGATTCTTAAGGGTGTTGGATCCCTGGAATTTAAGAGCGTCAGATCCCTTTCCTTCCAAACCACATGATTTCTAAAGGGGTCAGATCCCTCCATTAAACTTGTGTCAGATCTCTTTTGTTTAAAAATAAAATCTTTGAGGGTGTTGGATCCCTCTTCTGGAATTTAAGGGTGTCCTATCCCTTTCTTTCCAACAACATGATTTTTGAGAGTGCTAGTTGTTGGGTTGAAAACCCAACGTATTGTAATTTCAAAACTTAATTTTTATCATTTATATAGGTAAATGTCCATTTTCATACATTTTTTTTGAAGGGATTGATGTGTAAATTTTAAAATCAAATGCGAATTACACTAACTTTAATCAATTTTATGAAAATTCTTTTTTAAAAATTAATATCAATATCTTAACATGTCTAAAGACTGAAGTCAACATTTTCCTTATACAGAAAGACAAACATGAATGGCTAGCCATAACATTTGAGATTTGCTGTAGATTTTGGTGGGAGACATGGGATCTAAGCTTGCCATAAAACGAGATTGCTTAAACAGGTCTTAAAATTGGACCTTATAATCTATGGGAAGAATCCTTTTGTAATACTAAAACTAACACTTATTTCTTGTATCAAACAACTGAACATCCAAGCTAAAGGTGTGGTAGACTACTTATGGAGTATTCATGAGCAGGTTAAGAAGACGATCACCAATAACCATGCTAATTATAAAGCCATAATTGATACTCATTTTATAAGAGTGTTGTTTAAGATTAGTGATCTTGTGTGGACAGTGATTACTCGCGATAAATTTTTAATGAGAGAAGATAACAAGTCAAAAGAAAGAAAGATATACTCTCATAAAAGATAAATGACAATGATTATAGACTTCTCCTTTCTAGACTTTTAAAAACTTTTAATGTCTTTAATGTGCAACACTCGACGTTTTATTTGGAGGAAGAACAAAACTTAAAGATGAGTTCTCTCTAACCTAGAAAGAATAATACAACTGGGTTATCCAAAACTGAAGTTTATAATCATTTAAATGGAGATTTTTTGTAGCTAGATGATGATTTGTCCTAAATAGACTATATATATGACCTAATATATGCTTTTATATTCTAGTGAGACAAAGGTATGCCTAACATAATATTTGATTGTGCCAAACCAATATAGTTGCTAAAAGAGGCCATAAAGGACCCTTTTTGCCGGTCATCCACTATATAGATTTCTTAAATTTAGGCTTAAAATATCTTATTTGGCTAATTTTCCTTGACTCTTTTGGATTTCTTATATTATTTTGGATTTTATGTTATTTTTCTTTATGTTTTAGGATTCTAATTTTATTAGCTAGCATAGGTTAGTTTTATAGTCTATTTAAAGGTATTTTAAATCTCTTTACTAGGCACACTTCATTAAACTTTATTTTAAGATAATAAAAATATAAATTTAGAGTTAATATTTGTAACCCCTTTCACTCATCAATGTTTTTTTTAGTATGTGATTATTTATTGTCTTTTGTGCTTTCACCTACATTAGTTGATACATACATTAGTTGGTATCACAACCCAACAATCCTATGTTCTTGCATGTTGTGTGCCGCAATATCATAACTATTTGTTTTCTTGTTATGTGCGGCTAACAATTATAGTAGAAAAGGGTCGTGGAGTAGGTTATGGTCAAGGAAAGGATTAGGAGATTCCCTTTCGAAAAAGAAACATCTATGAGCTCGTGATAAAAGACATGCAGAGATAGATCACAAAATTAACTCATTAATTAGAAAAGAGAAACCTTCAAGAACACGGTTGGGAGGAGAGTTACCATGGGTCCCTCTTGATTGAGAAGTTTGCTTTCTCTTTTCAACTTTAATTAGTCTAGTTTAAGCCATCGAAACTCTCTTTTTTGCTAACTTTTACCACTAACAATACCATATAAAAATAGTAAATGATAATGATATCATATAAGCACGCCATACTAACAATTTTCATACATATTTTTGAATGGTAACTGCAGCCTCACATTATTGTATTACCATTTTAGCTTCACTTTTCTTTTTTAAGTTCAATTGGTCTTCATAAACATTCTAGGTGATAATGATGCAAGTGTCTATACCTTTCCATCATTTTCAAGAGAATATCTATTTTTAAATCCGTCATACTTGGCCTTGGTCTTCCTATCAAATTGTCAAGGTCTTGACAACAATAAATAAATAGTATGTATAGAAACCACATTACATAAAACTTTATCCTTATACTTCCCAATAAAAAAAGAAACCAAAACCTGTTTAGTCACCATAACTTCACTACATTCATTCAACCATAGAAGCTTATAAGGTTTATCATGCTTAACAATGTTTATATTTAACTTTTTAAAAAGTATAGTAGTATCAATATTAGCACAACTCCTACTATCAATAATCATATTACACACCTTGTTACTAATATGACACCTAATATGAAAGATGTTTCCTCTTTGTTGTTTATTTACCAATTTCATAGCAACTTTCTGATCACCAACCTTCAAAAACTTCTTTTCTTTATCTTCATAATATCACCCACACTCTCATGATTCACTATAGCCTTAATGATAGACATTTCAACTTCCTTTTCCTTATGATTAGGAACTTCTTTTCTACTAATCATCTTATCAAACTACTCATTAACACCTCCATCATAACTTTCATTCTATCCTGCCTTTCCTCCACAACATTCGTCTATTTTTGTTCAACACCTTTTGAAGACATTGCTTATACCTACAATAAAGGTTAGTAGCAAAGAAAATATTTCCTCACAAAAAAACTCATGTGTTTACTCTTACAATAAAATCCACTCCTCTCGTGTTTCATATAATTTATTAGGCTTTTCACCATAATAGTCTCGCTACACCTTTTACCATAATATTCTCGTACTATGGTTCTTAAAAGTAAAGTAATAACTTATCAAATAATCAATCAAACTACACAATAATTTATTTTATGTTTATAGACTTAAGAATCAATAATTATTCAAACTTTTCAAAATGAAATGAAACTTGAGGATAAACTTACGAGTAGCAATGTAAATTTGTGCTAATATAATGACAAAAGTAAAGACACAAAATAAAAGTAAGAATTATTATTAGGAAACAATAGAAATTACAAAAATCAAGAAAATAAAGAAATCGATGCAAGAAATCAAGAAATTGGTGCAAGATAATTCTATTCTATCCAAAGTAGCAAGAAATCAATCAAGATCACCAAGAATTTCTAAGACAAGTTTCAACTAAACCCTAGTTCATACAAGATCAAAGATTTCATAATCGCTTCTCCAATAATTCTTTCAAGATTTGCAATTTTAATTCTTTTTTTTAATAGGTGTTAGATTTCTCAAGTATAAGGATGAACACAATTTGTTGTTTGTTTGCAATTTAATTTTCTTTTACCAATTTCAAGACCTTTTCTTTTCTTATCAAAAACTGATTATCTTCTTCTTTCTTCCTATTTTTAATTAAGATTCCACCAAAACACCACAAAGATTAATCATGATTCATTTTTTTTTTGTAATAGTTGAAACCTTAAAGAGATACAAACCAAGAAAAATAAGAAACAAACCCTAGATATAGTAAGATCTAAATAAAACCATATAATTACTTGTAACAATGAAAATTAAGGAGATATAACCTAAAATTAGTCGAGCACTAATACCAATCTGATGTTGAATTGTCCTTTAGATAGCTAATTTGAGGTTTAAAGAAAGTTTGTAACTCAACCCAATAAGAACCTTACTTTGGAGAACTAAAGTTATATGCAATCGATCATCCTCACCCTATGCTTATAACAAGACGTAAATGAGAAGTATAAATTACAATAAAGTTGATCAATCCTTAAAATAGGTTGCAAGTTCAATAAAAAACTTGGTATGAGAATCACTACAACCACACAAAGAAAAATAAGCACACAATATACGATAACTTGCAGATAAAATCCATTAACTCCCTAAAATCCTAACATAAGAATAAGGTCTAAAATAATAAAAATAAATAAATAAATATATAGTCTAAGATTAATTTTCACCCTTTTCCATATATGATAATGAAAAATACCCAAGAGAATTAATTATTAAAGAATCCTTACTGAACAAAAGCGTAATGCATTGTAAAATCAGAATTAATTTCTGACCAATTAATTCTTCTTATTTGATATAGAATCCTTATAAAATAAGTAAGTCAAAGGCTTCCACATAAGCTCTTAATAGCATTAAGGACTTCTTATAGCGAATGAAATCCATAAATTTTAAGTAAACAATATCTTTTTTCTTTTTGGACTTTGTTGACAGATTCTAGGCCCAACTTCAAACATGTCATTCTCTCTCGTTTAGATGAATTAACGGGCTTAATATATATCGTTGGAAAGGTACATGTGTCTAGTTTCTAAAAAAATTATAATCATATCTAAAATCTACTTGTAGCTTTCAAATATGACCCAAAGAGTAGACAAAGGTCTAGCTTGATAGATTTGAACCTTTTTAACCCAAGCCTCCTGACTTAGCTCATTAAACTCCTCTTGGATGCACTTCGTTCTAAGTCTTAGAGATCCAATAGACACTCCTAATGGTTTTTTAGATGTTGTAGCTAGGATCGCATCATGATTTCCATTTGGTCCATCACTTGCAACAACCTTTAACCAAACTTGAGGATCATAAGGAGGATGGATGAAATTAAGTATTTTTGTCAAATCTATCAACTATGTTGGTGTTACATCTCTCCTATAAAATAAAAAAAATAATTTAAAATCCAATTATATTTCATATAATTGATGCAAATAAATTATTTTTACATCTTAAACCAATGATAACTATCAAAACACTTACGATGAACACTTTCGTTCTATTATTTACAAAAAAAAGATTTTCTTCTATCCCCTTTCTTTACATAAGTTTCCTTATATAACATCATTGGAGTTAGTTCTTGTCTAAGTTGTTTTTCCTATAAATTAATTAGTTTTTTAAAAACTTCTTTAATAAACATGTAATTAAAACTTCAAGAAAAATAATAAAATATACAAATATGAGCTCTTAGTAGGCACTTGTCATGGTGGATAAATGAAATTTCTCCTCCAATGTGCTCGTTCATCGAATCATGAGTTTTTTTTTATTTCTATTTATGTACTGAATCATGAGCGCTTTGTAAAACTTTCTAAAACCACAAACTCAAGAGATGTTGTCCAATTACAGTTTGTGACATACTTTGATATATAGCTTTTCCACCTCACTATGTCATTAAACTCGACCTTTATAATTGCTTGTTTGTGGGCATCATACCAAAAATAATGCAACCTAGTACATAAATTTATTAAAAATAAATTAGGTAAGAAAATAAAAGAATACAAATTTATAAAAATATAACATTAATTGATTTAAACTTACCTAGTCACATTGTCGCTTTACCACACTTTTCTGATAAGCGCCTTGTAGCTCTCGTTTCACCAAAAAAATCTCTTAATTGATTTCATACATGAATTAATTTTTAAAATTTTATAAACTATCTAGTAACTTGAATTATAGATTATTTATCTAACCTTAAAAATTTTCCACCAAGCATCTACCTTGTACATCTATTAAGGATGATCATAAAACTGACTCCATTAAAACAATGGTTCTTTAAATGACCATTTTATACTAGAGATGATGAAACAAGCAACTTTAATATTGATAAACTTGAAAATCAATTTAAAAGAGTCATTTTTATAAAATTATAAAACTTAAAATAACTAAATAAAATCATATAAAACAATTACATAAAGAGGTTGCTCAATCATTCTCCTATCCATTTGCCTTTAATAGACTTTATCATATAAGGGATGCTTGATACGTTGCCCTTAGTGGTTGAGTGTTGGTTGGTAACCTCTTTATAATCACCCTTTAAATTCATAACATAATTACCAACACTACTACTTGATGAAGCATGAGTTATCTTGTTTGACTTGGATTTGTTTCCTCTCGAATGCATGGTACCTCAAAGGAAACAATGAACACAATTAAAAAAATAAAACATACTTTCAAACACAAATTCAATTATTTATTAAAAATGAATAACAATTAGCTTACATAAATCAACTAATAACTAACAACCTATCATTTTTTTTTAATTCTAAAGTAATTCAATTCCTCAAATTTCAAAAAATATAATTCATAATTCAATAACTATCAAACACTTCATAAGTTGAAATATACTAAACCCTTGATTGTTATCAATTCCACATAAATTCAATTTTTCTTAAATTTTCAACTAAACCATAAAATTGATAAAAAATAATTGATACCTGATTAAATCCTAAAATTCAAGATTCTTAGGAATAAGGCTCATGTGTTGGATAATAAGTTAATCTTTTAATTCAAGTAATCCAATACATTCTCCCTAACCAAGGTGTCTGGTAGCTTGATATGGAAAGCCTAGGTGGTTGGTAGCTGGTAGCTAATGGTGTCTAGTAAGCCAATATGGTTGGTAGCTGGTACCTGTAAAAAATCTCATTTGATTGATATAAAGACTCTCAGATGGTTAAGTTAGTAACTTTGTAAAGAAATAAAATGTAATAATATTTTATAGAGGTAGGCTATGAAATATGTATGATAAAAATAGTAAGAATGAAGAGAATGTAAACCTGAAGCTTGAAGAATTCATGGGGTATTTATAGCCCATAAATCTTTTTTTTTTTTGTGAAGAGGAGGGGTTGAAGAGTTATTTCACCCTTCTGATATTTTGAATTGTATTCTACTCAAAATAATACGTTTTATATTAGTATAAAATATTTAGGGACCTATGCAGGGGTCTTGAAAAGAGACTTACATAGGGTCCTGTAAAAGTCTTAATAGAGTGTTAGACTCAAGAGAGTTGGGCTTGAGGTGTGTGCCCGAGCTCATGAAGGTGTTGGAGTGCACCTAATACCAAAAAATAATTGGGTTCAGGTTCTATGCATGGACCCAATAGGTGTTGGGTATGCATGCAACACCTAAAAGTAACACCTAGACCCAATAGGTGATGGGCGTATGCCCACCACCCAAAATTAATTAGGTATAGGCATTATGCATCAACCTAATTAATTCAGGCAATAGTTTGGGCCCATTTCAATTGGCAAAGGTTTTTTAGCCTATTAAGTTTGGGTTCACCAATAGCCCACCAAGTCTTTATGATATTGATATGAAAATATTTGTAAAATATTTGGTTACCATGACAAGTTCATTGAATTATCTTTGTTAAGAAGAGGGATGAAAACTTTGAGATTATTTACTAAAAATATGTAATGGCATGCACTATGTTTGAAGAAATTTTCAAGTATATAAAAGGGGACCATGGAGGAACCCATTTTTAGAAAAATTTCTTGGAGGGTTAGGTGAGATATAAAGGACTCTATACTTTGAAAGAAATTCTAAGAGTTCAGGGGAAACTTATGGAGAAGAAGCTCATACTTAAAAAAAATTCTAAGAGGCTGGAGGGAATCTATAGAGGGTGAGCCTATGCTTAGAATTTGAAACCCTAAAAAATGAGTGATTAAAATGAATAGTTAAATAATAATAACAATAAAATGAGAAAGGTTGGATTTTTTGTGGAAAAAAAAATCACTTATTGACTAGTTTTATGCTATTGAGCATAACGCTCAATCTGACCATTAGATCGAATTGAAATTTTACGAGGAATTTCATAACATATAATCCTACATTTGATTATAATTTTTAGGCAATCCGAGTTCGGGAAGATATTTTAAAGCTATTAACAGTCGGATAGTAAATAACATAAAATTCATCAATGGCAATTTTATAAATATTCTGATGAGCTAGCAAAGCTCCAACAATTTATTCTCCCTTTTTTTGACGCAAAAAACAAAGGCGTAACAGAGAAATAAAAAAAAGAGTAAAGCACTTAAAACAAAAAAATACCTTGAGAGAAATAGTAGAAATTGTGTAGAATTAAGGATCTAAAAGGTGTAAAACACAAATCATTCCCTCAAGCAAGGATTTAAGCAGAAACTAAGTGAGGGAGAAGGGAGAAAAATGGGTTGTAAGTCATTGAAAAATATTGGAAAAACAATTTTGGATGGGGAGGAAAAACATCATCAGGTTAGCTTTCGAAGTTCATTTTAGTGTTGGATAATGAGTTCTAAGTTGTTTAAACAATTTTAGATGGAAAGAAATAGATTTAATGCAATGTTCTTAGATTTTTTTATGAGAGAATTTGGGGGAAAATGTGAAATTATTGAAATTGATACATTTGTGATAGGATAGGTTGAAAATGATGCAAAATAATGAAGGTTGGATAAAAATTTAGGTGTTATGGAGACAACATTGGCCAGTCATGTTAGGAATAAAAGATAATGAACATGGAATGTAATAGAGCTTGTATAATTGTGTGTGATTGTAGTGTGTTGATGCATAAATGATAAAGTTGTATAAAGAGATAATAATAAGTGGGAAAAGTTAAGCAAATAAATGGTTAATGTCAATGCATGCTAATATGTATAGGTAAAGAATTTAATGTATTTCAATGCAAAATATTGGAAAGAGTATTAAATTATATGTTCATGAACAAGTTAGTTAATTATAAAGGTATAAGAAATGGTGTGAGGATTTAGTTGGATGATCATATGACATAGTTATTTTGCCATGCTTAGTAAAATCAAATATAAACAAAAAAAAAAAGAAGTTAAGGAGATATGAAAAGAAATAATTGAAGTATAAAAGTGTAAATCAATGAGAATTGAAGGTATTTACTATCGATAATAAGATGATGAATTTTAAAAGGAAATTAAGTTAGGAAAATATATATATTTGATAAGAAATGCTAACGGAAGAATTAATTAGTATGAATAGAATTAATATTGAGACAAGAATTATTTGAATATGTAATGTTGAAATATGTAACGTGACAATGAAATTATGTACGTGTTACAATTTTGGATATGAATATGCTAACAAGCATACCTCCCTTTTAATTATAAGAGGAACATTGGTGGTTGGAACTTCAGCGGACCGAGCTCGAACACCTGGAGCTGCAGGTAGGTGTTTCCCTCCTTAACTATGTCAAGTTATTGTAGTTGTTCTTTCTTTTTTTTTTTTATGTGAATGGGTTGTCTTTGTTATATATGCTTGATAATTAGTGGAACAGAATTGTGTCATGAATGTAAAAGAATTATGAGAATATATGATGAAGAATGAAAATTATTCGATGAATAAATTTAATTAATTTAAAAGATAATGTGTATGCCTTAGTTGTCTAAATGGTTAGAAACTAAGGAGATCTAAATATCTTGATTTTGACTTAGTTTCTAAAGTGGTTGGAAGCTAAGGTGAATAGTGTTTGACTTAGTCATTCGCAGAGGCTGGGATAAGGTGGCATGGTCAAATGACTTAGTTATTAATAAAGATAGGAACTAAGGAGATTTGATGCAGAAATTGACTTAGTCATCCATAAGAACGGAAACTAAGGTGTGGTTATAGAACTTAGTCATCCATGTATGAGACGGCTAAGGTGGTAATGAACTTGATCAAAAATTAAGGAAGACCTGGATTATTTGTGTGATTACTTGGTTTCCATTAAGATGAGGACCAAGGTTGCAAGAAGAGTAAACTTTACTAGCAAACTATGAAGAATTCATCTAAAAGTAACTAAAGTTGTAGGATATGTCTAGAGATAATTTATTAGAGATTATGGTGTTAAAAAAATGTGTAAACTATATATATGCATAAATAAATTAAATTGGTCTTAATAAATAAATTACATTACATTGTTGCAGGTCCTTCTCATACTACAGGACAACCTTGATTCTCTTCTTTTATGGGTAACTTTTACTAGGTATATTTTGGTATTAGGTTTATGTAATATTCTAGTTCACTAGGATTTGAAGTTATCTATTGGGCTTGTAATTTATGTAAAGTTATATACCACTAGATAATTAAATCTCTTGTGTATGCATTAAAACAATTTTAGTATGCATGTAAATAACTTTAATATGCTTTGTTTTAATGACATTATGTATGAAGAGAAAATATATATGACATTATTATTAAAATAAAAACTGGAGAAGGTATAAGTCGAAGTGGATGAAGTGATGAGAAATTAGATTATATTGAAGAAGATCTAGGATGGTTGGATCATAATTATATATGATAAATTGTGTTTTTTTGTTGATGTCGACATTTGGGAAGATCAATTTATAGAGGAGACTCTTTCGAATTTTTGGTAGCTAGAATAATAATAATAATAATAATAATAATAATAATAATAATAATAAAAAGCTTAAAATGTTGTTAGGATAGTTAGGGATCAGGGATCATGACACACACACACACACACACATATTACTTAATTTGTTAACGAATATGACATAAATTAAATAGAGGATGTTACATAGAAAATATTCTAAGAGGCTAAGAGAAACTCATAGAGGGTTGTTCTCTATGATAACACGAGGCTTAGAAGCCATATACCGATCTAGGATTGTATTAAAGATAGAGAGAGATTAAGAGGTTTGTGGCTTCCTAGCTAATGGTGTAGGGCTTAAGAGTTCACCATTAAAGAAAGATCTCACCGAATAGTGGGAGGCATGTAGCCTCTTCGGTGATGACATGTAGGCTTCAGAGCCCTTCACTAGATAGTAGTCAAATTAGAGTGGGGGAGATGTGTAACCTCTCTAGCATTGTCATAAGAGGTGAGAGCTCCCCATTAGAAAGTGATTGTACATGAGAATGAGAGATTTAAGATGATCCCAATAGATAGTTTGAGGCCTAAGAGCCCTACTAAAGAGTCGTGTTAGTCTAAAACCGCAGTGAAGAATAAGAGATTTAAGATCAACCTCTAACAAATTAGTAAGACATCCTCAGACATCACTTGGAGAATGTGTCAGTCTAAGACCGCACTAGAGAATAAGAGATCTAAGATTAAACCCTAGAGAATTGGTGGGGGGCCCTTAGGCATCACCTGAAGAAAGTGTCAGTCTGAGACTACATTGGAGAATGAGAAATCCAAGATCAACTCCTTAGGCATCACTTGGAGATCTATAGATAGGAAATGTATGCAGAGATACACTATTGTTTATTTAAAATGATTCAATTGAGTAATAAATTATTAGGATATACCAAATACTTATGTCCCTCATGGTTTTTCCTTAAGCTTTTATTTTTGTTAAAAGAATGATTTTGCATAGAAGGTCTTTCATGTTGGTTGTCTTTATAAGAAAAAGGCCTATGTTATAGCACACTGATCTCTTCCACTCATATGTGATTTTTCATTACTTGTTTCATGTTAAACAAGCTTTTGTCTGGTAAGGTATAAAGTTTTCTCTAGACGGCATATTCTCTTACCCCTCTTATCAAAGTCTTTAAGGTTATTAACTCACGTAACTATTCCACTTTCAGCATCTCCTTATTGAAACTCTTCAAATATGCTAGTGTAGGCTTGTCCTCTTGATGGGTAACACTAAATAGCTCGATTGAGCTTTTCTTGGTAGTTATGTTAGTGCTGAAGGGTGCTATTAGCTTGACACAGAAGTCATTGAACCCTTTAATGGAGCTTGACTCCAAATTATTGTATCAAGCATGCGCAGACCCCTAGAAGGTTGTGGGGATGATTTTTCATATTGATTCACTATCTTAGATGACTAATTCTAAGATACTATGCACGTTCTACACATGCTCCCTCGAGTCAGCTAGGTTATTATAGCTGTCTAGACTTATTTTTTTATGGCTTAAGGAGTCGAGTGTTCAATACTTGTTTGGACAAAGGAGAACCCCTCACCTAATGAGGGTTGTAGATATGTACAAACCGTCGTTTAGTCCTTTGTCTGTTAGGATCTTGGAAGCCTGAGGAGTTTTTAATTATTGGGTTATGATATATTAAGTAAGAAATTGGAATATGAGTTTGATGGTTATAATATGAGGGCATTAATTTGGAGTTTTGGGATATATGGATATTTAAATCTTTAATTAAAGGTAAGAGCACTAATTTGTATTGTTTAGGAGTTATAGGAGAAGCAGCTGGAAAGGAACCTGACTTCTCTAAAATTTGCACAACAGGAGCTCAAAGTAAGGGATTGCCTTCCCTTACTCTTTCTAATTATTTAAAATACTTTTGTAGTTGATAGAATTAAAATGAATATTTAATTTTATTACATACTATTGTTACCTATTTTTTAGGCCCAATATAAAAAAAGAGGAAAGAGAAAATACAAAAAAATAAAAAAAATATATCAGAGAGAAGAGTATACCAGAACGCCCAAAAAATCAGCGAAGATTGGTTAAGGAGGAACAAATATACAAGAAATATTAGATGTTTAAGGGCTCAATTAGATTTTTTTAAGGTTTAATTGAATTTATTGAAGGCTTAATTACAAGAAAAAAATGATTTTTTAAGTCAATTCAAGCTTTAATTAGAAGAAATTAAAGTTTGGGGGTCAAATTGTAATTTTTAAGAGTTAATTTGGTCAAATTAGGGGCTTAATTGTATAAATAGTAAAGTTTGATGGGAAATTAGGGACTTGATTGAAGAAATCCAAAACTAAAGACCAAACTAGAAAAGACGCATGAATGTAGGGGTTGAAATTGACCAAATCAGGGGCCAAATTAAAGAAATTGAAAGTTTGTTGATCAATTGAGAGTCAAAATGCACAAATTCAAAATCAATGACCAAAATGAAAACGACGACCATATTAAAGGCTAGCAATTGAGTTTGGCAGGTGTGAAATTGTAAAAAACTAAAAGTTTAGAGGCAATTAAGGGTGTATGTGCCACAACTGAAAGAATATAGACTCAATTGAAATTTGCCAAATCCTAAATTAAAAACCATAATCTCACCTAGATAACGCGTCATTCAGACTTAAAGAAGAGAAAATGAGTGACACGTTGTTTGGTCAACTTGACTTGTGTTTTCAACAGTTTTGGCTGATCGAGTTGGCAACTTCAAATGAATGAATGTGGAGCTATAGATCTTGAAATTGAGTAAGGTTGGATTTAAATGAAAGGTTTGCATCCGTGCTACCAACTTGTCTCAGGCGATGATGACATCAAATTTGCTCCGACGAGACCTTGTAAGTGGGCAACTCAGTTAGCCATGGCTGTAACACAACTGTGTAATAAACCAACTTTTTTTTGTGTGTTCACACTCAAAGGCTTCTCATGGGTTCTTATCAAGAGTTCATAACACTTCCTTTAAGATCAAATGGTCAAGAATAGATTCAAACCCCCTCCTTAAAAAAAAAAAAAAAAAAACTATAAATACCCCCATCAAACATGTATGAAGTGGTGGAAAAAGAAAAGAAAAGGAGGAAAGGATATGAAAGAGGGAAAATATTAATCTGTTAGTATAAGTAAAGAGGGTTCAAAAACCTAAGAAAAGGTTTTCCTAAGCTTGGAAAGGATAGCAATTTTAGGAGAGGAAAAAGTTTCCAAAAGAAAACAAAAGGAGAGAATAGATGTTCTAGCTATCCTTATGATCCCAAGGGCCTGCTTTAGTTGTTTTTTTATTTATTTATGTTTACAAGCATAAAAAAGAGGTTTGTAATGCTTAACAAATAATGTTGCATTCACCTCTTATATGCTGTGATTTTTATTTAATGATGTTATTTTGAAGTTTGTTTTTGAAATATAATGTTGCTTTAATTTGTTTTTTACTTAAGGTATGCCTGTTAATGCAAAGGTGTTTACCTTGGTGTTGTTAGGCCTGTTCATGCATAAAATGAGTTCAAAAAACCAATTTTAAAGTCATGTTGCAAGAACATATTGATTATTTTTAAGTTGTTGTTTTCTAGATTTAGTACCTCAAGCTTGATTTTGATGTTTTGGTGTTTGTTTTAGTGTTTTATATTCAAATATGTTTATGTATGTTAGTGTGACTTGTTGGGATAAAGAAAGCATATTTTAAAAGCCACAGATGCCAGTTTTGGAGGCTTGAAAAGGGCTGCCTTTTTCTACGTTTGTTGGGTGTCTAGGCAGTTTTCTTTGTGTTCTTGCGAAAAACATTACCTTAACTCTATGATTTGGATCAATTTTAGTCCATTTCTTTTCCCAAAACACTTATTTAGACATGATTAACAAATAATTTAGTTTTTATTTTCATCAATAATATGTTTACAATAGATTTTAATCCTTAGGTTTCGGTTTTAAACTGAAACTCATTTTGATAAAATCATGAATTTTAAGTGAAAATTAAAGTGATTCCATGCTAGATTATTGTGCATTGCTTGATTTCCAACATGTATGTCTTTTGTTTTGACCAAATCTTGTCTGTGTTGGGTTTCATGTTGCTGGGTTTCGTTTTGGTTTCTTGTTGTTCTATATTGTTCTTCATTTTTTGGTGTGTTTGATTCATTTTGCTCATTTTTTTTTATTTCTTGTGTTTTTGGCAAGTTTAATATATTTTTTTACTGTGGTTTTGTTTTTGATTTGTTTTCGGGTCAAACCAGGATTTCTGGTTTGGTTTATTGTCGAACTTATAGATTTTGGGTCAACCCAGTCATGTTAGGTCAAAAACATATGGGTCAAAGGGCTTATACCCTATTTGTTTTGCCTTTTTTTTTTGTTAATTTTTTTTTGGTTTAAGGTTGTGTTTGGCAAACAACCTTTAGGCCTATTTTGGTTAGTTTTAATACAAAAAATAGGTTTTTACCAAACAAAGCCTAAAAAATAATAAAGAAATATTTCTTTTTTCTTGCATATAGCCAAAAAGCCTAAATTTATTTGAGCATATTTTTCAAGAAAATTTAAAACACTTTGGCATTTTTTTTTATATAAAAAGTATTGTATGGATTTTACTTTCAAAAGATTTTGACCTATATTTAAAAATTATTTTTGGAATGAAAATATTATTCACTTTTAATATAAGAATAAAAAACCTAAAAGGGGTTAATTCCAAAATATTATTAGGGATAATAATTCTCTTACTCACTTTAATATAAGGATAAAAAAACTTGTATGAGGTTAATATTCAAAATATTATTATAAATAATGCAACTCATTTACTTCAAATATAAGTATAACATCTACAATGAATATTATCTGAAATATTATTTGGAATGACACGAATGCAAAAATTATAGTTTTACCCTGAAAGAAACCTAAACAATAATTAAGGATATTTTACCTTCTCAAACCGAGTTCTTGACTTAGAAAACTAGGGTTTGTTTATCGTAGCAAACCCGTTATAGTAAGTCGGTAGAGATGGACATCATTAGACCATAGCAAACAATAATAATAATAAAAAAAAAACAATACAGCTTACCTCAAAGAAGATGTACTAGGGGTGTTAATATCTTTCTTTTACGCAATCAGTCCCTTAACTCAAACTTTAAGACCAGTTAGGGTTTCTAATAACCAAAATACTAGGTGGCAACTCCCATTCTTTTTTTTTATACTGATAAATGACAAAAATTCCCTGTTCTTTCCATCCACATCATTCCTAACTATCTCGACTAGAAGGATAATTACAGCAACGCTGCACACGTAAACACATATAATCAGAAAATTTTATATGTTTTGTAATTAACCACGAAGGCGATAATATTTTACCTGTGATTTATAATAAACCATAGTGATAGTAACCATTAGATGATGGTAATAAACGGCAACAGAGGTAATCAATATGCAATTGTATTTGACCATAACAATAGTAACTGTTTTGAAAATAGAAATTGATCATGATAACATAAATAATTGGATATAAATTGTAATCATCCATAACGGTGGACCTCATAACACAGATGTTTATGAGTAGGCCACATGAGTGGGGGCTATTGATCAAGTGTATATTGAGTCAGCTACATAAGTAAGGGCTATGGTTTGGAAAGTATTTAAGTCGAGCACAGGAATGAAGAGTAGTGTTAAAATCGAATGTGGTATAGATATTGCTATGGGGCAAGAAAATATAAGATAGGCAAGATACGCATATAGAGTAGGAAAAATGATATATGAAAAATTAAATTGACAGTAATAGTGGAATCAATATGTGACTAGTATTTTAAATGTTAATTTAGTCGCAACGATGAGGGTTATCGGGCCTGAAGTAGGAGTTAAGGATTTCTAATAGAATTAGTGATTATGAACAATAAAGAATATGCATTCAAATATGAAAATGGATCAAATGAGTTGATTAAAATGTCAATAAAATTTATGGATGAATGGATAAATCTAGAAATGTATGGATAAGTCATAATTATTATGTAAATGAACTAAATGGGCATGAAAAATACTTAGAGTAGGAAAATATTGAAATTAGCCATAAATAGAATTTTTGTAATTCACCATTAATAGACATGAGAAGTATTTGAGTAAGAAAAATATTGGAACTTGTCATCAATTGCTAGAAGAAATATTCTAGTTGAAAATGAGTTTGAGAAATATTTAAGATGATAGTGGTGGTGGTAGTGTTTGAAAAAGCTAGATGGGCGTGAAGTATACGAGAATGGAAGAAATATGTGAACAAGCTAGAAATAGGCTGGAAGTATATTCAGCTTAAAAATTTATATGGATGAGTCTTAACGGACATAATAGATATTGAGATTGAAAGTGATATTGATAAGCAAATAATAATGTAATAAATAATGAGATGAAATAACGATTTTAATTGGTTGAAATGAAATAAATGTTTGGAAAGGCCGAGAAAGCATATGATGGTAATTAAGAAATGAAATGTGGCATGAATTAAGGGTATTGTAATGTGAAATAACAACATGAATTAAATATGGTTATGAGATGAAATGTGTTATAGATAAAATATGATGTGGAAAAAGAGAACATGATATGAAAACATTACAGGAGTGAGTGAAAAAGTGTATTAAGATGAGTTATGGAATATATAGAAAATTGAGTAGTTTACATGTATGATGACATAGTTAATAATAATACAAAAGAGTTCACCGTTAGTTAATGAGGAGGTATTAAGATAAAAAGATCATAGATTAATGTGTTTATAAAAAACACTAATGGTATTGATTTTATTTATATAGTTGTAAAATATAATAATCATGAAGATGAAACTACTTATAAAAATTGAAATATGGATGGGTATGCTGGTTTTCATGCTGCATCGAGGCATGCTTATAATAGGTTCGTAATTAAAGGATCTTGCCAAACAGTGTGAGCAACCAGTTCGGCACCACCCTTGATTCAGCTACAAGCCCATATTCTCAGGTTTGTTACGAGAATGACTTTCAGGAGGCTTTGGCTTGAGTGCAACATCTTATTTTAAATCCAATCAAGTTTCTAGCTGCTCGTCCATTCTATCACTGGTTGTCAGATGGTGGGGGTACCATCGCGTAATGAAACCATGAGAGGGCAGGAGGATATACCTCCGGGAAAAAAAATGTAGAGCAAATTACTACAGGAAAATTTGCAGAAGATAGAGAAGGTCTTAAAGAGAGCCAAATGACAGTGCCTGAGACCCCATCTCAAGACCAGCCATGTGATGTGATGTATGCTGGTGTTAGGAAGGAGAACGTGAACTGCAATGAAATATTGGACCAGTAAGAGAGTGTCAAGAATGACAGGACATACAGAGATCGAACTTAAAATTTAAGAGTTCGAAATGGTGGCAATATGCTAGCAGAGAAAAAGCTAATATGCTAGGACATACCTGACCCATGCGGCAGGTTTGCTATAAAAGCATGTGCTAGGAATCACGAAATTACGTGCATTTTACCAATGACTTAATATGCATGCCAATGGAAGTAATATGTAGAAAAGCTGTATAAATATGGGTTTAAATTGTTTCCACTAAGTGACATGGTGCTTTTTAAGTGCTCTGTACTCTTATCATTGTCTTTGCCTTAGATGAGTTGACTACAGTAATTCTTTTTCATTTTGTTTCTAATTGATACTGTCGGAACTTGGGGCTAGATTTGTTTGCTGTCAATGAAGAGAAATTCATGGACTTGTTCGTTCCCCTGGTGCCATTGACGTGCTACAGAATGAACGCCAATCTCTTCAGAAACGTCAGAACATACTCCAGTCTTGCTTGAACAAGTTCAAAGGTGTTGCCTAGCTAGGGCCCCTTGATGACAGGAAGTCCTTGCCTGTAACGATACTGCCAAGGGTTTCACAACTAGTGAACCATAGGAAGCTTCTTTCATTCATGGTTTTTATCTAAATCCCAATATTTTACGAGCTTCGTTCTTGATTTTCAGTTAGAATATCTTTTGGTTTTTATCTAAATCCCAATATCGTACACCTTGATAATTTAGATTGTCGGAGAAAAATCAAAAAGTTCTAACGAGCAGATTAACCTACGGGTTTTTCAAACACGAAGGACGAACTTATGATTGCGTTCAAAACCAAGGAACTGAGGAATAAGTTACTCAACATGTAATGAAGGCAATTGCTAATGCAGCACTTCTCGCACGGTCTGCTTCTGAGATCAAACCAGAAAGGATAAACTTGCCACGTTGTGCACACGCTGTGCAAAGAACATCGCTAGAACACGAAAAAGAAACATATAGCCTGTTTGTTCATGCGTGCAAGATTTCGAATTTTACATTTACTTTGGAAGCCTGATATCTAGAGTTTTTTTTTTTTTAAGGAAAAAAAAAGCACTCAACAAAAAATATTTTGCAAACTAGCCTGATGATAAAACTTAGAAAATAGAATAATTTAATTGATTGCCAGGAATAGCACAACCAATCGATCTAAACTACTTACAGAATCCCTTTTTTATCCTCATTTCTCTCTTTCACCTTTTTCCTCACCCGAACAGCCCCTTCCCCTCTCTCTCAACCGTGAGTTTCCCTTGCCTCCTTCCACCTCCTTCCACTCCACCGCCCCCTCCTCCTTCACCCATCACCAGTGAGACTTTCACTACCTCCCCCTCGATAATTTCAAGTTAGCACTCTACCTCTCACTCTTAATTTTGTAAAATGTGTTGTGCTTTGATGATTATGTTAGGGTTCAAGTTTATTTAGTTATGTAAGGGTTTCGTTGAATTTAGATCGGTTAGGTAAAAATTACATAAATTATATTAATTAGGTATAAATTTGATGGAGAAGGGTTTGGGTGAGTATGTTAGAGATTAATTGAGTTTAAATCAATTAGGAGTGAATTATATTAATTAGGTATAAATTAGATAAATTAGGGCTTTGATAATTATGTCAGAGTTTATTTAAATTATTATGTTAGGGTTTAGTTGAATTTAGATCAATCAGGTATGAGTTATGTTAATAAGGTATAAATTACATTAATCGGGTGGATAAATTACATAAGTTAGATATAAATTAGATGAATTAGGGTTTTTAGGATTAGTGTGAATTGTTTAATTTCGAAAGAATTGGGGTAATTGATGAATTTTGTCAAATTATATATTTTAGTGAGAAGCAGTTAGTTGATAAATTTTCAGAGAATTTATGAGAATTTGTGTTAATTAATGAGTTTTGTAAATTTTTATAATTTCTTTATATTAGGGTTTATGTGAATTATGTAATGGTATACTATTTTACAATTGATAAGTTTTGTTGAGAGTTTGTGAGAATTAATAGGTTTTAATTTTGGAAGAATTTATTTTTTATAATTAATGAATTTTGTTAAATTTAGTTATTTTTTATATTAGGTTTTATGTGAATTGTGTAATTTGTTTCTGCAATTGATAAATTTTAGGAGAATTTATGAGAACTGTTAAAAAATTTTAAATTATGTATTTTAAAAAAAATGGAGAGAATTTGTTAGTGATAGAGATTAGTATGGTTCAAATTGTTATAAAATAGATAAGTTAATTATCGTTTTTAGATTGTTATATGATAACATTGGATTTTGTGATTTTACAGAATTTATCATCTAATATGACATATTATTATGGTGGTGCAATTGTTGATACTTGTCATTTATATTGGAAGAAGTATTGTCATTCTTAGTGATATATTAGATATTTCACTAGTAGAATTAAAAGAAGTTATATGTGAAGGTATTGGTTGGAATTGTAATAAAATTAAAGTTGATATTACTTGAAGAATGCAGGTTACGGAATATCCAATACATTATGTTGCTATGCCATTTTTGTGATGTCAATTTAAAGTTTATGGTTGGGTAGGCCACCGAATATAGATTGAGATATTTAGAACTCTACTTAAACAGTATACCTAAACATGTATACTTCTCATTTAGCGTCAAGTATACTTAGATCCAAATTATACTCAAATAACTACAAGTATCATAGTTTGTTAGTCTATTTAGGATAGTTAGTGGGGTAGTAAACCTAATATTGATTCTTGAAATTATGAAAATGGAATATTATTTAGGATAGGTAGTGGTATAGTAAACCTAATATTGATTATTGAAATTATGAAAATAAAATATTCAAGTATTTTTGATAGTGTATGAACTAATAATGACTTTGAACAAAGTGATGAGGAGGTTCAGGGTAATGTTACTGAAGAAGATGAGTTTGGTTAACCAGTAAATCAATTCATAAGACCTATTGTTCATGAATTTAAGATGCTAATAGGGTTGATGAGATGATATGTAATGATTAAACTTTGAGTTGTAGGAATTTAGTAACTGTTGAGTTAGAGGTTGGACAAACCTTCCAAAATAAGTTTGAATTAATTAATACAGTGAAGTAGTGACATACAGTGCATTCATTATAATGCAATATGCAATGTTCAACCATAATTTATGTGTAATTATAATGCATATATACTTTAGAATCTCAATGGTACTTACATATGAGAGGTATCCTAAGAATTCTAATTTATTTGAGATCTCAAAGCTGATAAAACCACACACACACACACACCGATTTATTAGTCATGTAAGACCATTGTCAACTTGATTCAAAGTTTATTACAATTTTTTTTCAGTAATAAGTGTTGACATATATGTGAACATTGTAGCCATTCAAGCAAGAACACAAAAATAATATGAGTTTAATGTCTAATATTACAAGGCATGGGTAGCTAAATAAAAAGTACTTAAGTTATTGTCTAATTTATACAGGAATTTTTTTCAAATGCTATCTAGATTGTTATCAATAAATCAAGAATCAAATGTCAGTAAAATTATCTAATAGAATCATAAGGGATGAATAATGGCACAATAATATTTAAGGGATTTTTTTTTTATTTGAAGTTGTGATTAAGGCATCGAGGCTTTGTTGTTCATTGATAAATATTAATGGTACTCATCTACACGAGAAATTTAATGGGAAGTTTTTGGTTCCAGTTGGTTTTGATGCTAATAATAAGATATTTTATCTAAGTTTTTCTTTAATTGAAGACTAGACAAATTAGATTTAGACATGGTTCTTAGATTGCATTTATCAATATTGATAAGGAATCTGATCTTATTCCTTGATTATAGATGATTTGTTATTGTATACATATCTTATAGGATATTTATTGACTACGTTTTATTTGTTTCCTATTATATAGGATTTGTTAACTGCTGTACATTGTATATATAATGAGAATCAATCACCTCTGCATGATAGGGTGAATTACAGCTATTCTTAAACCTTGTTATGGTATCAGAGCATCTTTAGGTTTTTTCTTTTACTCTATCTCTTTATCATGGCTGTGCCATCCTTATCACCTTCCCTTCCGCTGAACACGATGGTGCATATGCTTACCATCAAACTGACCTCCTCAAATTATTTGTTATGGAGAAATCATTTTATACCGTTGTTAACAAGCCATGATCTTCTTGGATTTTTGAATGGTAGTATCGCAGTTCCTTCTCCACAGATAACTAGTACTGATGGCTCTACTCAGGTGAATCCAACATACTCTTCTTGGCTAAACACAGATCAGACCCTATTAAGTCTCCTCTATTCTTCCCTTACGGAGGAATCTATGAGTGAGGTGCTTGGTTTGAAACATGCTCATGAGGCCTGGACTGCTCTTGAAGCCTCCTTCTCCCACAGATCAAAGACTCGTGAACTGTAACTCAAGGACGAGCTCCAACTGATGCAGCGAGGCTCCAAATCAGTGGCAAAATTCTCTCGCCTTTTCAAAGGCCTCTACGATCAACTGGCAGCAATTGGTTGACCCATCGATGACTTGGACAAAGTTCATTGGTTCTTGAGAGCTTTGGGTCCTAAATATAAAATCTTCTCAACAACAATGTTTTCCCAGTCTTCGTTACCTTCTATTGCAGATATAATCCCGAAAGCTTTAAGCCATGAGATTTTTGAACGATCAATGTATCAACAATCTGCCAACTCGGCGTTTTATGCTCAACAGCGTCATTCTTCAACCACCAGATCAAAATACATCAACAGAGGAAAGCCTAAACCTCCCTCTGCCTCTGTCACAAAATCTAGTTTCTCTCCAGTCCATTGCCAACTCTGTGACAAGGAAGGCCATTTGGCTAAACGCAGCTAAACATTTCTTAATCTCAAGAAAAAGCAGTCTGCCAATCTTGCTAAAACCTTTGCTGCTTGTTCAATCCCGGCCTCCCCTGATCCTGCCTGGTATCCGAACTCTGGAGCCACCTCTCATATGAAAAATGATCCCGAGGGTGTTGATATTCCTGCTGTATATTCTGGTAACGAATGGGTGATGGTTGGTAATGGTCAGTCTCTTTCTATTTCTCACACTGGCTCCGTTTCCACTCTTGTTCCCAACAGCCCATTACTTTTATCTAATGTTTTAGTTGTTCCTGGTATTACTAAAAAGTTTATTTCCATCAGTCAACTTACAAAAGATAATAATTGTTGGTTCATCTTTTTTTATTCTGGTTTCGTAATACAGGACCGGGTCACAGGAGTAGTGTTGGGAGTCGGCAGATGTGAGAATGGCTTATACGTACTCTACAAACATCATCATGCCCTTGCTTCCACATTTTCTTCCAATCAATTGGGTATCTCTGCTCATTTGTGGCATGCTCGTCTAGGTCATCCTAGTTTTCGTACTATTGACTTTCTCACCAAGTCAGGTTTTATTTCCTGTAGTGATAAATTAATCGGTTTGGATTCTAGTTTATGTGTTGGATGTAACCTTGGCAAAAGCCATCGGCTACCCTTTTCAATTAATAATATTCGTTGTGATTTGCCTTTTGATCGTTTACACTGTGATTTATGGGGTCCTTCACCTATTTGTTCAACTACGGGTTTTCGATATTATTCAGTTTTTATTGATGATTGTACTCGTTTCAGTTGGTTTTTTCCACTCAAACATAAATCTGATTTTTTTGATACATTTGTCAACTTTCAACAGTATATTGAAACTCAATTTTCATCCAAAATTAAATCCTTCCAATGTGATGGTGGACTGAATTTACCAATAATAAATTTCGCTCTCACCTCACATCTTACGGTATTGTATTGCGTGTTGCATGTCCTTATACACCCAGTCAAAATGGAATTGCTGAACGTAAACACTGACATGTAACCGAAACAGGACTCACTCTTATGTTTCATGCATGTGTTTCATTGCCTCTTTGGGTTGAGGCCTTCTCAATAACTGTTTATCTCATCAACCGACTCCCCTCACAAATTCTTGCTGGCAAAACTCCTTACGAGCTTCTGTTTGGTAAATATCCCGACTAAACCATGCTTCGTACTTTTGGATGTTTATGCTTTCCTTATTTGCGAGATTATGCTCCTAACAAATTATCTCTCAAATCTGCTCCTTGTGTCTTCTTAGGTTATAGCCCCCTTCACAAGGGTTTCCGCTTTTTTGACCACAAGACACAATGTCTTTATGTCTCTCGCCATGTCCAATTTTATGAAACTATATTTCCTTATGCAGGTGATAATGTTCAACAACATCATAATTCCACACTGTATATTACTTTCTCTGATTTCTTGGACTCTCATAATATTGTGTCCTACCTCCCCACCTCCATTGGTGTCTTCTCCAGTTTCGACTTCTACTTGTTTGCCATGCAGTGATAAACCTGTAGCCTCTTGTTCCCAGCCTCCTATTATGTCTATCATCCCATTTTCCAGTCAGCCCTCTCTTTCTGTTCCTGTTCCACTAATGATGACCTCTAATAACCTTCACCCCATGGTTACTAGAAGGAAAGCTGGTATATTTAAACCTAAGGCTTATCATGCGCTAACCATTGTAGGTTCTTCTAAGTTTTTTCATGTTCTTCTAGCTCTCCAAGAGCCTCGAGGTTTCAAATCTGCAGCCAAACACCCTGCATGGCTCTCAGCTATGGATGCTGAAATACAAGCCTTGAAGAACAATGACACATGGGATCTTATACAGCGTCCTGTAAGTCACAATGTGGTTGGTTGTCGCTGGATCTTTAAAACCAAGCTCCGTGCTGATGGATCCATTGAGCGTCATAAGGCTCGTTTTGTGGCCAAGGGTTTCTCACATATTCATGGCCTTGATTTTGAAGACACATTCAGTCCTGTGGTGCATCCTGTTACTGTTCGGATTATTCTATCCATTGCAGTTGGCTTCGGGTGGCCTCTACATCAATTAGATGTTCAAAATGCCTTTCTTCATGGTCATCTTTCTGAACTAGTATATATGGATCAACCTCTTGGCTACATCGATCCTCGGTTTCCTCGCCATGTATGTCGACTAAAGCGTGCTCTTTATGGACTCAAACAAGCCCCTTGTGCTTGGTTCCAATGTTTTAGCTCGTTTTTACTGCAACTTGGTTTTCTTATCAGCAAAGCAGATTCCTCTCTGTTTGTGCATCACTCTGCAGCTGGAACGGTTTATCTATTGCTCTATGTAGATAATATGGTGCTTACTGGTAGCAATCCCAGCTTGATCAAAACTCTTATCACACGGCTATCCACCGAATTTGCCATGAAAGATTTAGGGTCTCTACATTATTTCCTTGGTGTTGAAGTCCACCATAACTCCCACGGTTTATTTCTCAGCCAGACCAAGTATGCTCTTGATCTTCTCCAACGTGCTGACATGGTTGAAGCCAAACCCATTACCACTTCTTATGTCGTTGGCCAACATCTATCCACTGACGGGAAGTTATTTTCAAATCCCACTCTTTTTCGGTCTCTTGCTGGTGCTTTGCAATATTTGACAATTACTCGCCCTAATCTCTCATTCAGTGTCAATTCAATTTGCCAATATATGCATGCTTCGACAGAAGATCACTTTCGCGCACTCAAATGTATATTGTGTTATGTTAAAGGGACGGTTCATCATGGTCTTCAACTTCATCGCAATCCTTCCCGTGATTTGCTTGCCTATTCTGATGCTGACTGGGCTGGTTGTCCTGATACACGTCGGTCTACCACCGGCTATCTTATTTTCTTGGGCCCCAATCTTATCTCCTGGTGCTCCAAGAAACAATCCACAGTTTCTCGTTCCAGTGTCGAAGCTGAATATCGTTCCTTAGCTGTTGCTACTGCTGAAGTCGCTTGGATTGTTCAGTTATTTCGTGATCTACATCTACAATTACCTTCACCTCCGAAGCTGATATGAGACAACAAAAGTGTTATATTTATAGCGGTCAATCCTGTCACTTGACCTCGCTCTAAGCATATTACGATTGATTATCATTTTGTTCGTGAACTCATTACCAATGGTTCCTTAAAAGTCGCCTTTGTTCCCTCTCATCTTCAGCTTGCCGATTCCTTTACAAAAGGAGTCCCCAAACCTCAGTTCCTCCTTTTTCGTAACAAGCTTCACGTGGTTCCTTCTTCCATGCTCAGCTTGAAGGGGGTGATAAGGAATCTGATCCTATTCCTTGATTATAGATGATTTGTTATTGTATACATATCTTGTAGGATATATATTGACTACGTTTTATTTGTTTCCTATTATATAGGATTTGTTAACTGTTGTACATTGTATATATAATGAGAATCAATCACCTCTGCATGATAGGGTGAATTACAGCTATTCTTAAACCTTGTTAAATATGTTGTAGTTAGTCATACCAGACTATGTATATTATCTTATAGACATGTTGCAATTAAGAATTTCATGGCAGAGATATGGCTCAAGTTGGTTAGATTTCATTATTATTCATATCATTTTAAGAGTAACTTCAGAACTAGGTTTAAATAGCAGAATTTGAAAACAACCTTGATTGTGATATGTTATAAATCATTAAAAGAAAAATTTGAAACCTGATATATTGCTCTAATTGAGAAGGTTAAACAGATAAAAGAATAGCTAGAAGTTGAACTTACATGGGGGGTTGGAAAACATGTGTTAATATTTTTCTTTGATTTACATTAATATTTTTTATTATTGTTTTACATTATCATTATTATTTTATATTTTTTGTTGTTGGAACGCTAACAACTTGTTGTTTAACAAATACATCATATAGGTACATGATAAGTCATGGTACATAAAAGAGTTGGTGTTATAGGTTCTACTAGAGGAGTCTATCACCAGGAGAACTATCTAGAAAGCAGTTTTATTACAAATCTCTTGGATAGTTCGATTTAGTTCAATTTTACACTTGCAAGACTACCCTTGGACCATGAAAAATGGGTTACATGTGTAAGTTTACTTATGAATGTTATATATAACTCATATTTATGTAATTATATTGATTTTCAGGCAATAAAAAATTATCATCATCATAAATTGATGACTCTACATCCTCGTGTTCTTTCTTTCATCGTGGATGCTGATTTTTATGAGATCACTTGCCTCCAACATGTCAAGATTGATCATGGATTACTTAGTGTGTTGGTTAAGAGATGAAGGTGTGAGACCTTCATGTTCTAAATATATATTGAGAAAACAGCACCTACACTTCAGGATATTGCTCTATTACTTGGGTTGCCCATAAATGATGCTCATATGACCAGTAGAGAAGCATATAACAGGTACGAAGTATATTGAAATCTATCATGACTAATACCTAATGACGTCACTATTAAGAAAAATCACAACAAGCTTAAATGGTTGGAAGAGAATTTTATGGGCCCACCTCCAAATGACACAATGACTAGAGTATACCTCATGCACATTTGTTGGTAACATGTTATTCATATATTTGATTGACAATGTAGTGTGAGTCATGTTTTTTACTACTCCTAGAGGATTCTAAGTGAATTCCAGGATATAGTTAGGGTTTGGTAGTGCTTGTCTATCTTTATTGCCAACCATACCATGAAGTCATGGCTAGCTCAAAATAAGTTAGGAGTTATTTGTTACTTTTACAAGTGTAGTTATTTTAAATGTTTTTTATTTATCCAATATCATTAAATGATAGCAATACATTAAAAAAATATCCACTAATAGTTTACATGTAAAAGCACATAGTTATGGTCGTAGCATTAGCATGTTAGTTGTCAAAAGGTTTAAGGGGATAGATAGTAGACACAAATCTAGGGATATCACTCCTAGGAAGAGCTTGGTAATACAAATTCTTAATGAAATTTTTATTAACACATAAAATACATTGCTTGTAAAATTATAATAGATTTGTGGATTGTCATATTAGGTGGTGTGGGCTTAGAAGGTTTCTCAAAAATCCAACCCACGTGCAATCATTCTAATACAACAAGTTAGATCCATAGAAGCCTCACCTGGTGTAAGTTAGGACATCTATTATTTATTTTTATATTTTTTTTTCAAATTAAGTTATTTTTTAATATATGAATTTTATATTTTAATTGGTTATATGGACATCCTACACAAAGGATGTGACTAGCATCTCTAATTTACATCCAAAACAATTATATATAGAGTTAGAGTGTGTTTGGTATTGCGGTAGCTGTTGTAGTTGTGGTTTAAAAAACTTGTTTTATAAAAAGTACTTTTAGTTGAGGTTGGTTTGAAAAAATAGATGTTTGGTTAAAACTATGGTTGAAATTGAGGTTGAAGAAAAAGTAGTTTAATATGTTTGGTTAATAATGCTTTTGAAATTGAGGTAATAAAATAATTTTTTAAAAAATATATTAATATTGATGTTTGTAAATTTAAATATTGTAAAATTAATTAATCTTATTACATCATGAGAAAATAATACTTTATATAAAATATTTTTATTATTCCATTAAACTATTTATAATTCCATTACATCCAAAATTCATCCGATAAGAACTACGCTTTTCATAACTTTTTGAGCGTGTAATAAAATTAAATAAAATATTATCGGATATAAAAATGATATTATCGTGGCGCGTGAATTTAATTCATTCTATACTAGTTTTTCGAGAGAAAAAATTGTTCACATCACGAATGAATTTAATTCTCTAAACTAGTTTTTTTTTAAATTAATACAATTAACACACTTAAAAAAAAACCTGCGAAACAGTGCAAGTGAATTGCACTATCCGCAGGTTTTTAATCTGCTACAGTGCATGCAAAGCAAGTTTTCGTAACTTTTCCTTTCCAGCGTTTTAAATGCAAAAAACACGTGGACCCCATGCACAGTAAAGTGATTTTTGTTATTACCAAATGGCTACGGACTGCGTTTTAAATAAAACGTAGCCGCAGCCGCGTAGACAAAAACCCTCTTAGTGATCTCAATACATTATTTTGTCATTATTGAGTTGTATTAGCTTAATAATGTGATAAGAATTGTATCAACATATCTTGAATTATATTGATATTTACATAATATTAATCATCAAGGTAGAAGTGATGATAATTGGTTGGCAATGCATATGGATTATATCAACCAATGACATGTAAAGAGAGTGTAGATGTTTAAGGAGCAACATCCCACCATTGATGTATACAGTATGAACCCTTACATCAAGATATAAATAAATTGGTATGCGTGAGTTTTTTTTTTTGTTAATATATATATATATATATATATATATATATATATATATATATTAAAGAGGTGTTTTTATCAATTCATATTTAAATGACTCATGGTTGCATAATTGACTATCAATTTTAACAAAATTAAATGATAAAAGAATATACTTAGAGAATAGGGTCAGAAGGTTACAATTGATTGATCTTTGTATAAATTTATATCATTGAGAAATAATGTATATCTTGGTGCAAAGAATCTCATAAGAGAAAACTCTTTATTTGGTGTTAAATCTTGTACTACTTTTTTTAATTTGAGTAGCTTATCTTTTTTTTTTTAGCTATTTGAATGAGTGACTTGAGTCTGGTTTCGATTCTCCAGGTTGACATACCATGCTGAAGTAGGTCTTATGATAGTGCTTAACACATGTAAAATAACTTATATTAGAATTGTAGTCCATGTTTTGCCGCGGACCACGCAAAAAATCTTTCAAAGTAAAAAAAGAATGCTAACAAAAAAAAAGGTTAAAAGAACATGATCTCAGCTAAACCAAATTATATAAAAATAAAATAAAAACCTCAATAATAAAAGGAAAAATTAAAAAAAAAAACCAGTTAAATTATGAACATGAATATAGAAAAAAGAGAACACTTATATTTGCATTATATTGATATTAAATTTAATGATATTTATATCAAAGGCCACTGAAAATTATACAAACACAATTTCGGTAGTAGAATTTCGTTGTGGTGAAGAAGATTTCAATAAAATATCATAAATCGTGTATCTGCACAGGAAAGAAGAATTGAAAGAGATGTAAATGGATAATATAGTTGTGATTTCAAAACAAACACGAAAGAAAAATAAAATAAAGAAAGACAGCAACAAAGTGTCAGCACTCTCTGTCTCTCCGAAGCTGTTCATGAACCATCAGTCATGGCAGTGGCAGTGGTCCCCCTATCCTCCCTCTCCGTTTCCATTGTCCCCAAATTAGGAACACAGTCCAACACCATATATTTATAATCAGCACAACGTACAGCTTCACCCCTGACTATAGCCGACTGTAGTTGCATTGTTAGACTAATGTCATTTCACACGCAGCATAAATCTTCTTTCTTTACTGTTAAAGAGTCGTTGTTCTTAATTTTCACATCCTCTGAGCATGGATGCCTGCTATTGATCAAAACGGAGATATCAGAATATTCCATGTGATCTTTCAAAATTAAGATGATCTTGAGCTTAATTTGTGGGCTCGATTTATGGCTGATTATATATGTAATCAAATGTTTTTATTTAATTATATTTTCATTACCAAAATTTTTAGATTTAATTATATTTTCTCAAAAATAATATTTTAATTTTTTTATCGGTTTCAACGTCTATAAAGTACAATTGAAATTCTTAATTTAATCAAACAATTTCAAAAACACACCAAATATTACCAATGTCTTTTCTGTTGAAAAATTAAAATTTAATATTTTATTTTTTTCTCGATGATACCGTATGTAATGAATATTGCAATTTTAAGATGAAAAGTTTCAATGCTCTTTGAAATATACTGAAAAGTTTCGTTGAGGATACCATCTGTATTGAACACAATGAACAGTGACCGGGAGAAGGAAACAGTCTCAATCCTTTCTGAAATATACTGACGAACTTAATACGTCGATGATATCCTATATATTGAGCACAATGATCAGTGACTAGGAAAAGAGAATAGTTTCAAAACTCTCTAGAATAAACTAACGGGCTTAATTCTTATGTGATTGAACATAATGAATAGTACAATTGAGAGGTGAAAAACTCTAATGCTCTTTGGAATATACCAATGAACTTAATTCATCGGTATATCTATTAGTATTTTGCAGTCCATCAGTATTTCCATCTGTGTACAACAATTTCTATTGCAAGATTGTATTTGTATTCCTTATCTATCCATCCTGTAAATACTTAATATCATAGCAGTACACACAGCACAATAACATCAATTCTGTGTAGAATATTAAAATCATATAAAATTAATGTTTCCTTGTCATTTAACAACAAATTAACGTCATTGTCATTGCATTAAAGTCTGTTTCATCCAAAAAGATTACATTATAATTTATGGCATTACATATTCGTGTTGTGCAAATTAATTAGAATTGTCTTCTTCTTCTTCTTCAATTTCTACGTTCATTTCATCACTATCATCTTCTTCATCGACTTCTGTATAACCACTGGTTCTCAAAACATCATTCAACTTCTTAATGTCAAAATCAACTAAAGTATTCTTGATGATGTGAAAATTTAAATTTTCTTCTAAGTCATTAAACAGAGCAACTCGATATGGATTAACTAACTCATCAAGTTGAAGGACAACATCTCTCACAGTTAATTCATCGTTGTCATTCTGAACAACATGAATACGACCCCTGGGTTTGGTTTTCATTACAGATAATCAATCAACTCATGAACGATCCTTTCTAAAGGAATGAGTGTATGTGTAATAAACTTGTTGGCATTATTTGGTAAAAACAAAGACATTGTCAACATTGTAAAGTCTAGCCTTTGTATTAATTTTGACCAAACCATGATGGAGATCTACTATAATTTCTCTGTCAATGGTATCATACCAATAGCATTTGAATAAAAAAAATCTATTTTGCTCGCTATAATTTTGTAATTTAATGACCTCTTCTAACTTCACATAGTAGTCAACTTCAAACTCATCAAAAGTCGATTCTTTAACACAAACCTCATTGTTATATGTCTTTCTACCCTAACCATACTCTTTAGTATAAAACACATGTCCATTGACAAAATACTAGTTAGAGCACTTCACCTTTCTTTGAGGACCCAAACTTAGTAAATTCAAAGTAACACTAGCATTCTCTTATAATTGATTAACTCGGTACATTAATTACATCTCCATCACAATTAACGAGAAATGTGTAATGAGATTAAGTACCCCGAGAGATAAGAATAATTAAACAGTCCTTTCATGTGTTCTGAACCACGTGGAAAATTATTCATCTTGTAATCGAAAGATTTGAGACAATAAAAATTGACAAAGTTGTAAATGAGGAATTCAACAATCTATTAGTTTATGATAGTATAAAAGATAAATTATTTGAAAGTAATGACATATAGAGTATTATACTTACTGAATAAAAGGTCTCAATTTATCATAGTTAAATAACACATAATTATATATTTGTTTGAATTCTATTTCTTTCAAATATCTTCTCCTCACAATATTTTTTGGTACGAGTCATCTAGGATGAGAGAATATTGAAAAGTCTTCACTCGAAGGCATTTCCCCACCGTCATTATGCCTTGGAACGCAGCTAATTCTTGTTCTCAAGTGAGACTCAAAATAATATGAGATAAATGTTAAGATCTATTCACCAATATAAGGCTTGGATATTGAAGCCTCAACTTACACCTTGTTTTTTACTTTTCTCTTAAGGTTGAACAAGTACATGTATGGAATTAAATGAATGTTTTGAATTTTTTTCTAAAAAAAAAGACAATAGAATTATAATCATGATGCATGTGTAATCTTTAACCTCTCGAATAAATACATCCATCTATATTGGACTGAGCCTCCAACTATTTCCTCAAATGGTAGATGTATAGGAAAATTATCTATTAAGTCAAAGAATGATAAATGGAATATCATCTTAGGTTTGCAAATTGTTTGGACAATATTTATTTCAAGCGTCTCCATGTGTTGTGTCTGTTACTTGTTGGAGAATATATCTCTAAAGAAGTGATTAATCTTTAAAAGTGCATCTCATATTCCATTTAACAATAAATCTTGATAAGCTAGTGGAATAAGTGTTTGATTAAACACGTGGCAATTATGACTCTTCATTTTATACAATCTACAATCTTCTAAATTCACTAACCTTGATATGTTTAAAGCATGTTCATTGGGAAAATACAAACTCTTAAGTTATTTGTAGACCAGTAACTATGCATTCTTGTCTAAGGTGAAGCTAGCTTTGGACTTTGCTACCTGTGACCCATCATAAACCAACTTCATATTTTTATAGTGACAAAACAAAGATATATTCATTTTAGTCTTAATGATGTCCTTTATCTTCTCTTTCACGTCCATAACCGTGTTGAAAATGTTTCCAAACATGTTCTTTTCAATATTGATAACATCAATATTATGGCAAAGAAGATTGGTCTTCCAATAAGAAAGCTTCTAGAAAATAATTCGCTTTATGAAATTGTGGGTCAAACTAAAACTAGAAAACTTCTGCTTACCAGATTAAAAATCAAACACAATATCATCGTACTTCGACATCATGTTATACAATTTTTCACCCAACGATAGTGACGATGTGTCATCCCTTTCAACTCTGCCAACAAAAGGAGTCTTTTCTGTTATTTCTGTACTTGTGATCCAATGGAAAGAACTACCAGTGGTAATAAATAAAAAAAACATTGTACCATTATTTGTTAATGTGAAGGCCTCTAACCAAAAACCGTTCAATATATAGAAAAATCATTGATGGTCCACATCAAAACTGCCTTCATCAAAAAACTTTATTTCCTCGATACATCATATATCAAAGCCTCGGATGACCACAACTACTTCAACTCATCAATCAACGGATGAAGACAAACATCTATATTCCAACCCGAATTATTAGGATCGGGTATAACTGTAGATAAAAAAAATAACCTCCAACCTCATATACATCCCCAATGACAAGTTGTAAACTGTGAGTGTCATCGTCTAATAAGAATAAAAAGCAGTAAATAACCTGAATGAATTGAATTCTTCTGTACATAACCCAAGATGCATGTTACTTAATTCCATTAAAAACTGAGGATACAACCTATTAAAATATTCCAAAGCTTCACCATCAAAAGGGCGCACATCACTCCATCTACCGCATCATGTGAATGATGACATGTCATATGCTTACCGGTTTTTGGTGGCATGAATAACCTTTACAGTCTATGTGTGATTAGGAAGTAGCTAAGTTTTTTATGTGTGACAAGAGTCCTTTCTTTGTTAGTTATAGGTTTATAACGAGTATGCCCACATGTTTTACACTTAGTCAACTTTGTATTTTTAAAGTAGTACAACATGCAAAAGTTTGGACACATGTAAATTTTTTGGTATCCTAGGCTAAGGGGTTTTATCATGGATTTAGTACCATAAGATTTCTCTTTTAGCATGTTCCCTTCAGGTAAAATACTTCTCGCACATTCAACAATTTTATTGTAATCAACCCCACTCAACCCATAACCTGACTTGATGGTGAATGTCTGTGCACAACCGATAATTTACTGTGATTTATGCACCCATCTCATAATGGTTCGTCAGATTCTTTCAAAAGTTTAAAAAACCTAGTCGCGTCTGCATTGGATTCTTCATCTACAATTGGACATTGATCGGCATAATCTTGATTCATTTTCATTGCATCCATAACCATATTCCTATAAGGATTATTATTGTCATCTACAACTTCATGCACATTGCTAGAACTAGAAGTTGACCCAACCATCTTTTCTAACATGGTCTCATGAGAAACATATGGTTATTCATATGCAAACTAATACGGATATCTCTCTATAAATCCTTTTTTATAGAAGATGCATTGTTACAACATTTGGGTCAAGAAACTTTTTATTTTTACACCTCTTATATAGACATCTAATACCGTCTCCACTAATATTTCTTAGATTAGATAGTGAGTAATTAATAAAACCTTGGACCTTATTGCAACAATCCATCTTACGCAACTCTTCAAGTGAATCTCAATACATCTATGAACGATCATCAATTACTTATGGGTGAATGAGAAATTGATCTCAAAATATGCTCATTAACATAAGACATTAACATGGTTTAAACAAATTAGGGAGAATGAGAAATTAATCTCAAGAAACCTTTGGTTAGCATGTTTTGATGAAACTCAAAACCCTCTAGAGAACTTTTTTCCATATTAAAAAGAAACAAAATTTTCCTGGTATTTATAAAGTAGATTGTTGAAAAGTTAAAATTGAGCTCAAAGTGCACTCAAGCATATAGAGAGGAGAGATCGTATGCAAAGTGGGTTTCGAACTTAAACTCACATATGCGCTGGCTTGAGCATGAATTTAAATTTATTGTAAAATAATATTAATAATTGAATAATTAGCATGTTTATTCCTACCAAATAGCCTATAATTCTCTAATTAAAAGTATATTTAAGTTGCATATTTGATGTGGAACAATTAGTCTAAAAGTTTACGGGTCAAATTGAAAAATATAAATGGTCTAAGAAGCTATCCAAATAGATCATCTAATTTAAAATAATTATAATTTTTTATTTAACCATTGAATTAGACTTAAATTTTAGAGGTGAGCTTAGCTTTTTGTCAATTTTATTTTTACACTGAGCTTGTTTGCTGCTCAGATTCGCCAAATTACACTCCAAAAGCCCTTGAAATTGCCTTTGAAATTGAAGACCATATTTTAGAATTTTTCCTTCTTAGTTTTGAATTTTATCCTTATTATTTTTCTTGATTGATTGTTTTCTAGTTTTTACGGATGTTTATTAGGATATTTAAACTTATCTTTTTAGATTTTACTGAATAAACTACAAACTCTTACAACTCAAATCCACCTTCTGCAATCTTAGGAGAGGTGTTAAACTCAAATCCAAAGCTTTCTTGGCGCCATTGTTGATCATTTTTTTTTGCATAGATCATAAGATTCCAAGCTTTCTTTCATTACATACAGTTTCAAAGCGTGGGGGAGCAGAAAAGATTGGATTTTTCAAGTATAAACTCAAGTTCTTGTTTGCAAAGGAACTGCCAAAGCATGGTGTATAAAAAAAAGGGTGGGGGGGCTGGAAACTTTTTGACTTTGTGCGGTTTGGAGTGTATCTCAATGCGTTGCTTGATTAATGTAATTCCAAAAATAATTAAAAAAAAAAGTACTAAAATTCTCAACAACTATGTTACAAACAACTTTATCTTCTTCATGACACAACCTCCAATGTAGTTTTCCGCTTTCAATGGCATCTTGACGTTAACAAATGCAATCATTAACTATAGTTATCTCATTAAATATTATTTATTAAAATAATATTTTATATTTTCTTAGTTTTTTCTCTTGATTCATCCATCAATCACTAACCTTTTCAACTTTTTTTAATTAATTTTTTTACAATGTTATTTTTTAATATTAAATTATTTTTAAAATTATATTTTATTATTTAAACTAATTTTTTTAAAATTTAGTTTTTTTTTCATTTCGACCTTCAATGTTATTTTGTTGAAAATAAGGCTTCATAATATTTTTATTTACTTTTTATAAATTTATTATAATCTCATGACATAGATTAAGGGCTTAATAAGTTAATTCAAGTTGACTTGAGTTTTTTTTTGCCACTTTTTTCTAATTGATTTATTTTTTTTATTTCATCTTTCAACACTAGGTTGTTTAGAAATCAGACTTCGTGATTTTTACAATTTGTTTTTTATGGAGTTATTTTGGTTTTATGGATTTAGTTTTTTTTTTCTCGATTTCAACCTTCAACATTAGATTTGTTATGAATGGATCTTTATGTTTTTTTAGTTGATTTTTTTTATTTTATCATTCAATATTAGATTGATTAGGAATTGACTTTCATAATTTATTTAGATTTATTTTCTATATGGTTATCACAATCGCATGATCCAGGTTGCACAGGATAACTCAGGTTGATCCAATATGTCGTCGTCTTAATATTTAAAAAAATCTATTCAATAATATATCTTCGTATCAATATTTAAAAAATATATCTTCTGATATGTATTACATTTTAGTTTCATGATTAAAATTTTTTTATTAGAGAATATATTAACAACATTTGAATATTTCCTTACACTAAAAAAATAATTCAACCTACAAAACAACATGTATAAAAGGTCAAGTTTGTGCTCCAAGGTGTGGCTAGATCTCCCATCAGTCACTTTAAGCGATCAATAATGGTGGCATCTTGGCAATGATAGTTTCTTCCAATTAATAAACTAAGAAATATAATTATGGAAAAAAAACACCAAAGAACAACTACAGACAAATAAAAATTGTCAAGAACAGGGAAGAAAGAGCGAGGGAGAGAAGAACTCTTATCTGGTACACAAAACAACAACTCTTATTTCAAAGAATTAAATGAATATTCAAGAACAATCTAACAGTACTTGAGATTTAAAATTAAATTTCTATTATGAAATGTCGAGCTCAAATCTTGAAAAGAATAAGGTGGGGCATGGAAAAGGAAAGGATTATCCCATCGTACGTTCCTAAATTCGAAAAAAAATAAATGAAATTAAGGAATTTAATGATGGTTTAAGCAATCTACTTGAAATTATGTCACTCTCCGTAGCTGGTTAGAAATGTGGTGGTTTTTTGTGATAATTTAGAAGTTGAAGCTGATGTCATCTAACAATCTCTTCGCAGCCGGATTGGTTAGAGCAATTTTTACTAATACATGCACTGTGCATAATGTAGATTCTCACATGACATTACTCCATGTAAGATCGAGAGTGGCATTTTCCATGGCGATTAATCTATTTTAGAGGTAATTATGTGAGATAATAATCTCTAATTAATATGGACAAGTGGGTCATGTTTTAGCATATACATGCCTTAATATTATTCTATAAATCTCATAATGGTAAATGAATCACGTTGTTAAAATTAAATGCTAAATATTAACCCTATAAAAAAATGATACAAATAAATTTAGCTAACAAATAAATTAGGGCATGGTGACTTGAGCGCTTAAGCACTATGATAGAGTTGGATTCGAGTATGGCTATCATGAACCCAACTCGAGTAATAGCACCTTGAGTGTTTGGACTTGAAATGGAACCCTGGGCTAACCTCGAGTCCTCACTTGGGTGACGGACTCTAAATTGTGGAACCCATAAGATGGTTGTAAATTAAATTTTAATCTTGAATGACATGAACTTCAGTGATGGGATACCAAGGCTCGAGGTCGAGCCTCAGTTAAAGAAGATGGATTTTGAACCCATCACCTAAGAATGTTTTGGTTTCGGGATTGTGAAGCCTATATTCATCATATTGCTTTAAATCAAATATAATTTTCTTCATGAGATTCTATTTTATTTTTCTTTAAGAAATACAAATGAGGGTAAAAACCTTTTTTTCTTCCGATTATCTATCATATTTGTTAATGAGTCACTTTTGAAGTTTAACCTTTTTTCCAGAGATTTCCAATTAAATTTCTCATCTATCAAGCATTAACCAATTATCCTCTTTGTTAAATAATATTTATATAATCTTATTTATTAAGAGTAGAATAATATTTTCAGTTTAACATATATATACTTTCTTTATATTTAGGTTAACACTATGCACTCATAATAAACAGATCATTGTGAATTCTAGTCTTCCTTTTATGTTTAATCTTAATTATTTTAACACTCTTAATTAAAATTTATAAATAATGTTGTTTTAAGAAACATAGATCCTCCAATTTTACAAATCTAAAGGTAGAAGCTTTAATATGAGGGCTAATTGGGTTAATTTCAAATAGATGGAGGTACAATTGAAAAGTTTTTTTGTTTTGTGGCTGAATGAAAAACGGGGTGATACATCCTTTTCCCTTAAAACTAGGTGTTAGACACCCTTCTATTTCCTCAAAATTGTGAGAAATTTTTTGTTCTTTCACTCTCTTTTCCTTGCAATAAGCCTATACATGGCCATGAATCTCAAAGGCCAATGCCCTCCAAATAAAGTTGAAACATCCACTTTGAATATATAGCCAATACGAATATTTAAAACAAAATCAAAAGCATCGTTCTGATAATCTCCACGATCTAGACTCCATTACCACACGAAGTTACACACTGTGAGTTCATTATAAGGTGCCTGTAATTATTAGATAGATTCAACTATAGATATTTATTGAGGTGTGCTTGGATTGAAATATAAGTTAATTAAAGTTTTAGTTAACTTTAAGCTTCCATCTAGCCTACAGTATTTCCCCCATGAGGTTTTATTTATCTATTAATTAAGTCTACTTGTCAATTTATATCCCAAGAGTATGTTGATTGAAGGATCATTTTTATGATTATATATTGTTGAGAGCAACGCCTGAGAGGGTAGGACCATGCAGCCTTGACTTAAAACAGCCACCTTATAAGAAGTACCATCGACAAGACTCTGCCTTCTGTTTTTCCTTTAAAAATTAAAGCCAAGACAAAGAACACGAAGTCAAGCTTTTCGACCATATTATGCTTTAGAATTTAGATCCAACCAAAACCTTCACCTTCCTCGAAACTTCTCCGAGGTTTTTCTGCTTTCCTAAATATTATATATCAACTTTCCCGTGCCAGTATCCTTTATATTTTTCTAAAGAAGGAAATTCAGTTTTATATTCTTTATTTATTTGTTTGTTGTTATATATAACTGAAGAACAGATATCCAGACCTTGTTTTTATTTGATTGTAAGATGCCATTGCTAGTATATATGTAACCAGAACATTAAAAAAAACAAAACCCTAGTTCGGTCTAGACTACTTATATATTCTTTTCAAGGGACATGCATTTCGACAAGAATAATGTTTCGTGCTCGTATACTTTTTTCCTCTTTTTTTTTTTTTTCTTTCATCTCAGGGCTCGAAGCCATCTTCATCTGAATTACCCAGGTTTTGATGCTCACGTACCATTAAGGCATTAACTCTCATGCTTATGATTTACACATTCATTAATCACTCTATCCTCATGACGTATTTTTTATGCCTGCCGTGCCACTAAGCAGCCGACCTCACGTGAATCTAGAATACCAAACTTTAGGCCGCGTTAGGAGAGGCTGGAATCGCTGAATCTGGAAAAAACAAAAATAAAGGTGATATGAGAGGTTGGTTTAATGGTTAATTAAGATGTTATAGATTAATTATGCCCATTTCATTAGTTATAAGGATTTAAATATATATAAAACCTATAGCTGGTATGGGTATGAGTTGATCCAAGGATTTATTTTTTTATAAAAAAAAAAGGAGAAGGAAACATGTAAAATAGGACTATATAAAATATACTTTTGGGTATGAGACTATAGAATATATTATTTAATGTGTCATAAACTCCACAGTGAGCTGGTTTCTTGGATCAAAGATGTGCCCAACACGACACTAGCAATTAAGGAACGTCTGTAATGATGGTGGCATGCACCATAAGACTATGGTTTAGCGGACCCTACGAAGTAAGCAAAATCTAATTATGATTCTTAACAAAATTGTCTCCATTCACTACATAAGAAGCACCAAAAGCCAACCAATATTAACATTGTTTTAGAAATTAGTCAAGCCGGCGAAAAGAAACACTGTTGTTGTTGTTGTTATTATATTTTTTTTTATTACTGTTCTAAATATTTTATTAGTCAGAGTTTGTGCTCTACAATCAAGTAATCAATGGACATCAAACATGTATAAAGGTTAGCATACCACGGAAATTTAATTTAATGCTATACATTCAAGGGATCGGTCGATCCTTGATGTGGTTGTGTGTGTGTAGCTACACATTTATTATACTTAACATGGAGATTTAAGTTCTTAAACTCTCCTTGATTATAGTTGACCAACGGGTGGAAGATCATGTACCACTACTATAAAATTGATAGATATAAATAAAAATATCGACGTAATATTTTTATTTATAGATTACAATGAATTTTACTAACAAAATATTCTCTTATTATATCTATCAGAAAACACCGACAGAAGTATTATAGGCAGAATCACCAATATACTGAAAAGTTGTTGGTAATATTTGGAGGGGTTTCTAAAATTTTTTTATTAAGTTAAAACTTTAAATTAAATATTACAGATAGAATCACCGACAGACTGAAAAGTTGACAGTGATATTTGAGGAGTTTCTGAAAAAACAATTATTAAATTGAAATTTTAAATCAAATATTATAGACGGAATCACCAATGGAATGGTTACAAAAATTAATATTTAATTATCCATCGGTAAAACCATCAGTAAAAATGTTCAATTAAAAGACTAGATTGACTAATTTCATAACAGACACACCTTTTCTTCTTCTTCTTCTTCTTCTTCTTCTTCTATAAAAAAACATCAATGTCCCTCTCTTTCTTTCTCTTCTCTCCTCAACTCCTTCTCTTCTCTTCTCCTCCATATGCAGGTATATATCTTTTCCTCTCTTCTTCTTATATCTTTTTTTTTAATTGACATACTTTATGAATTTGTTTTTTTCTCTCTTATTAGCTTCACTCGCAACGAAACTAAGGTAAGATTTTTCTTTTTACTTTTTTTTTGTGTTTTTTTTCATTATATTTATTTTCTTAATATTTTTTTAATTTTTTTGTTCTTAATAATTATATGAATGTTATTGTAGGAATTTTTTTCATATGAGAACAATTTTTTTGGATTTTAGTTGGATTTTGTTTTTCAATTTTGTTGTTCAAATTTAATTAAATGTATAGGATTGATTTTAATTATTATTAGTTAATTTTGTTGTTCAATTTCAATTAAATGAATTTATTTGTTGATGGATTATGGATTCTGGAATAGGTTTTCTAGGTTAGGTGGAAATTGTTTTTAGTTGATTTATTTATTTGTTGATGTTGTTTATTTTTTGTGTTATTTATTTGTTGCTAATTTGTTTGAGTTAATTTTCTTTTCTTCTTTTCCAAGCAACTCAGTTCTTGAGTATTATTATTGAGTTTTGATTTTTTTTGCACGTTTTTGCCGTCAGTAAATCCGTTGGTAATTTTATTACCGACACACCAGAAATCACCGATGAGAGTTTTATCTATAGTGTATTTCTATCTGTGAGCTATCAGTAAAAATAATACCGATGGACTAAGAGCCGTGTATGTTCTTGGTTATTTCTGATTATAAAGAAATAAATAAAGATATTAATTTAATCCAAACTTTTTTCATTAGGTTAGTGGCAAAGGAACTTTTGGTGGAAGGTTTAGCCAATATTAATGCATGGCAAGTGCAAAGAAAGCAATTATACAAAGGAGGCAAAAGGAGGAAAAAACATTTGAGAGAGATGTGCAAACCAAACGTCCCGATTGCAACTTCCATTGCAACTACAGAAATGACGAGGGAAATTCTAGTTCCTACCAAGCAAAAAAGCGCATTCATGAACATGTAATTGACTCTGAAACATCATCTACAGGCAGAATGGGAAAGCCAGTCAGTCATTCTCATGCAATAATAACCTCAATGCAATCCAATATATATGGTGAAAGATCACTTAATAATATAAAATTTTCCTGTCACTCTTCACCTTCATATCTATCCACTGGACCTACTTGAGGATACTCCATTATCCACTTGAGATTTGCACACCCTCTTTCTCCTTCTCCTTTTGGCAGAGAAGGGGTGGGATTGAAGTTTTTCGGTTAAGTAGTAGTACTATATACGTGGAGATTCATAATTTTATTCTTATTTCATTGAGATTTGTGTTCGCTTTGGATAAATCAACTCACACGGTACAATGAATTTTCTGTCCATTTCATTTATAGGGGTGTGATAATTATAATATTATCGATCGAACATAGTACTGTTGAATCAGCCACCTTTCGCAGGCTTCTATTGCTTGTGGTTTAATCAAGATATTTTTTGCAGAAACTTTAAGCTAATTAGTGTAAATGCAGTTTGTTAGGAGCTCCACAAACCAGACATAATGATTTTAGCTTGAAAGAATGTGATCCCTTTTTGAGCAGCAGTGGCATTTAATGGAGTTTCGGTCCCCCATCTTTTCTCATCTATATATATTTTTTTGCCTGTGATCCTCTTTGAGATATAGTATATAATAAGCACTGAGAACTTGATTCTCTTTTTATTTTTCTCTTTTCTTTTCCATATTTTTGTCAGCTATAATTAAGAAACTTTTGTTAATGGGGGAGCGAACAACACTCTGAAAGCTTGATTCGATGGGGGAAAAAAAAAAACAACCCAGAATCGATCCATTGTTCTTGCTCGTCTACACCAGCTCTTGAAACCGAATAGATTCATCGATCCACAAAATCAAGCAATAAGAAGACGAGATTCTGGTTATCATGAGAGGATAATTAGGAGAGTGACTAATGGGGTGATTATGGCTAATTAAGAGCTTCAGATTACGGCGTGGGGAGATAAGGAATTAGTTAAAATGTAGCAGCTCACTCTCCATCTTGTCTCAAATGGTGGCTCAACTTACTCCTTTCTTTTCAATATAGGTGACTAATCTTATCTGTGCATAAAATGTTAGTGGTTGTACAATGAAACCCTAGCTAATATGCATCCCACAAAGGGGATTCTTACAATCAACTGCTATTGAAAGAACTTCTTGACCTTAATGCATTGAAGCGTGATGAGGGCCAATCATTGATAGTTCAAACTTAACACTTAACAGTGCTGTGTTTGGTCAGGGGAAAAAAAAGAAATAGAAATCAGCATGAAAAAGGAGGAAAAAAACACATATAGTCCCTAATCTCTTCTAATTAATCAAAATAGTACGTATTAAACAGGAAAAGTGAAGAGAATTCAGTGATCTTTGTTCGGCTTAACCCAATACTTTATCCATCTCTCTTAACCATGCAAAAACCTTGGCCATCGATCTTTGAATGCTGTCCTCTATGATAATTAAATATTGTACTTTGTTTCAATAACTAGAGTAGAAATAGCCTAGGATTTAAATAGATAAAAAGATAAAAATTGCATTGCAAATAATGAAATGGGAAGTGAATTACACCAAATTTGCAAAGTATTTGTTGGTTATTTAATATTTACTTGGCAACAACTTTAGAGTATGTTTCTTTTTGTAGTTGAGGATGATGTTCGTGTATGAAATTAACCAAAATAATTTTAAAAAAAATAAAATTAATTTTTATAGTTGAGTTTTGTTCATAATTAAATTAATCAATCTCAATCATGAAAACAAACATACTCATTAACTAAAATAAAAACATAATTAACAAGAATAAATCAATCAAGTGGAGGTTGTAGCTTCATGGCATGCCAAGTGAAAATCATACTTAGTAAACCAAATTAAAAAGAAATCGATCTAAAACTAAGTTTTTTTTATCAAAAAAGTTAATTCTAATTAATCAATTAAATAAAAATAATTTAAAAAATAAATAATATTGTTTTAATTTTAAAAAAATCAAATTTTAAATTAACCATATATCATCTATTGTAAGTTAATTTTTATACATTTAGATAATTTGAATGACGAGCCAAATAAATCCAATTTAATAACTATATTAAAAAAAAAAAAAAGCATGAACGGTGAAGTTGGGCATATAGGATTCATGATTTCGTAATTAATGGTTGGATGGATTTTTGTTGTTGCTATCATCTCCAATCCCATCACACAAGAGTCCTTCCTTGCAGTCAGGGCTCTGAAGTCAATGCCCACACACACACACACACACACACACACACACACACACACACACAGAGACAGGCATATAAAATATAAATATCCTTGCCTTTCCACATTTTGATTCCAAGAAAAACTTGCTAGCCACAGATGCTGTTGCCCAAATATTCCAAACACAACCAATTACCCTTCCCGTATTTTTTAATAATCCCAAAACCGCCGTTGGGCATATATTTTCTCCCTGCCCTTAGCCAATCACCCACCAGGGAAAAAAATAAAAAATAAAAAATCTTTGGAATTTTTTATTATAGTGAAAACAGCCGAACCATATATGTATATATATCCATTTTTTTGCCTTTAAGTACACCAACACACACGAAGACATTGCAAGGCAAGGAAACAAGCCCCCCCCCCCCTCTCTCTCTCTCTCTCTCTCTCTCTCTCTCCCTCCAAACCTTGTTTTTCACTCTTCTATTCCATATTTCCACCCACCACCACTCTTAAAAGGTAACTCCTCTCTCTTTCGAGGTGGTGTTGTGGTGGTGGTGGTAGAGGAAATCAATAAGAGAGCGAGAGGAAGAGGAAGAGCTAGCTAAGCTTGATTGTTGTAACACCCCCCCGCCCTCCGCCCTCTCCCTGTAAAATTCGATGAAAACCTCCACAAGATTTCAAGAAACCAAATACCCATCTCCTATAAACTCTCCTCGTAGCAATGGAAGCAACAATGGGGTCCAGATTCACGCCCCACCACTCACTCCAATACCCATCTCCAGATCTGACACTAACCCTTACCCAACAACCTTTGTCCAAGCAGACACTTCTACTTTCAAACAAGTTGTCCAAATGCTCACTGGCTCAACAGAAACAGCAAAGCAGGCCTCCTCAAAAACAACCCAAGATCCGCCAACAACACCAACTCAAACTTCAAGGAGCTACAACATCCCTCCTATCAAGAACATGCCCAAGAGACAACAAAACAGCTTTAAACTTTATGAAAGAAGAAACAACAGCTTCAAAAACAGTCTCATGATCAACACTTTATTGCCTAGTTTTGCAAATAACTGTAACTCTTCATCGGTTACTGGGTTTTCACCAAGAAACAAGCCGGAGATCTTGTCCCCAAGCTTGCTTGACTTCCCTAGACTTACCCTTAGCCCTGTGACTCCACTAAATGAAGACCCTTTTAACAAGAGCTCACCTTCTTTAGGGAATTCATCAGAAGAGGAGAGAGCGATAGCAGAAAAAGGTTTTTACTTGCATCCATCACCTATATCTACTCCAAGAGACTCAGAGCCTCAGTTGTTGTCACTTTTTCCTGTAACCTCACCAAGAGTTTCAGGTTCTTCTTCTTGAATATTATTCAAGTCAAAAGGATTGATGATGGTTTATGGATGGTTTTGACTTTTGAGGGAGAGGTAGAAATCTTTGTGTTCAATTGTATAATTTGATCTCTCTTTTCATCATATATGGTAAAGTCTTTAATTAATTTCTTTAGCCATTTTCTTTTCTCTTTTTTTCCAGTTTCTTTGGTGGTTTTTCTGATAATTGGGGACTCTATATTACCATTAGGTAAGATTATTTAGGTGAATTTCATGCTTTTTTCTTCTTCTTCTTCTTCTTCTTTTTTTGGAGGAATACAAGTATCAACATGGGAGAATCAATTTGACTGTGTGTGTGCATTTCTGAATACGCTGGCTTATTTTCAAGAATTTTGTAGAAACTATAGTGTTTTTTTTTCCTCTCTCTTTCTCACTCTCTTATTGACCCATGAATAGTAGATATGAAATTTCATTTTCCTCGCTAAAAATAGATTGACAATTCACAATTTGCACTGAGATATCTTGAGTAGACAAGCAATTAAGTGGTATGCTCAATCATTGCAGGAGCTGACCACTGCATAACAATGTTAGTGGCCATTTACTGCATTTGATGTCAAAGGAAATTTTCAAAAAAATATAATCAGCTTGGGTGGAGATGAGTAGTAGTATGTTTTGCAATTTTTGATATGTAATGCTTTCGTCCTATTAAATTAATCAGGTCAAATTTCCAATTTGGAGTGTTAATTAAGTTATCTGAGGAAGGTATTCTTGTCCTAAAATGGCCCACAAACTCAGAGTTTCAACAAGTTCACCGCATGCAGTTTTTATGAACATCTATACCATTGACTTGAGAAGAAAAAAACCAGTACAAGGGAGAGATTACACAGTAGAAAAGCAATTTATGCAGAGAGAAAGTGTGGGATCAGAAATCGGAACAGTTCAATAGCTGATATTATTATTTACCATTAATGTCATAAATACTTGTACTGGTTTCTTGTTCTTTCCGTCTCTAGTTTCTCTCTCTGTTTCATGCATGCTCTTTTATAGAACACTGTAAATTTATTTTTTTAAAAACAAATTAGCACAATAAATTAAAAATATCCACGGGGTATCACAGTTAGAAAAACTTAATGAATTTTTAATTATAACATGTAAAAACTATACTATTTAACCAAATTTTTTTTCATCGGTTTTATTTTGTCAATATTTTTTAAAAAATTGTGCTCATAACCCAAAATAGCTGTAAATCCTGCCCTAGATCTTTTGGCCAAATGAATCTACTTGACATAAGATATTCTTGCAGTCTGAGTGCTCAGATTCTTGAGAAGTGAGAGAGAACGAATTTGAGGCATCCTTAGATTGTTTTTGGGTATCTAGCACCATTTTTAAGGAGCGTGTAAGGAACAACAGAAATTAATGAGTTTGCCTCTTTCATGAAGGAAGTGAAGTCGTTGTCCTTTGCTATAACTTTCAATTGCTATGCAATCATCCAATTTTGTTATTGTTTCCTACTTTATGTTCGTATTGAGCTTAAGGTGTGGTCTTTTTTTTGACTTGGAGGAGACCTGTTATTATGAGGGGGGAGCACAAGAAAGGTTAGAAAAAATAAATAAAGAGAGGAGAAAGTGTGGACTTCGATATAATGATGATGACTGAAAAAGAAGGAAAAGAGAGGGAGTATGAGCATAACAACAAAAGAAAAGCAGAGAACATGTGTCTGTATGAACTCTCTCATGTATTTTACTTTGTCATCCATTGTGTCTGTATGGACTAGATAGGGCATTATTTGACAAAGAACTTCCCTGATCTTTCTGTTCTAGTGTAGTTGCAAGTTGAGTAACTTTTAGAGCCTGCTTTGGGTGCATTTGCCTTGCCTGACAAGGCCAGTTTCTGTGGCTGTTCAGCATAAATCCTAACTTGATCATATTTCCAGCACAAGATAAAGGGACGAATACTATATATATACACATCAGTTTAAAACCATGAAAAGATTCCATTAATCCTTTTCACCGCAAAAAATAAGAGCTGCTTCCACTTATGCTATTGAATATTTGCAATGATCCACATGATCTGATTACCAGGTCCACTTTTCTTGGGCTAGTTTGAAAAGGGAGAAATCTCATTGGATATTTTAGTTTTTTCCAGAATGTTTCTCCACGGGATAATCCTCTTAATGATTTTGTCCCTTTGAAAAAAATAGCAGAAGACTTTCATTCCCTCTTACCTATGATGAAATGGTGGATAAATTATTTGATCAAGACTTCTGACGAGCAACCTTAGGCCCACCCAGTGCAGATTCAAACACTAGCTACTCACATCTCCTCGGAAGTTTTTCTGTACAGTCGTTTTTTGGGCCACCACAGAATACGAAGTTTTTCAAGGTATGTTTTGCATTGTAGTTCATGACAACAAAATACTGCCTTGGTTGTGGTTGACCAAAAAGCATATTCAGCTCTTAGGCCAGCCACGCTTCTGAGCACTGCAATATTAATCCAAATTTACGGTCGACACTCTTGTAATTGTGTTTCTCCGGTGCTGTTGACCTGTGCGAGTCCTACAGTGTCGTAACAAATACATATCCATTGTGCATGATCGGAGTAATTTGGTCCACTAGTTGAAAATGTCTCCTAATCATCGAATAAAAAAAAAGAAAAACAGTGCTCATTTCATAAAACAGTATTGAAAACGATAGAAATGTAGCAAATGTGTGACGACTTGTTTGAATCCTTCAGAGGGAAGGTGCGGCCACAACAGAGGGAATTATGAACTCAGCTCACATAGTGCTGAACAAATGATTTAAAGGGTCTGAATTTTTCCCATTGAAGATTAGTAAAAACTTTGAATCTGTCATGATCCAATACAATGATATGATATTTGGCATTACTAAACGATTGATCATGTTTGCCAAGTGGTCAGAATAATATTATTATATGCTTACTTTTAAAATATCAAACCAAGTGGTCGCAATAATAATTAGACACAAAGCTAGGAATAAAGTGGGCACGACGAATGTCAACAAAGGGTTTTTTTTTTTTTTTCCCTTCTCAATTATTGATGATGATGGCGTTTTTCATTTACTAGAAAAGTGAAATTAGCAGTCTCTAAGTTCGTTGAGATTTTCAATATTCACCTAGACATGTCGAAGTGGTTGTTATATTCTTCTAATTCATGGTAGATATTCTGATCAACACAACTAATGAATTGTAACTCAACTTGTGCTAGTGTTTCTCTTTTTTCAAGATATTAGATTGATAATGATATAAATTATATTTTGAGATTTCACCTAACAACTTAAGCTATTGGGTTGAATTAATTCTTTAATATACAAGTTCGAATCTCACCATCCCTCGTTATTTAATAAAAATTAAGCACAAGGTAGTGAGAGTCTGCGCAAGTTTCAAGCCTAAAGAATTTTTATTTAAGGAGGTGTGTTAGAGAATAATATAAATTATATCTTGGAACCTCACCTAATAGCTTAAGTTATTGGATTGAATTTGATAACCAAGCGGTCACGAGTTTGAATTCCAGCATCCTTATTTATTTGATAAAAATTAAACACAGGGTATTGTGGGTCTATGCAAATTTCAAGCTCAAATAATTTTTACTTGAGAATGTGTATTAGAAAATAATATAAATGAACATCACCTAACAACTTAAACTATTGGATTGAGTTGGTTATTTGACAGATGCAATCCCCATACCTTTTACTAAAATTGAGTAATTTAATTACTGTAGATAGATTAAAAAGGGCTGCGGACCAGAAGAAATTCCTACTTCGATTTATATGATAAGGTCGATAAAATTAAGCTGTCTGATGTGCTTTAATCTGTGTGTGTCATATAACCAGCCAATGTTGTCATGCTGTCTTCTTATGTTAATCGAGTTCGTTAATTTCTCAAATAGTTCATAAACATAATTGCTCGGAAGAATAAATCTTATTTTCCAACACAACCTGTGCTCCCCCACCCCCTTCCATGGAACAAGCTTCAGTTATTCCCAATTTCAATCATTACATTACACTATATACTAAAAGAGGTTGTGTTGGAAAATAATATTTTTATGTTTGATCCATGTAGTTTTATATATTTATATTTTGGTTTAAAGAGGACTGAAGGCTAATAAAAAAAATTAGAGAAAAGCAATGGAAACATTGACAAAAAAATATTTCATCGTGGTTATCAAAGAAAATTGCTCCAGAAAAATTTCGTTAGTAATTGTATTGGAATTACTGATGTGTCAGATTATTTATGGAAATTTCATTGGTTATTTAAAAAAAAAACTATCATCTCCATATTTCTTCTTCTTTTTTCAAAACAAATTATAAAATCCCTCTCATTTCCCTGAAAAAATCGAACAACCACAAACTCCACAAATCCAACTACCACAACCTATTATCTACGCAGCATCTCTCCAAAAGCCTAAATTTCTTTTTGTTGATTTTGTTTTTTGTCAAGCTTCACTCCATCAAGTAAGCAAACTCAATCATTTGTTTTAACTCATTTATATTTTAAGTTAGATTATTGATATTTGTATATAGTATTTATGATTTGCTTGTATATTTAAGTGTTTTACTTCTTTTATAATGATAATTTTCTTATCTTAACGTATGATTTTTATTTTAGGATTTGAAAAAAAAATTATTTAATTTTTTACTTGATAAAATTAAGCGTGATTTTGTAATTTCAGTATTAGAATTGAAGAAATAATGAGTAATTTAGTAGGTACCATTTATTTTTTTTTATCAATTTTATGGTTAATTTGAGAAATTGAAAAACAAATTGTGTGGAATTGATAATAATTAAATATATTAATTTAGGTTGAATAAATTTGAATTGAAGAAATGATGGATAATTCGTTAATTTAGTATTTAGGGTTTTGTTGAGAATTTAGGATTTACTTGAATTAATGTGTAATTGATAATAATTAAGGTATTATTTGGTTTTATTTATTCTTAAATTGAATAAATAATAGGTAGTTAGTTGGGTATCAAATTTTTTTTGTCAATATTATGGTTTAGTTGAAATTTGAGAAAATTTTATTTTGCGTGGAATTAATAATAATTAGGGGTTAAGTATTTTTTTTAACTTATGAAGTGTTTGATAATTATTGTATTATGAATTATATTTTTCTAAATTGGAAGGATTGAGTTACTTTGGAATTAAAGAAATGATGGGTTATTAAGTTATTAATTGAATTGTATATGTTAATTATGATTCATTTTAATAAATAGTTGAATTTGTATATTTTTATTTTGTTTGGTCTTTCTAATATGATTTCATTGTTTCCTTTAAGGTGTCATATATTCAAGAAAAAAACAAGTTTAAGATCAACAAAAATGTTCATGTTTCATCAAGTAGTAGTGTAGGTGATCGTGTTATGAATTTAGGTGAGAATTATTTTGAGACATCTAAAATAGAAGTTATTACCCAAGGTTTAACCTCTAAGGACAACATATCGAGCATTTCTTCTATGTAATTATTTTGCTCATGATGTTATTTATTTTTAATGAGTTATTCTAAGTTTTATAATTATATAAAAATAGTTTCTCTAAATTGATATACAGGTTTACCAATCTTGAAACTACTTGGTTCATCATCTCTACGATGAAGTGATAATTTGAAAAACTATTGCTTCAATAGTATGCTTGATGATCATTATGGGAAAATTTTAAAATTAGATAAATAATCTAAGATTTGTATGAAATCAATTAAGAAATAAATTTGGTGGAATGAGAGTGAGAAGAGTGTTAAAAAATCATGGTGCGACTAGGTAAATTTAAATTAATTAATATTATATTATTATAAACTTGTATTTTTTTTATTTTCTTACATAATTTAAGTATAATAAATTTAAATCATATATCAGTTAACTCTTTGTTATATCATGTTGTGTGATTTTTTGTATAATGCCTACAAATGAGCAATGAAAAAGGTCATGTTTAATGATATAGAAACGTGGAAAAGCTATCAACCAAAGTATATATATCATAGACCATAACTGGGCAACTCATCTTGAACTTATAGTAATAAAAACTTTTGCAAAGTGCTCAAGCTCTAGTAAATAAAATAAAAATAAAGAAACTTATGGTTCGATGAGCAAGCATACTAGATGAGCAATTATGTTTATCCACTAAGCAAAGCTCCTACTAAGAGTTCATTGTTATATATTTTATTTTTTTTCTTGAAGTTTTAATTACGTGTTTATTAGTGAAACTTTTAACAAACTATTTTATTTGCAGAAAAAATAGCTTGAGCAAAAACCATCTTCAATGGAATTATATGAGGAAACTCATATAAATAAGAAGGGTAGAGGGAAAAGGAGAAAAGTTTTGTCGATAAAAAAGCAGATGTCTTGTTGTAAGTGTTATGATAATTTTTATTGGTTTAAATTTTTTTTTTTATATCAATAATATGAAATGTAATCAAATTTTGAAACTTGATTTTTTTATTTTTATAGGAGAGATATAACATCAACATGATTAAGAAATTTAGTGAAGACACTTCCACCACTCATCCTTCTCATAATCTTCAAGTGTAGTTGGAGGCTTATACAAGAGATGGGGTGAGGTTTTTGATGAAAAATAAGGTAAAAAGTGATATTTAGATGTGAATATTTCATTGATGAGTCTATCAATATTTAAAATAGCCAACGAAATAAAAACTCAATAAGATATTTGTCAACGGTAGCTTTCCATCATCGTTTTCATCGGCAACTTTTAATACCAACAAAATCTTCTTTATATGCCAACGGAATATTTCATCGATATTTCTTAATTTATGTTTCTGTTATGACTATAAGCCCAAACCCAAAACATTTTTAATGAGAGTTTGTGTTAGGCCTACCAAAGCCCACCACTCATATGCTTCGGGCTTAGTCTAGCCCATAATCGCTCAATGTTGGATCTAGGTCCTACCATCTTAAACCCACTCCATCATGATTTGGGCTCGGGCTAGCTCATTTCTCAATTTACCGTGCATAGGTGAACTCAAGACGATTCTTCCAAATCCAACAGGTATGCTAACGGTGTTTATCAACTCCCTGTAAAAGCGATGCTAAAGTAACTATCACGAGGCCCACATAACATCATGAAGTCATACCTTAGCCCACCTAACTTTCTCGTTTTACGATCTACGATGACAATGCGATTATCCACAATGATAATGCGGACATCCACAACGGGGAGGGTAATTATTCTGCATGATTACCCTTGAAGATAGGTTGCACAGTTTATCTGCATCCCCACCTTTCACAACATGCAATTTCACATAATTCATTGATACATTAATGCCTATGAATCACCATGTACACTCTTAGAGTTTCATCACAAGCACATTAATGTTCATATTATCTTCTTCAATCTCTGATCATCTCTTGCTGAACGTTTCAGCCCATCCACCGGCTTTGGAAGGACCCAAAACAAGGGAGATTTTCCACGAAGCTCGTCTCCGAGAATTCTAAAACTCATCGAGCAAGACTGGTCACGGCTAGCTGCTTTGGTGAGAGGAGACATTACCTAAGACCTAAGTTGGACTTCCAAGTCTGTTTTCCTTAGTTGAAACAAGGTCTGATGATGCAAGCAAGTCCTTCCATTTAAGGAAAAATGCGTGTCCATATAACGATGGACAGGAAGGTCCATGCGTGTCCATTTAAGGAAAAATGCGTGTCCATATAAAAATGATGCAAGCAAGTCCTTCCAAGTCTGTTACCTTTGCACAGGAAGGTTGCAAAGGTAACAGCCGCATTTTCTTTTAAAAGCAACATTTTTATTTATGTGTGCGTTGTAAAAAGCATATCATACATTTGCAATAACACAAGTACATATCTGCTTTCAGATTTCCAAGTAAAACTTAGCGTGATAAATATTGCATACATATCTGCCATCAGATTTCAGCGAAAGAGGTGATTGTCTTGAAACCGTGATTCTCTGGAAGAGGTGCATTTCCTGGCCGGATAGAAATCATCACATCCAAACCTGAAAATTGTATGATAATTCAAATATCAAAGCGAAAGATAGCATGAATGAGAAAAGGTCACTAAATTTTCAGAAGTGCCAATGAGAATACAGAACTCAGTTTGCAGAACAAATATTTGCTCCAACTCCAGACACTGTTGAAGATGAGTAAGCTTGCATAGAAGCCTTTTCGTACCTCTTAACACTGGAGTAAACTAGCTTCTTTTTTGCAACAAGAATATGTTTTTCTTTGCAAATCAAGACACCACATACAATTGAACCAGTTGTTCATAAGCCTTGTTTTTGGTGTACAGTAGTTATTCATCACTTGTGGTATTTAGTTCCCTTGGAAAAATGAAGAAGGTAAAGAAAAGGTGAAAATAAATAACCAAAACCTTTGTTAATTACGGTCAAAATTGGTGATTGTGTTGCAGGCTATGTTTTTTGGTTGAGACTCAAACCCAAGTCTACTAAGGGATGGAGAGAACAGTGACGCAAATTCAGCTACAACTTATTGGCAGGGGCAGGGGTTACTGAAGTCGACTATTGGGTTCTAATAAATATTAAGAAACCAAACCTGCTATAACCAGTGACTTGCATTGATATATTCCTGAGGGGGAGCAGAATACATTCCCAGGCCTAATGCTCCAAAAAAAATTGACACAGAGAAAGGAAATCTAATGTATTGGTTAAGTAAATCAAACATGTAGTGAAGTGATGCACCGGGAGGTTTTTTCCAGCTGCCCTTGGCCCTTTGCAGCCCTCCATAAAATAGAAAACTAACTAGCCATCTTACCTGGCTGGTCAGATGAAATTTTCTTTTTAACACCAAAAAAAAAAGCTTAGATGACAAAAAATACACAAGCACACAGATTAAAGAAAAACTTGGACATGCAGTAATAATGTATTTTGAATTTTTTTTAAAAAAAAAAAACTCAATTCAAGATATCATGAACAATTCAAAATAAACCAAATGTTTTTTTTAAAAAAATCAATATGGCATCTTTTAAAAAACAAATATTGAGACAACAACATGAACTTTGCGGCCTAACCCGTCAAACCCGCAATTCAGAACATGCATTCCACTTTTTTAATAATTAAAAAAAATACCTCAATCTATGATATAAAAAAAATCAAAAAAGTGGGGTAAAACACGAAGTAAAAAGAAAAAAAAATCAAGATGATATTTGAAAATATTTATATATTGACACAGCTCTATATTGAATCAATTCAGGTTAACATGCTAAATATGTAACTAAGGTCATGAGACCGGAATAATCTTGTAAAAGTAACTTAACAAACTAATCCTATAGAAAAACTAAAACAAGACATATGATGCACGCCAATTCAAAATAAACCAAATTCTTCAAAAACAATTTCAACATGGCATCTTAAAAAAAAAATATTAAGACAACAATATATATTAAATTGAACCGGGTTTTACGACTTAACTTGTCAAATCTACAACTCTGGTAATGAACTCTACTGGGTTTAATAATTTTGTTTTTAAAATTTCTTCTACCTAAAAATAAAAGGGAAAGGTGTGCGACCTTAGACCAAGTGGCCCTGCACGCTTGGGCCTCTAAGAAAAGAGCCCAAGAGCGTGGACCTTTCAACGTAGGCCCACGTACCTAGACCTAGTTTATATTTTTTAAGATTTTGTACAGGACGAACGACATTTTTAAAAAAATATAGATAGATAATAGATCGTCTGTTGCCCAGAATTTGACCACCATAAAGGCGGCTAGAAAATAAATTGAAAACCAAAAAAAATTGCTACAGTATCTACAGTACCAAACACCATTCTGTTTTAGCTTTAAGTATAATAATAAGCAACTTGTTACCTGCTCCTTTTGCAGCAAAAGCTTCTTGAAAAACATCTGTCACAAACAAAATGTCAGATGGTTTATCAACTCCAAGTGACTCTGAGATTTCAATATAACTGCGTGTTTCTTTTTTATTCCTGCATGGAACAGGAGTTCAAAGGGTTATCGAAGTCCAAATTAAGTGGCAATAGTACTCCGGTAGCATCAACAAAACTTACCCCACTGTGGTGTCAAAGAATCCAGACAAATATTTTCTCAAGTCACCATAGTTCGTCTTTCCAAAAATAAGTCTTTGTGCCAGCCTGCTTCCACTAGAATATATGTAAACCTGAGGCAACATAGAAACAGTAAATAATGGCACAAAAAGATTATGCATAATCAAGAAATTGAAAGCCTTTTGAGTCACACTCAACAAGTTCATGGAACTCAGCTATTGTATTTCAAGGATCAATCCTTCTGGTGAATTTATACAATGGATCTCAAGCTCTTCAATGCCACTAACAACTATTAGTCATATGCCAACCTCATCATATACCCCTTTTTTGAATGACATTTAGTTTTTTGTATGTAGCAGATTGCCTAATATTCAAACTTGTTTATAAGATCCATAATAGATGTTCTTACAAGGAACTATATATTAGCTAATAGACTGTGTGCAACACTTTTTTACAAATTCATTAATTAACTATCTAATACATAGAGTCCAAGAAGCTATAGTCTTGCAACATAACTTCAGATTTAAATACCATTAGGCCGGTTATTAATAAGAAATATTTGACATCAGCAGTAACATCCTCTTCTGTATACAATGATAACATAGTTCACAGTAATGGAGAATTTCAAGATAAAGATGGGTAACAAATTAGTATGTGATCATTTGAAATTACTGTTTGAATCATTCAAACTTTGAAAGGTAACTTGGCCACATGGACAAGTGGAATCCAAACTGCAGCTATGACATTACATTAAACTATAAACAATATCCCCTAATAAACGTTGAAAATACAAAAAGGAAGAACCTTTATGCCCAAAGCATGCCACTTCTCCAATGCTTCTGGAACGTCATCATACACCACTCCTTCCAGCTCATTGTTCTCATATCCAGTTCTCCATATATGACCCTACATTAAAAAATCTTGGTAATATCACAGGGATACACTTTATACCAAGCATATCAATATCATGGTTACCAACTTTATGTTTCTGAATACTTACTTGCAATTGTTTTAATGCAGTGATCTTCCGATCTGCTTTTATCATCGCTTCCACATTAGCAACCAAAGCTGCAATTACCTCCTCTTTCCCAGCATCATCCGTTGGAATAGGAATAGCACCATCAACACCTTGTGCCAAATCATCTTCAACCTGCAAAAAGAGATTTGACAGCACATCAACATATTTTAAAAAATCCCTGAACTACTGAACTCATAAATTAATGGCAACAATCAACCCCATATAAAAAAGTCCACCAAAAACTGCTAAGCCTGGTCATTCAACTCCACTTTATACTGTTTTGAGTTGACTTGTTACAGGAAAAATGGAAGCACTGCAAGGAAGAGCTTCATCAGCCCATTGATTACATCACAATCCCGTGCTTCACGTTAGAGCATGTCTCTACTTGCTAAATTTGTCAAATTTCTAAGATTTGCAATCCTTCGACAGCATGTCTGCAGTTTTTCTGGTACATCCAAAAATTTCAGGGCATCTATTATGATTTTGTTCCTAACATGTCCTTGTACAATATAGAAAGAGTTGCCATCTTTTATCTCTAGTTAAACTTTTGGCGTGCTTTTTTTTTCCTTTTCGTTCTTTTGTTTACTGTGCACAACCACCATAAGATATTTTGTCAGGGATGCTGGAGAGAAAGGAGAACATTAAGTTTCAAAAACTATTAGCAGCTAACTTCTGTTCATGCTTCCCCTAAATGAATAGCAATCCTAATCATCATTTCAAACAAAATTTCCAAAGATCAATGTTAAGATTCCACTAGTAGCCTGCAATAAAAGGCAAAATCAATCTGGTATGACGTGAATTACAAGCATACCAAAACTTCTAATAATAAATCTTACTTGTGTGCGCAACAAATTTATATCATCTTGAGTTTCTGCAGTATCATATGTTGCAGACAAATGCCTCCCAACATTATCACGGGCATATGGAAATAGAACATCAGCAACAAATGTTATTGGAGTAGTAGTTCCCTCAATGTCAAGTACAATGCAACGCTGCAACCAAATAATTTGAAAAATAATAATGTTCACTTGATAAGACATAAATATTTGATAATAGATAACAACATTAACAGTACATTTCAAACCGCAAGGGCTTGGGTCCAACATAAATCACAAGTTCTATTAAGCCAGTATAACCCACATCAAAATTAAAATGCAGAGAATATAAGTAAGTTGAGGACATCGTTTTAATAACTTACTGGCAACGGTTCAATTCTGTTATTTGAATTATTCATGCCTGCCTTAACCTTGACATTTTGAATCAGGCCATGGTTTGGAGTAGACCAGTCTAGGCCTATTTGATGAAGTTTGATAGCAGCATCAAACAGATAGTGATAACATTCAGCCTGAAAGATTAGAGAAATTTAAGTAAAGCTCCAAAAGGGAACATCAAAGCATTCTGTAAGGAATTGAGGATACATACACGCATACAGCTTGTTTTGGGCTCAAACCATACAAGTATAACTCTCTCAAATATATCATTTTATAATACTTAGGATTGTATAACAGCATAGAGCAGGAGTAGAGTATGTTGCATTGCATCAAACAACATTTTGTCTTGAAGGTCTGAAAGATCATTTACTATTGTGCTGCTCATATTATGTCTAATACAAAATTCAAGGTATCAAAAAGATCAGATATGCAAGGCAAACCAAGAAAAAAGGGTAAGAAACCCCACAAAAGTAGGCTTTCATTGAAAAAGCTACTCAAGCACTTATCAGTTATCATATATGTGGGGTCTTTGTTCTAAATTTTGAGGGGTGGGGATTCCAAGCTGCTGTATATCCCGAGATTTTCCTTGCTTAGCAAAATAAGACCAGTTTTAGGGTTCCATCAACAAAATTCCTAAGCTTTCTGCTACAGCGCCTTACAGAAAATGATATAGCAACAACAAGAGAGTCAGAAGGGGAATTGTGAAGGTTAATGCCCATTTCTACACCACATAGCTGATCTGCCAAAAAGTGCAATAATAGCAAAAACTAAACATCAAATAATAATAAGAAACTGGAAAGGGAATCTTTTAACAAGAGAACAAGAGAAGCCCTTTACATAGCTAAAGTTATTGCATCATTTTATCAATAGTTTGAATGGCTTCCCACATCAATTATCAATTGAGTTCCAGAAACAATTGCAGGTATCACTGAAATACTTGCAGCAGCTTAAGCTATGCCTGTGTTAACTTTGCTCTTCAACTTCACCATTAGTAGGAAATTATCATATGACTCAATGATTAAGAATTTTAGATTCACTTCATATTTGCAGCATCTCCAAATAGCTAGCATAAAAACATTTGATGACAGATAACTTTTCTGATTGATCAGGTCCTTTATCACTAAAAATACAATCAAGATCATGTTATCAGTGTTAGATAATAATATAAATCATATCCACCCCTAAGGCTAACTTTTGGGTTGAGATGGCTTTGACATGGTACAAGTCTTGATGACAGTGCCCCCCCCCCCTTTTTGATAAATTAACACAGTAATGTGCGAATAAAAAATTTTTGGGGATGTGTAGATAATAATATAAATCATTCGACCCACAGGCTTCCTTGGGTTCAGATGGTTCTTTGACAGATCCGCCAACTTAAAAAAAAAAAAAAAAAAAAAAAAAAAAACCAAAAAAAACATGATATAAAATTATTGAAATTTCAGTGCAGGTGCCAACTTCATTTAGATCATTGACTAGGAGTCACAAACCTGGGTTTTGGCACTGATCCATGAGTCTCCCCATATATATATGCCATGATTGCGAACAAGCACAGCTGTGGTTTTTGGGTATGCTTCAATCTAAAAAACATGAATGTGTTTTAAGTAGTTCAGAGCATATCCCACTGAATAAACAAAAGAACTGGAGATCTTTAAGGTAAAAAAATCTCAAAGAACAGTAAAGGCATGTTCTAATTGGCAAGTTTGGGTTATGCCACTCATCAGTATAACAGTGAGCTACTGAAGTATAATCATCAAAAGATTACTGAAACAATCATCCATCATCAGAGCACACAAGGAAAATGGCAGAAGGAAACAAGTAGATTTTTCTCCTTCTACAAACACTACATGATGAAACCATAGATCTACACATAGTTAGGTCCAGTTCATAAGAAATATTTGATTATTTGCTCCCGCATTATCATTGTGTTCCACAGATGAGCATAGAAAGTCACACGTTAGAAACCAAGCAACAAATTGTAGATGCCAACAAATTAAAGAACACACAGCTTTAGCAAGAGAGTCTGTAAGCTCGTTTTCATAGGCAGTGTTCTCTATTATTGGGACAACAAGTTCGTCATAGTAGCCATGGCCTTGAATTCCTTTTATCATCTCCATATGAGTGATCTGTAAATGTAAAAAAAAAAAATTCAGAAGCAAATCAACAAATGCAATGAAAAATGAATAGCGGTTGGAAAAAACAAATCATGTGATGTTGTGTGCAATGTTTAGTGATGCATGACTACAAGATCTGACTTTCCAGGATGCATAAACAACCAATCAAAATACAAACCCTCTTTTAACAAATTAATACAGCTAATAGCTGATACTCTGAGATGACAGTACTGTCACTTTTTCAGTAATAATGCCACAAAGAAAACCCACCATCTTGACTCAGGAAGGCTACAATTGTAGGAGAAATTTATTTGGTTAACTTCACATAATCTATTAGAAACCTAATGCCACTATAGGTTCAAAAAATCTGAAAAATGACTACCCACTTTGATCCAATTGGTTGAATTTATAAGGTTTTCAACCCCTACCCATTTGCCTTACACCCCAGTAACAAAAAACTAAGGAATTTACATTTACTGATAGGATTATGCTTTGCTACTATCATCATTTAGTATGGTCAGAATGGCCTCTCGGATTGGAAAACACTCGTTCATTTAACAGATATGTTACTTAAATGTAATCTGAAACAAAAATAAAATAAAATAAAATATTTTGCTGCATGTTTATATCTAATCTGTGTCCTTGTGCATTTGGATCACTGATGATTCATCCTGTTCTGGCATCACAAAACCACGCTTTCAACCAAGATAACATCCTCAATTGTCATCTTTCCCCGTGACTTAGAGAGCAAATGCTGAGTCCACATGTGCAATAAAATCATGGTCTATTTCTCAGATACAGGATTCCCCAAGGCTCCACGAGATAGATCTTGAAAATATCAAGGACAGAAGGTGGATCTCTTTTGGTGGGGAGGGGTGTTAAGAAAAAAACAGTTATAAATTTGAAAATTACAACCACATGTAAATTGTAAAAGAAAGACTTACCCGGAATTCTTTTGATAATGGATTGATCATTGTTACAAGACAGGATTCCATCCCATGACTGTGAATGACGGCTCCTGCATTACGCATGTCATATGCCTGCATTACACCACAAATAACTTTTAATTGTGACTCATGAAGAAAATGCAAAATTACTGTACTGATACATAAATGTATTATAGCTACTATCACAGTTAAGAATTCATAAAACCATGCCTTTTTCACTAATAAACCACTTTTTAAGATTTAAACGTTATTGATAATTCAAACTCCATTCCTTATGTGCTATCAAATGGAAGACATACTCGAGTAATTATTAGCTACTGAAAAAGAACACGAAACTGGTACCTTCAAGAAAAGTGGAGCACAATCAGAACACTTGGGAGGCTTGTATGGGTAAGGTTTCGGAGATGGTGAAGACAATATAGACCCATTTGTAGCTAAGACATACATGTCCTCTGGTTCCATTCTCTCCTTCTGCACCCCTGCCCAATACAACAAATATTCAAGTTAGCTTCAATAAAATTACCAGCAATCAATAAAAAGCCATAGAAAATACGTACTAAGACCAAGAAAAAGCAAATTAAATTGACACAACCACGTGAGGAACTAAGCACATACACAGACAACTGGGCTCCAGTATCAAATACACAACAATAAAGAAGCAATAAAGCACAACATACAATCAAATTAAGGAGGGGAAAAACCAGAAAGCAAAACCACATAACCAGCCACAAACACTAACAAGACCAATCAAGAATCCATAAAAAAACAAACTTTTAACACATAAACCAACCCTTAAAAAAGCAAAAGAATCAAAACCTGAATATTAGTATTACCAGAAGGGGACATGAGGATAAGCTGTTGGCGCTTAGGGATAGAATCATCATGGGCCTTGATGGTGATGCTGCCACCGGTCCCAGAAACCCATCCAAGGGTGTAGAATTGTTTGCAAAGATCAGCTATTAACACCCTTGTGTCTTTAACTGCTTTGCTTTCCAAATAAGCCTGTGATGCCACCTTTGCTGCCGCCATTCCTCCTCCATTCACTGCCACTGCTGGTGGGGCTGCTGCCATTTGCTTGCTTTCTCTTTCTAGAGAGAGGATAAAAACAGAGATTCTAGAGAGAGAGAGACTCCTACTTTATTTAGTTTTTTGCTTGAATGTGCTAAAGTTTTGATCTTTTATGGCAGAGAGAGTGGTGGAGAATATGATTCTGCTGTTTAAGGTAAGTAAATTAATAATTACTCTGTGTTGACTCAGAGTATGAAGTTTTTGGGCCTTATTGGACCCCGAAGGGCTGCTAAAGTAAGGTATTATTTATTAGGTCAAACTAGATTATTTACATGCGAAAAAGATTTTTTAATATAAAAACATTTTTAATTATTAACATTATGTAAATGAAGTTTTCATATAGAAATAATATAATTATCATTTTTTTAATGTATTAATACTGTAGCAGTCATAAAATTATAATTTTTAAGTTTTTTTATTCCTATAAAATAGCATAATTATAAATGTTGCCAAATTTTTTATTATAGAAGTGGAAAANATTATAGTTTTTAATTTTTATTATAAGAAAAAAAATTTATTATATTTTTTTTCTTGTTGTACTTTGTATTTTTTTTTCATTTTAAAATTGGTTTATTTATTAAAAAAAATTCTTATATTTATTTTTTTTAGTTTTTCCTTTTTTTTTCTTTACATAGTTTTTGGGAAAAAATATTATTTTTAATTTTTTACATTTTGAAAATTTATCACTCTACATTTGGCCTATATATACTATTCTTTTTTTTTTCTTATCTTTATTATTTAGTAATTTTTTTTAATTTTTTTTCTTTACTTTTTTTAGAAATTATTATACAAAAACTAAGGAAAAGTTATTTCATTTTAGCAATTACAAACATTATTCCATTCTTCTACTATATTGAAAATTAGCTTAAAATCTTATATTTTTTATTAATGCATACGATCTTTACTATTTTGTATTATATGCAAGCATTGACTTTTTGATTTACAGTTATATTTTTTAGTTGATGTCAAAAAACGCGTTAATAACACCTATATATTAATTCTTTTATGATAAAAAAAAATTAGTTTACTTGTTGTGAGGTAAATTAAATAGACGTGTTACTAATTTGCTTTTTTTTTTTTTGCATTTATTGACACAAATGGTTCTCAATGTATTTAATTAAATACATACATAGGCCTTTTGATTTATAATTATAAAAAAACACACTTGAAAAGTTGGTATTTTTTTTTACCAAAAAAATATTCGACCCACGACAAAGCGCAGGTTAAAAAACTAGTTTTTTTAAGAAGGAAACAAAATTAAATTGTATGGGAGTTAATTTAATACGACTTGATTGATTTGATGAGTTTAAAGGCAACTCGAACAATTGATAAAAATATATTTTTACTAAAAAAATTTAAGATGATATTTTAAAAAAAAAATATTGAGATTGTAATATATTTGATTAACTCAAGTTAACTTGAGTTAACCTGCCAAATCTACAACTAGACTATGAGACTATGATAACCCTATAAAAAATAAATCAAAATAAATTATGATGTTTAATTCTCAATCAACCTAATAATGAAAAAAATCATTTAAAAAAAGAAATAAAACAACCTAGTTTAACCTGTCAAACTCGTGACTTGAACCATGAGACTGAAATAACTGTATAGAAAGTAAATCAATAAAAATCATGAAGTCCAATTCTCAATCAACTTAATGTTAAAATTAAAAAAAATAAACAAAAAAATGACCTACGTCAATACAAATTAACCCGCCAAACTCATAATCAGGATCATGGACTGGGATAACCTCATAGAAATTAAACTAAAAAGCAACTCAAGTCAACTCAGGATAACTTGCAAAACTCATGATTCGAGTTATGAGATTGTGATAACCTAATACAAAACAAATAAAAACATATTGTGAAGCTCAATTATTAATCAAGTCATTGTTGAATGGTGAAATTACGGGGGGGGAGCCAATCTAAAAAAAGATACAATAAAACAACCGGATTCAATCTAAGTTAACCCGCAAAACTCGTGACCTGGAAGATCAAGATAACTTCAAAGAAAATAAACCAAAATAATTATAAAACTTAATTCTTAATCAACTTAGAGTGTGTTTGGTATTGCGGTGTTGTTGTGGTTGTGATTTGAAAAAATTTGTTTTATAAAAAGTACTTTTAGTTGATGTTGGTTTGAAAAAATAAGTGTTTGGTTAAAACTGTGGTTGAAATTAAGGTTGAAGAAAAAGTAGTTTAATGTGTTTGGTTAAGAATGCTTTTGAAATTGAGATTATAAAATAATTTAAAAATATATATATTAATATTGATGGTTTTAAATTTAAATATTGTAGAATTAATTACTCCTATTACATCATGAAATAAATAATACTTTATATAAAATATTTTTTTATTATTCCATTAAACTATTTATAATTCCATTACGTACAAAATTCATCCGATAAGAACTACAGTTTTCATAATTTTTTGAGTGTGTAATAAAATTAGATAAAATATTATCAGGTATAAAATTGATATTACAGTGCGAGTGAATTTAATTTACTCTATACTAGTTTTTCGGGAAAAAAATTATTGTTCACATCACAGTGTGAATGAATTTAATTTACTCTAAACTAGTTTTTTTTAATGTTAATAAAATTAACACAGAAAAAAAAAACCGTGTGAACAGTGCAAGTGTGACTTGCACTGTTCATTATTTTATAAGTGAACAGGGCAATTCTCTTGCACTGTTTACTTGAACAATGTACCAATATACGTTGTTCATGTTAATTGCACTGTTCGGTGAACAGTGCAATTAGCATGCACAGTGCGTGAAAAGGCAGGATTTCCTTGCTTTTCATTAACAGCGTTTCAGACGCAAAAATTATATGGGACCCATGCACAGTAAATCACTTTTTTTCATTATCAAATGACTGCAAACAACATTTTAATTAAAACACAGCCGCAGCCACGTAAACAAACGGCCTCTTAATAGTGGAGGCTGAAATTAAAAAAAAAAATCAATGAGTTAATTGGGCTAACTCATCAAACTTGCAACTTGGATAATGAAACTAAGATAATCATATATAAAGCAAACTGTAATACATAATGAAGTTCAATTTCTAATAAACTAAATGTAAAATGAATAAAAATAAAAAATAAAAAAAATGATGAAGTGGTGCATATATTTGAATAACTATAATTTTTTTATGTTTGAAAAATAAATTGAACTGATACACTACGTGGCAATATAGTGTAGAATTAAAGATGTGTTGTGATTAAATGGCATGGAGTTTGTTTCGGTTTATTTTTACTAATTGATCAGCATGTATCATACCATTTATTATTATTATTATTATTATTATTGTTGAAGTGCCTTAACTTGAAAATCATTACCATTCAAAATATCATTAGCCTACATAAAAGAGACTAAAAAGAAAAAAGAAAAAAGCAAATAAGAAAGAAGAAAACAATTTGTGTAAAGGTAAGGAAAATAGGCTAATTTAGCTACGTTTTTATTTATTTATAAATCAATTAATGGATAGGAGAAAAAAGCCCACAAACTCTACCATATCATATCAAATATACTTTAAAGTGAAATTTTAATATATATATATATATATATAATTTAAATAGCAGCTTATTTGAAATTTTTATCATGTTCTTCAATTTTATAATAATTTTAAAAAATAGAATTGACATACTTCATCCTTTTTTGTTTTAACAAGATGATATGCATATTTAGTGAAAAAAAATAATGATTGTAGCTCCCTCAATATACATGCATGATTATTGATAATCATAAACTAGAATATCTAAAATAATGATCTTCGAAGATTTTATTGTAAGAAGGCTAATTATTTAATAAGAAAATAATGATTATTCAAACATGTTCTACTTGAGATGTATCCCCATTTATGTTACCTTATGTTACTAAGCTTGAAGGAGTTGTCTCTTGTTACAATATCTATTATAAGAAGTAGCTTCAGTAACAACTTAGCAATAATAACTCCAATGACAGCTAGTAGAGGCAGTTGTAAGAAATGTGTTCAACATGTGATTGTTAAGTTAATAATTCACATGTGATTTATAGGTAGCTGGCAATTAAAGTTAGTTAGGAATGAGAAGTTAGTTAGCATAGTCAATTAGTATTAGAGTCAATCCAAGGCCTTAATCGATTATTTTTGGTTTAAAATGTTGGAGAACAATAAGATAAAGATTGTAGAAAAACATTTTAGAAAGCTTGATCAACAACTATAAGTTATTCATCAAAAATATCGAGAATCAATTGTTGATCAACAATAAAAGTGAAAAGAATAATGGATGGAGAAAAATAAATGGATTGGTCAAATCATTCTGCAAATTAAAGCATTAACAACTTAATTCTAGTCTTTTCTAACTAATTAGGTGACAGGGAGGGAAGTTGAAGCTAACTCCGAATGGATATTGAATACTCCACCAATAAAAACAAAAGTAAGCACACAAAGTAGTCAAGAAGTTGTAAAAAAAAAGAAGAAAAAATTGTCTATTAATAAGTGGGAGAAATGGCTCAGTAACTGATGGAGTCCCACTGCATCCAAGGATCAACACAATAATGAAAGGCATAAGCTCCTATGAAAGGCATAACACCACTGGTGACGGATTGATTCTAAACCCAAAAGGACAAATTAATGAAAAGATTAATAGTATTCAGGAAGTTGGTTTAAAAAAATTGCAAGTTTATTCATGGTGAAGTTCTTATGAGTTTACCAAAGGAAATTGAGGAACTTTATCTGCAGTAATAATAGGAGGATGATGAACCAAAGAAGAAAAGGTTAAAGCAAAAACTATCTCTAAAATCTATTTAGAAACAAAGTAGATTATTGGATTGCATTAAAGCACAACTACAGTAGTGGGAATTGGTTGTAATGTTATTACTTTCAGGCTGTAAGACTTGGTGGTTTCCCTATGGTAGACTTAGAACAAAGGGTAAAATGCTTGGAATGTCTAGAATAATGAAAGTTTCTCGATCTTGAACAATGTCAATGAGCAATGATTTGACTTAAACCAGTCCACTAAGCGCATTCCTTATTCATGTCCTTACTTAAAAAGATAAAAGATCAAGAAAAGGGCAATACAGTTTTGATCATGAGATTAATTCAATAGTTTAACTTGTTAAAGAAGATGTCACTTGGAAAAATCTAAAAGAACTCACTAATCAATTTTCTTATTTTTATATAGATTCTCGAGGACAAAATCTCTTGATAAGAAGTGGCTTCAAATACAACTTAGTAGCGGTAAATCTAGTGACAGTTAGTTGAGGCAATAACAAAAAAATAATTCAATATATGATTGTTAATAATTCATATGTGATTTGTAGGTAGTTGGCAGTTAAAGTTAGTTAGGAAAGAGAAATTAATTAACATAGTCAATTAGAATTTATAACATAAATACTATAATGTGTAATTTTAGGAAAGGTAAAATGTATTAGTTAACACATATGATTCTTTTTTAATTCTCTTCTTTTCTCTTCTCTAAACTTTCTTTTCTTCTCAAATCTTTGTTGTTAAATAAGGTTCAAAACATCTCTTCGCTCTTTTTTTTTTATTTGATTATTTAGAGCTATCAGTTGGTTGATTGGAAAGTAAAGTGAATTGGTGTTATGTTTTCCTTACTTGAGGATCAAACAATAAGGTTTTTCAAATGAAAATGTCTTACTCAAAGATTATTGTCATGCCTAAGGCGTGCAAGACAACTCAATGATGCACTAAGTGTCAACGCATTATTTTTATATGTTCACTAGAAAGAGATTCTTTCTTATTTTCATCCCGGTGTTGCGTTGGGTGTTCTTATGCTATGTAAATGTAAATTTTATTCTTGAGGTTTTTTTTTTAATTTAGCATGGTAAAAAAATAAAGAAAAAATGACACAATCCATGAAATATTAAGGAAAATGACACAATAATGCGAGTTACATATAACTCCAAACGAGTTAAAACCCCATTTCTAATTTCCTCTCCATTTCTTTCCTTATTTCTTTTCTCCTCCTCCACTACACCTCTCTCCACTATTGCCCCATCATGACCCACCCATCTCCCCTCATCGTGAACCACCAACTAGCAACTACGACACCATCCTTTTCTCTTTCCACCATGAAAATAAAAGACTCTTCACCCGTGAGTCTCTTTTATATTCTTAACTACCACTTCCATAACTATTATCCATAATCAACACTTAAAGGTATGTTAAACACTCCCCTCATATCAATTTCATAGGGTTTGTGCTAATTATTGATTTTGATTATTTTAAGGTTTAAAATCAGGGTTTCTTAGGATGATTTAGGGTTCTTATAAATTAGGTTTAAATTATATTAATTAGCTATAAAATAAATTAATTTGAGTTATTGATTTTGCTATTTATGAAGAAAATTGATGATTTAGGTTGTTGTCGATTGCGAATTAGAGTTTGAGGTTTTTTTTGTTAAATTACTAATTTTATCGAATTATGTATAAATTATGTTAATTAGTTATGAAATACATTAATTAAATTGATAATTTCATTATTTATAGAGAAAAATAAATTTGAGTTTTTGTTGATTATGTTATGTTTAAGGTTTATAGTTTTTTAGGTTAATTTAGAATTTTTATCAAGTTTGGTATAAATTATGTTAATTAGCTATGAAATACATTAATTGAGTTGATAAGTTCTTATTTATAGAGAAAATCGGTGGATTTGGGTTCTGTCAATTATGTTACTGTTTAGGGTTTTGTTGAACAAACAAATAGGCTTGGGTTTTGTTATGTTGTTTAACATAATGTCTCATAGTATTGTAATAGTATGCTTTTATGGTGTCACTATTGTTAATACCAATAATTGTATCACTTGCAATAAAGGAAGTAATGAGTTCCCAACTGCTACATTAGATAATTCTTTTATCGAACTGTCTAGAATGTTATATGATTTAATTAAATGGAATATGTTGAAAATTGAAGTCAAAATTAATTGGAGGATGCATCTAACTCGTTATATCGATGTACCCATTTGTAATAACATAAGCATGAATTTAATATTTGGGTTGACCAACTATAATCAATTGCAAATTTAGAGCTTCACTTGAATATTAGATCTAGTCAATGAAACTCTTCTAATATAAAGTTCATTTAGATGCCAAGTTACACTCGAAGAACCACATAAGCATAACGAGAAATTAATCCTTTTAGTGTAGGTGTTTATATAATAAACCTAACATTGACACAAGAAATTGTAGATAAGAAAACACGATTGAGTATTACATCCGCTTTATATTGTTATGAAGAATTTGAATCAAGTGATGACGAAGATGACCATCATATTGATAAAATTGAGGAAGATGAGGACAGTGAGTTAGTTGATCGACTAAACCCATTCATAAAACTTATCTCTTCTAAATTTGAGGATGTGAGTGAGTATGCCTAAACCACATGTAATGATTTGCTTTGAGTCATAAGAATTCAGGTGTACCGAGTGATGACTTGGATGTTGGAAAAAAACTCAGAAACAAGTTTGAATGTATTATTGTAGTTAAGTAGTGGCATATCAAGAATTCATTGTCATATAAGGTGTAATGTTCAACTAAAACTTTGGCACAATTGCAATGTATTCAAGAACTAGTAGGTATATGGTATTTGCGTGAGGGTTTAACCAAATGTAAGATTCATTTGGGATCTCAAAATTAAAAGGATTACACATGTTGAAACCCATTGGTTTTGCAAAACCACTATTATGAAAAATGACTCATTTCTCATTCTTGGAGTGATGTTGGCAATTATGAAAGACATAATGGTAAAGTTGGGAGGTTAAGTGCCTCGAAGTGGCCTTTGTGAATGATGAAATCGCTTTTCATGAACAAGGACATGTAGTCGGGGAGGCAAGTCCATTCACAAGTGATCTAAGTCTACAAGCTGGGGTGATTTAGGTGTTGACCACTCCACGAGTGCTACAAATCCGTCCTCAAGTTGGGTGAGTTAGGGTGTTGCAGACCCGTTCATAAACGCTCTAGACTTGTATACGAGTTGAGATGATTTTTAAAAGTAGTTATATTATATGCTTTAATGCTATAAAATTATGAATTTAGTTTAAATTTAATAAAATTTTCAGTGATTTTTCATTTGTGTTTAATTATAAATTCTGAATTATTAATTTTATTAAATTGTGAATTGAGAAATGTGATGACTTTTTAATTGTATAGGGTGTTGAACTATAAGTTATGTTTTGTCATTAAAATTATGAATTGTTGAGTTAATTTTTTATAGCAGAAAGTTGAGAGGCTGAAAAAACTATCAGATCAGTTTTTTTGTGAGTTGTAGATGTGATATGTGATTTGCTAAATAATATTATTTTTTTAATTATTTTGTATACCATATGATTTCTCCTATTTTCTTTATAAATAAATTCTTTATTTTTAGACTAAAAGTTTAGACCTTTATGATTTCCGGTTTGAGCATCATGTTTGTATCTTTGAGCTTTGTTTTGTTTCCCTAAATTAAACCAATTTATCTATTGACTAAAAAAAGATAATGATAAGGAAGTATCTAAAAGTTCGATTAATATTGTGATAATTATTTTTTATCAAAGTGTTTTTAGTTTGAAATTATATCGAAATGATAATTTTTTATTTTTTTAAATTTATTTTTGATCTTAGCATATCAAAACGATTTGAAAATACTAAAAAAATAATTTAAAATAAAAAAATTAATTTTTTTCAAATATTTTTTTAAAATATAAAAACAAATATGCTCTAAAATTATTAAATTTTTCATAGATTGATGTCTCAACTTTAATTTTTATTGAATAAGTTGCTCACAAAATCCTACCCTACTCGGTTTGGTTCGGTTAATTACTCCAGCAATGCAGGCTAGGCAGGATATATAACGAGCCCACAAATACATTTCCATTTCCATACTCTATCCTCTGTCTATCTACCTTAGCTATGTCTAGAGGAACAGACCGTCTGATAAAGAGTGCGAAGCAATTCGCTGACTTGCAATACAAGCTCTTCACTGCTCGATATGGACAACAATTGATTGACATTTTTGAGTTCCCAATAAAACTTGTCTTGTCTCCTTTCACTCTCGCCTTTGACATTGTGGGCTCTGCTCCTCGTGGGTTTGGTGTCCCTGAACTAATCTCCAAGCTCTCCTATGCTTCTATCTTTGTATAAATTCTCAAGCTTTATTAGTCTTTTATTATTTTGTGCCATTTATGTCATGTACACTGTGTTGGTTTTTGCAAAATTAGAGACTTTATTGGTTGTTTTTCATTTAACTACTCGTTTACTTAAATGGGCATTCTTGTTTCCCTGGTTAATGATGTTAATGTAAATGAGAAGTTCATAATTTGTAAGTAGGTACTGTGTTAGGGTGAACATTTAAGGATTTGGTTGTTGGTTTTGAGGTAATTTTGTCGTTTGACTCAATTGCTTCTCAGGTTATTTTTCATTTTTGTATAATTTTTGTTTTGGAAGTTGAATGCTATGATTGCTTGCAAGTTCAGTATGTTTGGTGGTAGATTGAGTTTGTGGGTGGTTTTGGGTTTTTTTTCCCTTTCATGAACAAAGAATGTCCAAGTTTAAATCTTGCGGGGTTGTTTTAGTTTTATTGTGTTGCATTTCTCCTTGGCTTAAATGGGATACCTGGTTTTTGGTCTATTTGTCTCAAGTTGAATTTGTACTTTAGGATTTCATATTGGTGGTTTAAGCTTTGATGATGATTTATTGGCATTTTGGATCATTTGGTTAAATGCTAATAATGACTCCTTCCTGAAACTGCAACTTTTTGCTGGAACAATGTACCTTTGTGCAATTTGCTTTTCGTTAAAGAGGTTCTGATGGCAGGACAAAACCTACATCATCTATTTCTTTCACTTCATGTGTGGATAAATTGCAAGCATTTTTTAAAGTCATATATGGTTGGGAACAACATCCTAGAGATCATTGCTTTTTATGCAATTATTTGTGTTTGCAGAGTAGGCGCACTTTCTTACAATCTCCTTCCCTTTTTTGCTACTTTACTCGTCATTTTGGGTGAACATTAGTTTTCTTATCTTCTTTGCAGGCTATTGCTACTTTGGGGACCTATGATATTGCCTTGGAGATGGGAAAGAAAGTGATATGTCAAAGGTACTGACCCTTGCATATGTCAATAATTTGTTCAATTCTAGTTTGATAGCACTTTTCATGATAGTATTATGCTATCCGTTGTAATTTATAGAACTTTGAACACTGCTTTCTCCATCTATGTAGTATGTAGTTGAATATCCTTCTCGCTGCTAAATTATGATTTTGTGACGCAATAAGTTAAATTTTTATATTCAATCTAATTTAAAACATCTTATGCTTTGGGACAACTTTTTCCAAAGCAGCCTTAGAACTTGTATTTTTAATATGTCTATTTTGCAGAGTGGGTTCCCTTGTTTGTCATCTAAATGATACACTAGATGCCCGTGGATGCACATTTGCCCTTTCAACTTGCCAGAATGAATTAAATATGATGCACGACTGTGAATAGATTTTTCCCATTTATTAACATTCTGAATCGTTATATCATTCTTGTATTCTAATAGCCTTGTCTTGGTTGTGATGTCCTTCACATGATAATCAAACTATTGTTATAGAAGGCCTCAGGAAGTTTGATGATGAGCCTTCTTTATGGAAAACTCAAAGATGCAACTTATATTAATTAGCGGAACTGTGTAAACTTTGACTAAAAAGTGTGATATTGCATCATATCTAGTTTTCTTTCCATATTGTTCATAATAACGTATATATCAAATTGTTCATGTGGGAGTTTTAGGGACACCCGAGCTGAAATATTTGAACTTGCCATTTTTTTATCAATTTACTGTACAGATTTATTTTTGACTAGGTGGTGAAAATATTCTTCTCATGAATCACTGAACTTTGTTCTTAAGATTCCTTAGGTTTCTTATTTCTTTATTATTATGGTCTTGTTGTAACTTGTGCTGAGAGTGGGAGTGCCCCCCTTTTTTTAACTGGAAGCAGTGCAGCATACTGTTTCAAAGGACTGAAAATTACTCCTTTATATATATATATATATATATATATATATAAAGAATTAAAAAATTATGAAATTTTTTGAATAAAAGAAGGATGAAGTTGTATCTAATATGGCTTACTATTTATAATCAATCCAGTCTCCTCGAAAAGTGGTAGAAATGTCTTATTAAATTGGTGTGTTGTTTATTTGATTGGCTTGTGCATGCAGGAATTGTCAGACTTGCAATGGATGGCAGGCATTACAATGTAATATGTGCAAAGGAGCAGGGAAGGTTTATTATCAAGTAAAAAATTACACCTTGAGAAGGTAGTTAATGGGGTAAAGCTCACCAAAATAAAATCTTGTGGTACTAGAGAAAACCAGACTCTCACTGACTGAGTAATATTGATTAAACATGCATCGAAACCTTTTACAGGAGGCTACATAAAACCTGTAATGTGAAAACTGCTATGGTGCATGTATGTGGCGGCACTACAGCCCCACTCTAATAAATTGGCATTACTCTAGTTATGAATTTTCTATCGCTATAGCAGAACACATGACTTGCTACTTGCTAGATTGTTTTTATCTTGTTTCATGACAAACTGTAAATACTTGTTGGGCCTAGTTTTAAAATATGTGGTCAGCTGGAGTTTTTAACCTGGTTGGAACTTGGAATTAAATTATTTTAGTTCTCAAGGACTATTGTTTTGTATAAATGGTAAATGTATCAGGTTTACAGTCAATAGATTGTTGGTTTGAGAATGGAGAGCAGTTACCTAGACCAAATATGTTGAACTTTGTTGGATAGACTAGGGCCAGCTGGTTACTTTTACCTGATTTAAGCTGCATATTTCATAGTTTTCAAATACCATTATCTAATTTACGGTAAAATATCTTGAGTTTGCAACCAACAAGTTGCAGTTTTGGGGCTTGAGAGCAGTCACTTCATACATGCAATGTAGGATATTCTCAGAGTTCCTTTCCTAGTTCCTAGCATCCTACTTTGAGAAACACAGTGGGCTTCTTAGTTTCTATAATTCTGTTCTTCACAGTTGCCTCTTCACCAATCTTACGGAGATTATTTTATGGTAACAAAGCAAATATGCTTGTAGCAAAAGTTATTTTTGATTGGCATCATTACCATTAAAGCGTAATTTACTCTTTTCCAATGAGTTCTGTAACTGAAAGTATAGTGCTCTTGAGTTGATCATGTCCCCTTTTTTTTTTTTTTTTTTAATTTTTTCCCCCCATCTTCTATGGATACTTTTGCAGTGGTGAGAAGGCTACAGCTGAATGCATTGCAGATGCCATTGCTGACAACCGGGCTGAGCTGGTGCACCTTCCCTCCTCCATGGATCTTAACATGCCTTTGCCATCTAAGGACTGTCCAACTTGTGATGGAACAGTAAGACTTATATTGCCAAGCATGTCTATCCAAGTTTCTAAAATGTTCTCACCATCCCCGTATATTATTATTGATATTGGTAGTTTGAACCAGATTCTCTCTGGTTGTAATCAATTTTGGTTTGAAATGCACATCTTCACCTTACAATGTAGCCCCTTTTGATATAGTTCGATAAAATACACATTTTACCATTCTTGTGACCTATCTTTGTAACACTAATTAATGTAGTGGTGTCCATGGCACATATTGTTCCTACCTTTGAGCACAAGCTGGACCATTTTTCTGTACTTGACAGATGTATGTTATGATCTTTGGGTGCAATATTTATTGATGTTGCAGGGTGTAATGAGCTGCCCTGAATGCAAAAACAAATTACAAGTCAGGATCTCTGCTGATGATGTAAGTTTTTTTTTTGGTGAATTTGCTGATGCTGGGTTTTTGTTTATTACTTTAATTTGAATACAATCAAGTAGCTCCAGACTTTCAATGAGATCTGCTGAGTTTTTACCAATAACATAGTTGACATTGAAAGGAAACAATCCTTGTAACCGACATCTTATGTTGCTATGCATGGCTGTGCAACTACCTTAAAAATATAAGTCTTTGATTGTTCTAGAGTTAAAAGTCCTGAACTAAAAGCTTGACATATCAAAGCTGTGTTCCATCGTGGAGCTGAATGGCATTACGCTGTAGTGAAATAGCTGTTTTCTGGTGTAGTGATTTTGTGATCCATTTAGATCGAATGGAAATTCTTGAAAAAAAGAAGAGAAGATTGATAATCCCAGATGAATCTGAATGGTTGGCCACCAAGTAATATTCAACAACAGAATTATAGTAAACAAAATGTCATTAAGATAACTGAACATTGAGAGTTGATGACTCAGGGTAAGTGTATTTGGCCAATTATTTGGTTGCACCATTGCTGATAAAACAAAATAATAGCCGCAACAGATAGTAAATTATGAGGGTGCATTCAGATTATTCAGATGTGGTCTATATTCTTGTCAAGTTTCTATTGTTTATGTGTTTGAAAAATCTAGTCACTGGTTTTTATTGGGTTACCCTGTGTGATTTACTTTATTGTTCAATTAATGAAATTATCCATCCTTGAATGGTTTGTCTTTCTGCAGATAATGGAGCCCCCATGGCAAGCCTACAATGTCCTGAGAAAGATGGAGTATCCCTATGAGGCTAGTATAATGCCACCTTGAAGTTTTTGAAGTTTCTTTGCCTCTAGCCTAAGATTTAGAGAGTCTTGTAGCATTATTACTTTAATTAGCCCGCTGGAAACCAGTCATCATAATTATGAATATAAGCCATTTAATTGCCCCATTTATTTATTGTGTTAAATTCCTAGAAAAATATAAGCCATGTTAATTTCTCATCATCATCTCAATGAAATACTTTAATATTATCATGATCAAACTAGTCATCCTTTTGACTTCATACATAGTCTTGCATGAATTGGACTATGATACCCATTATGATTTACAAGCAATTGAGAACATTTATTGTCTTCTTCAGATGCGTATAGGATCAATTATGGGTTGGCAAATTGGTCATGGTTAGCCCTAGAATCCTAATTAATGAGATACCTTTGCATCTTCATGGTTTGCTTATATTCCTTTTCTTTTCTGATCTGCTTTTTATGTGGGAGTCTACTCATGTTTGGTGTTTAGATATCCATTGGAGAGTGATCATTATGATTTTTTATCTGATAAATTAGGGGATAGCATGATTTTTGAAGTGGAGGCATGTATATTTGATTTCAGTTTATCATGTTAGAAAATAATATAATTTTGACCCTTCGCTGTTTCAGCATATAGTTGATAGCATGAGAGACCCCAGCATTGCTGCATTTTGGTTATTTTCCTTTCCTGAGATTATGGGTGGCTTCAACTATGATGGTGATGTCAAACAGAAAATTTGGTGGCAATACAAGGTTCCTAGTCCATTTTGCTTCCTCTGTCTCATCTGTTGGTTGGTGTTGTTTTCTATTTCATTTCCTCATTTTCTTATGGGATGCTGTTCCTTGAAAAGTTCACGCTTCTTTGATTAAGCTTCTGCAACTTTAACCCATGCTATGGAAAGAAGTGCTGACATGCATATGCTAAATATATTGAATGTTTCATAATCCATTTGAAAAGTCTAAGCTTATATGACATGAACTCTGGAACCTTAGCGCATGCTAAATGTAGAGTTGATGGCATGCATATCATATATTCATTGAACAACACTTGCTAAACAAAGAAGTGACTAATGTGCATCCCTATATGCAGTCTTTTAGCAAGTCATTTCTACACTTCACTTTCTTATTTTTTAAAAAAGAATCCGAATCTAAGAAAAAAAATTATCCTATTCCATTCCAAGATATTGAAGTTCTTTTAGGACTGGAAGTCAAACTGGCAGGCCTGTTACATTTGTAGGAGTTTTTCAAAGCTTGATTGTCACAGTTCATTCTTTTAATGGTTTGGTTTTCTGTGTTGAGTTTAGGAATCAATGAGGTATGATCAGCTACGAGATATGGTAGCCAAGCGAAATCCTGGTTGGGAGCACTTGCAGGAAGTAAGACTATCTTCTTACTTTAAAAGAATCTAATCATGAACTTCATTGGCACATTAAATGTGTGATCTTCTTTATGAGATTATTTGGTGCATTTAAGAGGAAAACAAGAGCATATAGTCAAATTCTTTGCTTCCCATCCTCTCTGTGTGCTTGCTATACTCACCTTTCTGGGTTTCCTTGTAAACTGAAAAGATTGCTATTGTTGTATTTATTCTGTGCTGTGGCCACCTTATTTTAGTCAATCCATCTAGAAGCAAATTTCAACTGGTTTTGCTACTTCCCAATTTTGTGGTTCTCCATATTCACAAATGTTTTATCAAAATGGTGGGGCACAAACTTATAAGCTTAAAGCTGAGCGAGGTTCATTGGCATATAGTATAGGGTGTCCTTAATGGTGCAAATTCATAGAATTGCCTGCCAAGCTGTTCTGTTTACACCTTGCTCTGGTATTCAGTCATTAACTCCACAACTCTTTAATGTTCAAGACTAAAGCAACAAAGCTAGCAAGCATATTGAGAAGTAAAACTTGCAGTAATCTACTGACTACTTCCGTTGCTAGTAGCTTAAATAATTTTTGAATGGATTAAATAGCCAACCTGCCCTGATCATTTTATCTATCTGGTATCTACATAATGATTGATTAGGTTTGAGGTCAAAGCCTGGAAGTTGAATCTCTGCATTAGAGAGTATACCGGGGGTTCATCCAGGGGAAGAATTAGTATCTGTCATCTAAAATGTTGGCAGTGTGCATACACACAAATTACAAAACCTACAGTGTGTCAAGCTTTTGTTTTTTCATTTTATTTAAACTCTTTCGAGTTTAAATTTGTACTTGGTGGAATTGCATATAGTTCATTGTTTTGCTAAAACTGTCATTTGAGTTCATTGATCATTCGCAGGCCCTCATCTCCATAGATCCTGTTCGTGCCAGGGATGATCCTGTTGTTGTGAAAAATGTCCCATACTACAAAGCCAAGAAGACACTGGAGGCAGAGGTCATGAAACTTGATCCACCACCTCGGCCACAAAATTGGGGTGTGAGTATTCGTTGTACCCTATGGTTGCAAACTTCGATGCATGTTCACATTCTGACATATTATTTCAATAGGGAGAGAAAAGATTCAACTAGTATCTAAAGCATTGACAATTACATATACAACCCTTCAATAGGTTTCTTTTTTCACTGACTGAGAGTAACTCAATCATCATCCATAAAAAAAGTGACTGCTCCATAGTTGAAAATGGAGCCCCGAGGAACAAGCACAGTTTCCTTTAGTCCTTGTTTTGAGGTACTTGAAGAACTTGGTGGTACAGATTGGGTCTTGATCAAGCATATTCATGGTGGCACTGACAAAGTACAATTGAGTCTTTGATCAAAGTACAAATTGGTGGAATGGGCACGATTCAGATTATAGTTTCAAATCTTGTTAATCAAATCAACTCAACTAAACTTAATTCCAAACTATTTGGGATTGGTTACATAATTCGCTATCCTACATTCCACCTGGTCTTGGATGTTAGGACCTATTTTTCAACCAGTCTTTTAGAAATCAGATTCCTTCTTAAAACTTCAATTTGTCATTTGTTTGTCTCTCTATCCTACCCCTTTTATCCCTTCTACTTGAGTGTAGCTAGCTTCAACCCAAGTCATTTCTGGTCAATCTTTCACCTCTTTCACTTTTTGCTTAGTGCTTGTTTGGCACTGCAGTAGCTTCTGCTTTTCAAATTGCTTTTAGCTTGAAAAAAACATTAAATTGATGTTTTTGTAGGTGATTTTCGATGGTTTTGATGTGTTATGTCAAAAATAAAAAACATTCTGAAAAAACATCATTTTGATGCATTTTAAATTGAAAAACACTTTTGAAAAGCCTTCACCACAATACCAAACACACATAATACTACCTTTTTTCCTGGCACAGCTAAAGATTTGTGTGGAACATGGCTGAATCATCTTAAATGACCTTTCCATACCTATTCTTTTAGTAGAATGTGTCTGTTCTATCATCTATATCAACATTCTCATTTTAGCTTAGCGTAACTGCCATTACAAATTTCCCACAAAATATCCCCTTCGACTTGATAGGTATCATATGATCTCACCATAGACTAATACACTCAATTTTGTTCAGCTTGCTCTATTTCTGGAGACAAACTCAATTTATACACTCAATTTCTAAATGCCTTGAATCATGTCCCCTTCTCGACTTCAAGCATTACTTCATTTGGCATGTGAACACCTCTTTTCAATATGTACTCTTTGAATATGAATTTGCACTGAAAGGGAAAAGAAAAGGGTATTTTGGCAGGCAATTCCTTTGCATGCTTTGGAGATGCGATGCACATGGAGTGTCTTGTTTCATTTTGAATGGTGATTGAGCTAATCATGATGCATTGGCAGGAGCTGGACCTTCCACTAAATGCATCATCATGGAGCGAGGAGGATCTTAAAAAACCAGAAAAGTTCTATGAGATGACTGTTCTTCTTAATGCACAGAGAGAAATTGCTGATAAAATTTTGGATTCACAATGGGAAACTAAATGGCGTCAAGAAAAGGTTGGTAAAGCTGCCTCTACTCCTCCTGTTTAACTTGTCTCATATTTCTCCAAACCTGTGTATATTACTTGCAAAATTTGTATGTACAGCGCACGCACACACATAATATGTGTGAAATACTGTGGACGACCATACAATAATGATGCATAATATGTGTGAAGGTTAACAAGTATTAAGAAGCTAAACCATTTTGAAATACTGTCGTTTTAGGTGAGAAAAGTTGTTTGCTAAAATAACCCGGCAAGATAAACGAAATCCCAAACGTTCTCTTGGGCCATTAATTCGTGAGAAATTTATGATAAAAAAAATACATGGATAAAGCCATCTAATTATGGCCGGGGGTCCTCTCTCTCAACTGAAGCTGCCATGTCATCATTCTTGTTTTAAAAAGGAACTTGTTTTGTCGCGAATTGTGTGAACTCTCTTGTTTGGAGAATTTCCTTTTCCCTGTTATAAAAGAAGCTTGGCACAAAGGGATTGTTTTTGGCTGCTTTATTTAGATTTATTTCCCAAGTCTAATGTTCAAGACTACAAATGTTTTTTCAAGAGAAAAGGGAACATTTATTTATTTTGAAAGAGAGGAGAGAAAACAAGATTTAAAAAAAACTAGTCATAGGAGAAGGAACCTCCAAAACGAGTGCAGAAGTTGAAAAATCAAACAAGGGACTTGCAGTCCCATGACCGTTAAAATACTCTAGAAATCTCAGAATGTACATCAGAAAGAATGCAAATTTAAATGTCTACTAATTCATCTCTTTCTTGCCGGTAGGGCAATGTTCTATTATGACCTTCACCTCACCCCTGGCCCAGGGCAAAAAACCCAGCCCCTTTGCATTCGTATTTGACCAATGAAAAATACTCTGAAGCATAACTTGAAGGAAAGGAGAAAATGTGAACTTTTCGCTTGGATGCGTGGCAAACTCTCTGGATGCTTTTCTGCAATTCCTTAAAGAAATTTATATGCATGTCTGCCTGTGCAATTATATACTCCCAGAGAATAGCTTTACCAATCCATCACAGCTTGTTTGATGCCATCTTTGTTTACTTTGTTATCTAATAAATGCCATTAGTCATCAACATCCTATACAATTTGATTTGCAGTTGAATGAAATGTTGGAAGAGAAGGTGCGGCCATACATTCAAAACATCAGCAATGGTGCCCTTCCCCGTCCTATCCTAATACAATCACAGAAGCAGGATAAAAAGGTTTCCACCCTTCTTTCCCTTTCGCTTTGACTTTATTTGTAAGATCTTTCAATAAATTCTGAAGCGAAGTCCTCTCTCTGTAATTTCTTTTCTGCTGGCATAGAGAAATGGACCTTTGTTTTACACAAAATGAGGTTTTATGATTGTCTTCTTAGTTATTATTTGTATTTAGGATGATTCCAATAGTAACCTGCTTTAAATAATCTGGAAGATGCCTTGTATGCACATGCATTTATGGCAAGAAAGATGGATATTAAAGCTATTTCTTAATACAATCGACACTCAAAGTGGTTAATAGAGTAGGGTCTTTAGCTGTATTTTTCAACGAAAACTTTTACATTTTGTTTATGTATAATCGCATGCTAGAGATCCAGGGGGAAACTAGGCTTTCAGGAACCATATATATATTACCCATAAGCACATTTTCATTTCCTAAAAGCACTAGGTACCGTAGTTGCACGTGAAACTTTAACTAGTCACTGTTCATGCTTATCATGGTGCCCCTGTAATGTTTGCAACTTATTCCCTATTTATTTTTTGCAGAGGAGGCAGCGAAGATGGTGGTTTTTCTGATGTCGTTTTAACCATCATTCCAATGTAGGCAGTGCGGCACATTGTATAATTTGTGTTTTTGCATTTTTCTCTTCCAAAATTATACTTTTTTTTTCTTCTTCATAACCTACCTGAGTCTACTCTGCGATTTTTTGTAGTCTTATTTTAACCCGTACCTTTATCGTTAGGGCTGAGCATTTTTCGGTTCGGTCCGGTTTTGGACAAAAAAAAACAACCAAACCGAATTTTTTTTTTAGTTTTTGAACCGAACCGAACCGAAAATCGGTTCAAACTGATTAGTTTCGGTTCGGTTCGGTTTTTTCTCTTCCAAACCGGTTCAAACTGAAATTATGATGCTCAAGCTAATTTCAGATTCAATCCACTCCTTCTCTAGGGAATGTTACAAGGCCTACCAATTGCAAACAAATAGAAAGCATTAAAGCAATTCCCAGCATCATGCATGCACCTAAATCTCATCATATTGAGGTCACCAAAGATTAGATTAGTCCATGATTACTGGATTCAACCAAAAGCATTTTTAAAAGCAATTACCAAACATCGCCGTAGGGAAAGAATTAATCAGAAGCATGATCTGAGAGATAAACATAAAACTGTCAAGTACTACAAAACCACAATATTTGGGCCAAGAACATGCAAATCCAAGAGATGAGAGACAGAGATAAAGAGCATGGAAGAGAATAAAACAGATTTAACTCAAATCATTTGAGAGATGAGGGACAGAGAACAGGGAGAGGGGGCGGCTGAAGGAGATGGAGCTTAAGCAAAGGAGCATGAAGCAGGAGTTTAACAACTAATGAGTAACAATCATGGAGCTGAGCATGAAGAAAAATAAGAGAGGAGAGATGTAGAGAGCAAAGGAAGGGGGGAAGGGGGGAGATGCAGAGATGTAAAGAGCAAAGGAAGGGGGGGAGGGGGGGCGGCTGAATGTAGGTTTAGGGTTAGGAAACTTTCTATTTATACTTGTTTTATTTTTAAGTGGTGACCTTGTTGAACTGGTTCGGTTCGGTTCAATCGGTTTCAGACTTTGAAAACTGAAACCGAATCGAACCGGATTTTTTTTGTGATTTTTTAATCGGTTAATTCGGTTTTTTTTCGGTTCGGTTTTTTCAGTTTTTTTTTTCCGGTTTTCTCGGTTTTTTTGTTTTTTTGCTTACCCCTATTTATCGTCTACCTCTCATCTGTATTTTGTAGCTATAATTTGTCTATGTTTTTGTTCCCTTAGCCTTGATTAAATGAAATATACTCAATATTTCAGCTGAATGATACTCAATATCTCAATATACTCTATTATTATACAAAGACTAAGAAAAAGTTGTTTTAATTGTTTCATTATAGTAATTAAAATATTGTTCCATTCTTGTTTTAATTGTTTCATTATAGTAATTAAAATATTGTTTCATTTTTCTGCTACGATAAAAATTAACTATAGATTTTATATTTTTTTTTATTAATGTATATAATTTTTATTATATTTTATTGTATAAAAATATTGATTTTTTAATTCACGGTAATATTTTGCAGTTGATGTTAAAAAACATATTAATAACATCTAAATGTTAATTCTTTTATATTAGAAAAAAAATAGTTTACCTGCAGTGAAACAAGTTCAATAAACACATTAAAATTTTTTTTTTGTATTTAATATGGTTCTCAATATATTTAAATAAAAGCATGCATATGTTTTTTTATTTATAATTATAATTATATATAAAAAAAACACATTTGAAAAGATGGTATATTTGTTTTTGCCAAAAAAATATTTAACTCGCGGCAAATCATAGTCAAAAACTAGTTTTTTGAAGAAGGAAACAGAATTAGATTGTATGCAAGTTAATTTAATATGACTTAATGATTTGGTGAATTTAAAGGCAACTCGAATAATATATTTTTACTGACAAAATTTAAGATGATATTTTTAAGAAAATATTGAGATGGTAATAGATATTGACTAAGGTTAATCTGTCAAATCTACAATCAGATCATGAAACCATAATAACCTCATAAAAAGTAAATTAAAATAAATTATGATGCTTAATTATAAATCAAACCAATATTGAAAAAAAATCAATTAAAAAAAGAAATAAAACAATTCAGTTTAACCTATCAAACTCATAACCCGGACCATGAGACTGAAATAACCCTGTAGAAAGTTAATCAAGAAAAATCATGAAGTTCAATTCTCAATCAAACCAATGTTAAATAATAAAATTAAAAAAATAAATTAAAAAATGAACAAAAAAATGACCTAAGTTTATGCGAGTTAACCTGCCAAACTCATAATCAAGGTTATGAGATTATGGTAATCTCATAAAAATCAAACAAAAAATTGACTCAAGTCAACTCAGTTTAACTCGTAAAACTCATGATTCAGATTATGAAACTATAATAACATAATAAAATACAAATCGAAACACATTACAAAGCTCAATTATTAATCAAGTCATTGTTGAATAGTGAAAGTAGGGGGGAACCAATCTAAAAAAACAACACAATAAAACGACCTGATTAAATCTGAGTTAACCCGTAAAACCTGTAATTTAGATCATGAGATCAAGATAACTTCATAGAAAACAAACCAAAACAATTATAAAAGCTTAATTCCTAATTAACTTAATATTGGAGGCTTAAATTAAAAAATTAACGAGTTAATCAGGCTAACTCATCAAACTCGCAACACGGATAATGAAACTAAAATAACCATATAGAAAACAAACTGCAATAAATTATAAAATTTATTTTTAATAAACTAAATGTTAAATAATAATAAAATAATAATAAAAAAGTAATGAAATGGTGCATATACTAGGATAAAGGAGATGTGTTGTGCTTAAATGACATGAAATTCGTTTCGGTTTATTTTTATTAATTGATTGGCATGTATCACGCTATTTTTTTATTATTATTATTGTTAAAGTCCCTTAACTTGCAAGTCATTAGCCCACATAAAATAGACTAAAAACAAAAACACAAAAGGCAGACAAGGAAGAAGAAAACATTGTGTGTAAAGGTAAGGAAAATGGGTTAATTTAGCAGAGTTTTTATTTATTTATAAATTAATTAATGGATAGGAGAAAAGAACCCATAAAATCTACCATATCATATCAAATATACTTTAAAGTGAAATTTTAATTTTTATATATCATATAAAATATAATTTAAATAGGAGTTTGTTCCTTGAATTTTATGATAATTTCAAAAAATAGAATTGAAATATTTCATCCTCTTTTGTTTAACAAGATGATATGTATATTTAGTGAAAAAATGATGACGATGATTATAGCTCACTACCAGAAATCTAACAAATACCAACAACATTACCGACATAATTTTTTTGTCAATATTTTGCGGTGATATTTACCGACTGAATTAATTCTTTCGCTATACTAGTCGATATATATCGACAGAAACATTTTATCGGTATATACCGAAGGAATCACAAACGAAATATAAATAATTTTTAAAAATTAAGTTGTGCGATGATGTGAAAGTTTTTGTGAGCGATTTTACCGATGGAATTACAAAGGGATTCAAATCGAGATGTCTATATAGTGACGTGTCAAAGTCGCCGATAAAATTGTTGATGGATGTATAGACGGAACATATCCATCGGCAATTCCATCGATAATAGTTAATATATAACCTGGTCGACCCTCTCCTCCCTTATTCCTTCTTCTTCCCCTCTGCAACTAAACAAACTCCCCTAAATCTACAACTAACAACCCCCTTCCCCCACCACATCACCCTTTTTTCAACACAACTCGTCATTCCTCACTTTTCCAGTCACAACAACAATTTTCTTGTGTTTTTTCCATTGTATATAAGTAAATCTATCATTTTTTAAATTTGGACACAATTTTGAAATGTTAATTTTTTATTGCATATTTTTTTAGTATTTGTATTTTCTTTGGGTGTTTATTTGTTTTATTTGTTTCTCTAACAAACTTGTTGTATGGATACATGATTTTATAAATGTTATGTTTTGTTTTAGATTTTGTAAATTGTTGAAACTTATGTTGAATTACCAACTTAGTTATGTTGTGATGATATAAATAGTGGCTTGTTTAACAGGTCTATTTTATATTTTGTCAATTTTATTGCCGAGTTGTAATTTCTGTAAATTAATATATATAAATTTATATGTACGTAGATAATTGATAATGAACTAAGAAAAGTATGAAAGTAGGTTGATTATTTGCTTAACATAGTTAATTAATACATATTGTTGTCATCATTATATATATATATATATATATATATATATAAGGTAGTGCTCCCTCAATATACATGCGTGATTATCTCAACGATCATAAACTAGAACATCTAAAATAATGATTTTCGAAGATTCTATTGTAAAAAGGTTAATTTTTTAATAAGAAGATAACGATTATCCAAACATGTTCTACTTGAGGTGTATCTCCACTTATGTTACTAAGCTTGAAGTAGTTGTCTCTTGTTACAATATCCATGATGAGAAGTAGCTTTAATAACAACTTAGCAACAATAACTCCAGTGACTTCTAGTAGAGGCAGTTGCAAGAAATCATTCAACATGTGATTGTTAAGTTAATAATTCAGATGTGATTTGTAGGTAGCTTGCAGTTAAAGTTAGTTAGGAATGAGAAGTTAGGTAAGGCCCCGTTTGTTTGCTGGAAAGTAGTTTTCTTTCGGAAAATGAATTCCAGGAAGTGAATTATTTTATGATGTTTGGTAGTGTAATGGAAAATAAGTTGGAAAACACTTTCCAGTGTTTGGTTATGTCATGAAAAATGAGCTGAAAAACAACTTATTAATGTTTTATTTTTCTCAAGTTTATTAAAATAATGAGAAACAAATAAATTAAAAAGTTGAATGAGAATGAAATTGAAAAAAAAATCATAAATTATCTCAAATAAAATAAATAATAATCAAAATAATAGAGATCAAATCTAAAAAATAAAAAAAATGAAAGATGAAGAAATTAAAATAATAATAATTACCATTTCATAAATTATTTCAAATAAAATAAATAACAATCAAAAGAATGAGGATCAAATGATAAGGGAAAAATAAATAATAATTATAAAAATGAGAACCAAAGTTAATATAAAAATTAAATTTTAAGAGATGAAATTGAAAAATAAATATTCAAAACAAAATATATATAGCAATCAAAAGTTTGAGAACCAAATTTGATATAATCAGCAAATACTATAACATTTCTATTTTTTTCATAATTTTCGTAAAGTGTTTTCCGCCCAAATTTTCCAGGAAAACACTTTCCTGGAAACCAAGCCAAATTTTCTTTTGACTGGAAAGTGTTTTTCGTTGACCAACTTTCGTAATGGCAAACAAACACGGGAAAGTTTGGAAAGTGGTTTCCCGAAAATCACTTTCCCGAAAACAAATATAGCCTAAATATGTATATAGTTTTAAGAAAGTCAAGAAACATGAGTTAACATTTCTGTAAAGTTTTACAAAACTCTTTCTTCCTGTTATTCTTCGGAATCTCTCTAAGTCCTTTTATTCTATCTTCTCTAAACTTTTCTTTTCTTTTCAAATCCTTGTTGTTAAGCAAGGTTCATAACAATTGGTATTACAGTCAATCGAAGACCTTAATTGATTCCTTTTGGTTTTAAATGGTTGAGAACAATAAGATAAAGGTTTTGGAAGAACATTATAGAAAGTTTGATAAACAACTATAAGTTATTCATAAAGAATATTGAGAATCAATGGTTAATCAACAACAAAAGTGGAAAAATAATGAATTGAGAAAAATAAGAGAATTGGTCCGATCAGTTTGTAGATTGAAGCACTAACAACTCAATTCCAGTCTTTTCTAGCGAATCAAGTGACAGGGAGGGAACTTGAAGCTAACTCCGAATGGATATTGAATACTCTACCAATAAAAAAAAAGTATGTATTAAAAAAAAAAGAAATTGTCTTTTAATAGGTAGGGGAAATGACTCAGCAACTGATGGAGTCCTACTGCATCCAAGCATCATCACAAGAATGGAAGGAATAAGCTCCTATGAAAGGCATAACACCACTGGCGGTAGATTGATTCCAAACCCAAGAGGACAAATTAATGAAGAGATTATTGACATTCAAGAATTTGGTTTAAAAAAATTACAAGTTTGTTCATAGTAAAATTCTTGTGGGTTCATTAAAAGAGGAACTTTATTTGCAACAATAATGGAAGGATGATGAACCAAGGAAGAAAGAGGTTAAATCAAAGACCATCTCTAAAATCTATTCAGAAACATAGGAGATTATTGGATTGCGTTAAAGCGCAATACAGTTGTGGGAATTGGTTGTAATGCTATTGCTTCTAGGATGTAAAACTTAGTGGTTTTACTTTGGTAGACTTGGAACAAGGGGTAGAATGCTTAGAATGTCTAGAATAATAAAAGTTTCTTGATCTCAAACAATGCCAATGAATAATGATTTGGCTCAAACCAGTCCACTAGGCGCATTCCCTATTCTTGTCTTTACTTAAAAAGATAAAAGGTCAAGAGAAAGGCAATAGAATTTTGATCATGGGATCAATTCAATGGTTTAACTTGTTAAAGAAGATGCCACTTGGAAAAATTTAGAAGAACTCACTGATCAATTTTTTTATTTTTATATAGATTCTCGATGAAAAAATCTCTTGATAGGGAGAGTATTGTTATGATATCCATAATGAGAAATAGCTTTAAGAATCTATTATTGTAGTTAAGTAGTGACATATCAAGAATTCATTGCAGTGTAAGGTGCAATGTTCAATTAAAACTTAGGCGTAGTTGCAATGCATTCAGGAACTAATAGGTATATGATATTTGCACGGGTTTAACCAAAGGTATGATTCATTTGAGATCTCAAAATTAAACGTGTCACACACATGTTGAAATCCATTGGTTTTGCAAAACCACTGTTATGAAAATTAACTGATATCTCATTCTTGAACTGATGTTGACAATTATGAAAGCTATAATGGTAAAGTGGGGAGGTTAAGTGCCTCAAAGTGGCTTTAATGAATGATAAGATCGCTTTTCATGAACAAAGACATGTAGTTGGGGAGGCAATTCCATTCAAAATCGATCTAGATTTATGAGCTGGGGTGCTTTTGGTGCCAACCACTCCATGAGTGCTATAAATCCATCCCTGAGTTGGGCGAGTTAGGGTGTTGCAGACCTGTTCACAAGCGCCTAGACCTACACACGAGTTGAGATGATTTTTAAAACTAGTTATGTTATATGCTTTAATGCTATAAAAATTATAAATTTAGTTTAAATTTAATAAAATGTTGAGTGATTTTTCATTTGAGTTTAATTATAAATTGTGAACTATTAATTTTATTGAATTGTGAATTGAGAAATATGTTGATTTTTTAATTGTATAGAGTGTTGAATTGTAAATTATGTTTCATTATCTGAATTGTGAATTGTTGAGTTGATTTTTTATGTTAGGGAGTTGAAAGGATGAAAAAACTGTCAAATCAGTTTTTTACTTGCCAAACTGTATTATTTTTCTAAATATTTTTTAAACTATGTGATTTTTTCTTTTTTTCTTTATTGTGCTAAATAAAAAAACCTTTTATTATTATACCTAAAGTTTAGACCTTTAAGATTTCTAGTTTGAACATGGTGTTTATATTTATAGGCTTATTCTTTTCCCCCCTGATTAAATCTATTTATCTATTGACTAAACAAAACAATAACGATATTGGAAATGTTTAAGAGTTATTTTAATATTGTGATAATTATTTTCTTAAAAGTATTTTTCATTTGGAAATGTATTAAAATAATATTTATTTATCTTTAAAACTTATTTTTGACATCAATATATTAAAATGATTTGAAGACATTAGAAAAAATTAATTTGAAGTAAAGAAAAAAAAATTAAATTTTTTCTAATGTTTTTTTAAAACAAAAAAATAAATGTGCTCTAAACTTATTAAATTTTCATAGATTGATGTCTCAACTTTAATTTTTATTGAATAAGTTGCTCATTTACAAATTCCTACCCAACTTGGTTTGGTTCGGTTAATAACTCCAGCAATACAGGCTAGGCAGGATAAATAACAAGCCCACAAATACATTTTCATTTCCATACTCTATCATATGTGTATCCATCTTAGCCATGTGAAGAGGAAGATGGTGTTTGTTTTGCATTTAAAAAATATTTTTAAAAAATTTAAATTTTATTTATTTTATTTTTTATTTCAAATTAATTTTTTTATTTGTTAATATTAAAAATAATTTTAAAAAAATATAAAAAATATTATTTTAATATATTTTTAAGTAAAAAATACTTAAAAAAAAATAACAAGTACATTCCCAAATAAACCTGAACAAATTATTTGATAAAGTATTTGAGAGTGTGATAGTTGTTATTTTTCAAAGTACTTTTTATTTTAAAATATATTAAAATAATATTTTTTATTTTTAAAAATTATTTTTAATATCAACATATTAAAATGATTTAGAAATATATTAATTTAAAATAAAAAATATTTTTAAAATTTTTAAAAAATACTTCTGAACTGTAGGCCAGTAACTCATGTGGACTCTGCACTCTGCAACTGCACGCTGCGAAGCAATTCGCTGACTTCCAACACAAGCTCTTCACTGCTCGATATTGACAACAATTGATTGACATTTTTGAGTTCCCAATAAAACTTGTCTTGTCTCCTTTCACTCTCGCCTTTGACATTGTGGGCTCTGCTCCTCGTGGGTTTGGTGTCCCTGAACTTATCTCCAAGCTCTCCTCTGCTTCTATCTTTGTATAAATTCTCAAGCTTTATTAGTCTTTTATTATTTTGTGCCATTTATGTCACGTACACTGTGTTGGCTTTTGCAAAGTTAGAGACTTTATTGGTTGTTTTTCATTTAACTTGGTTGTTTTTCATTAAACTACTCGTTTACTTAAGTGGGTATTCTTGTTTCCCTGGTTAATGATGTTAATGTAAATGAAAACTTCATAATTTGTAAGTAGGTACTGTGTTAGGGTGAACATTTAAGGATTTGGTTGTCGGTTTTGAGGTAATTTTGTTGTTTGACTTGATTGCTTCTCAGGTTATTTTTCATTTTTGTATAATTTTTGTTTTGGAAGTTGAATGCTATGATTGGTTGCAAGTTCAGTATTTTTGGTGGTGGATTGAGTTTGTGGGTGGTTTTGGGTTTTTTTTTTTTTTCCTTTCATGAACAAAAAACAAGTTTAAATCTTGCGGGGTCGTTTTAGTTTTATTGGATGCTGAGTGATTTGAAAGAACTCGCTCATCTATATGAATATTCTTGAACATCAACCTGACTGCCCGGTAAATGTTGCTTAATATTTCTTCTTTCGAGTGATTATATTGGTCCGATAATTATTCTTCTTATACTGGGTCCTGCTGTGCATAAGTGGATCACCAGTTGTCAGTTGTATGATAGGCGTATACTGGGTCCTGCTGTGCATAAGTGGATAAAATAACGGGTCAGACTTCAGTGATTTCTTGCAAAGCCATGGCCGGGAAAAAAAATGCAGTATAAATCTGTGCGTATCAAAATTTTGTGATTAACCTAGTATCTGATTGTATTGTGCTTACGAACTGCAGCCTGAAGTAGTTGAAAAGCTTGTTGGACTGCGAGAAGGCATACCACGAAAGGATGCGAAAGAGGGGCGTGCAACCCATGATATGGATCCCAATGCATAACAGACACACTTAACGACAGCAAACCTCAAATATTTCTTATATTTCTCCATTTAAACATGGGAATCGCATGAGTGTGTTGCTGGTGCTTCTTTCATGAACAAAGCATGTCCAAGTTTAAATCTTGCGGGGTCGTTTTAGTTTTGTTGAGTTGCATTTTTCTACATTTACCTGTTTTTTGTTCTATTTGTCTCAAGTTGAATTTGTACTTTAGGATTTCATATTGGTGGTTGAAGCTTTGTTGATGATTTACTGGCATTTTTGATCATTTGGTTAAAGTGCTAATAATGACTCCTTCCTGAAACTGCAACGTTTTGCTGGAACAATGTACCTTTGTGCGATTTGCTTTTCGTTAAAGAGGTTCTGATGGCAGGACAAAACCTACATCATCTATTTCTTTCACTTCATGTGTGGATAAATTGCAAGCATTTTTTAAAGTCATATATGGTTGGGAACAACATCCTAGAGATCATTGCTTTTTATGCAATTATTTGTGTTTGCAGAGTAGGCACACTTTCTTACAATCTACTTCCCTTTTTTTGCCACTTTACTAGTCATTTTGGGTGAGCCTTAGTTTTCTTATCTTCTTTGCAGGCTATTGCTACTTTGGGGACCTATGATATTGCTTTGGAGATGGGAAAGAAAGTGATGTGTAAAAGGTACGGACCCTTGCTTATATTAATAATTTGTTCAATTCCAGTTTGATAGCACTTTTCATGATATAGTATTATGCTATTCATTGTAATTTATAACTTTGGACACTGCTTTCTCCATCTATGCAGTTGAATATCCTTTTCACTGCTACATTATGATTTTGTGATGCATTAAGTTAAATTATTTTTATTCAATCCAACTTAAAACATTTGATGCTTTGGGAACAGCTTTTACCAAGGTAGCCTTGGAACTTATATTTTTAATATGTCTATATTGCAGAGTGGGTTCCCTTGTTTGTCATCTAAATGATACACTAGATGCTTGTGCATGCAAATTTACCCTTTCGACTTGCCATAATGAATTAAATATGTTGTGGATAGATTTTTCCCATTTATTAACATTCTAAATCGTTATATCATTTTTGTATTCTAATAGCCTTGTCTTGGTTGTTATGTCGTTCACATAATAATGGAACTATTATTATAAAAAGCCTCCAGAAGTTTGAAGATGAGCTTTTTTTCTGGAAAACTCAAGGATGCAACTTATATTAATTAGCGGAATTGTGTAAACTTTGACTAAAAAGTGTGATGGTGCATCATATCTAGTTTTCTTTCCATATTGTTCATAATAATGTATATATCAAATTGTTCATGTGGGTGTTTTAGGGACACCCGAGCTGAAATATTTGAACTTGCTATTTTTTTTATCAATTTACCGCACAGATTTATTTTTGACTAGTGGTGAAAATATTCTTCTCATGAATCACTGAATTTTGTTCTTAAGATTCCTTAGGTATCTTATTTCTTCATTATTATGATCTTGTTGTAACTTGAGCTGAGAGTGGGAGTGCCCTCCTTCAGCCAAGTCCACGTTAGCATGGGTCCAACATGTATGCAGGACCCACCACACCTCAACTTGGTTGATGCCAAGTCTAACAATTCAAGATGCGCCGCCCTTGATATCCATGTGATTTTAGAAACACACTCAGGTCGGGCACGAAATGATTACATTTGGGGCAAACTAATTAAAAATACGAAGTTCGGGTACGACTATAATGTAATGAGGTTATCTTAACATTTGTAAATTAAAGAAAACTTTTCATTCAACTTTGTAGGTCTTTGATAGTTGAATATCAATTTAATTAACTTGTGAGTTTTCCCACAACTTTTTTGAATTTTCTTTTTGAAGATTTTGAGTGCAACATATTTTATTTCCTTTCACTATAAGTTATGTGAAAAATAAAAAGAGTTACATGCATTTTTGTTTATAATAATTAAGGGGAAAAAAGCTATTATACAGTGTTATCTTATAAAACTTAAAATTATAAATGCTTTCTTCTGGAATTTTAATATTGTCTATAACTAAAGGATATTTATATCGTGCAAAAAAGAAAGCGTTTAGGGATTTTTTTTTTCCTCTTTTAATTGCAAGACAAGAAAAATCACAAGAGCGGATAGTCGGGTATGAAGATATATTGGAAAATTAAGAGAAAAATAATGTCATACCTAAAACATCATCGATAATGGGAGGTGCTTGTTCTATTGCAGGCGCTGTTGTTATTGCAAGACAAGAAAAATTACAAGAGGGAATAGTCGAGTATATTGGAAATTAATAAAAAAAATAAAATCATACCTAAGACATCATCGACAACAATACAAGGAGTTAGATTTTTTTTTCTTCTTCTAACATATGTTTTGTATGCAAGAATTTGAATCCGTCCCGATGCTTGTTCTATTGTAGATGTTATTGCAAGATAAGAAAAATCACAAACATGATTAAATATTATTATTTTTTATATTTTACAAAGGAAAATCATTATCATTAAGACAGTAACAATTGAAACAACATACATGAGATATTATCATTAAGACTAACAATTGAACCAACAAACAATAACAGCACAAAAATACATTCCAAATCATGTTTGTTTTTTTGAATAGTAATATATCATGAGGGAATAGTCGGTATATTGGAAATTAAGAAAATAAAATCATACCTAAAGAATCATCAACAACATGAGGAGCTGATGGAAAGAGTGAAGATGAGACCATCAGCAGCCCCTATAAAAGAGCTAAAAATGAAACCACAGGCCATTGTTGTTCCTTCAGCTTCAACTGCAATAGCAAATTAGCAAGAGATGTAAATCTGTAAACAAAAGAAAAGAAAATGCAGCAATATGGCATAACAAAGTAAAAATACCTCGAGAAACGTTAGGTGAGAAGCTAAAAGTAGGAGGATAAGGTGATCGCATAACTCCAACTGCAATGAAAAATTAGCAAGAGATGTAAATCAACAAACAAAAGAAAAGGCAACAATATGACATAACAAAATATAAATTCCTTGAGAAATTTGAGGTGAGGAATTGGAAGCAAGAGGAGGTGAACGCATAGAGTGAAGGGGGTGAGAGGGATTTCCAATGAAATGCTTTTTCCTGCATCTTCATATTTAAATACAGGAGGAAAATAAATTATCTTTCCAATTTAGGTCTTTAGTTCTCGCAAAATTTCTCTTGTACTTAATTTTTGAAAACTTGATCAAATTCGATCTAACCTTCGTTAATCCAAATTGCCTTGGACATGAATCAGGTTGATGTGCAAAACACTCATTAAAACAATTAGGACTTGTTTTGCACATCGCTATTAAAAGGTGGTTCTCCAAATATGAAGGCAATTTGATGACTTCATATGGCTTCCATATAACTTATAAGAAAAAGTTTTGGTCACAAGATACATATAATAACCAATGAGATTTAGTTATTATTTTTGAGATAACATCTACAAACCACATCTTGAAAAACTACATTTAGCATCAATTTTTATACATATAATGTTTATCTCATACTCTTGCACCTCATTCAAAAGTTTAGAATAGTATGTTGATGATTTCTTAGAATGTTTATTTCTTGATGATTCTTGTAGGGTAATTGTTCAATCCACCATGAGAGGAACCTCATGTTCAATTGGTTTATTTACCTCTCTTGTCAATGATGGAAAATACATAAAAGCAAATAACTACAAGAAAGGATAATATTAGTATATATTTCAAGAAAAGTCAATGTTCTAACTCATATATATTAGTTACTTACCTGAAGAACAAGCTTGTTTCCGGTCAAAGAATGAATGTGACACTCCTTGTACTTTTTAATATTGCATTTGAGGTGCGCTAATAAAGAAGCATCCTAATTATACTTGCCAATATCTTCAATCTTCTCTAGAAGTTGAAGATAATGTGTCTGGACAGCATATCCAGAGGCATCAAGTAAAATTATTGTATTTATAAGGAACAATGCATATACTCGGACATAATATACAAAATTGGGGTTGTCTTCCTTGATTGCACCAGGAACTTGTTTAAAATTTTCCTTAAGTCATGATAGCTTTACAGAATTTTTTATCTTGTTTTTATGGTGTATACAGTCAGAAATACCCAAAAACTTATTACACTTTTCACCATTATTAGTATTTATACCTGTAACCGGTTTGCCATTTATTGGCAAACCAGTGATGTATAATACATCCTCTAAGCCTAAATACAAACTAAAGTTTTCAAATTTAAATACATCTTCATTTACACTATGCATGTCCAACAATGCTTGTATTAAATGAGCATCTTGCTGGAATGCCGTTATAATTCTTTGAATTATATCTAAACTTATAACTTGTACCTTCCAGGGTTTTTTTAAACTTGATGATCCGGTATCCAAGAACCTGCTTGGCAATGTGAGTGAATAGATTTATCTTTAAAATAAACAAGAAACCATATCATAGAATCATGAATATTTCAAAAAACTGTTCATGCTATGAGTATAATATGCTAACGATCGGGCAAATGTGCCCCCTACGTCTAGTGGTTTAGGACATCTCTCTTTCAAGGAGGCAGCGAGGATTCGACTTCCTCTAGGGGTAGGGTATTACAAAAGAAAGTTGGAGGATTCTTATGTTCATGATTCTATGATATGGTTTCTTGTTTATTTTAAAGATAAATCTATTCACTCACATTGCCCAAGCAGGTTCTTGGGTACTAGATCATCAAGTTTTAAAAAAAAACCTAGAATGTACAGGTTACATGTTTAAATATAATTCAAAGAATTTCAGTGACATTCCTGGAAGATGCTCATTTAATACAAGAATTGCTGGACATGCATAGTGTAAATAAAGATGTATTTAAATTTAAAAATTTTAGTTTGTATTTAGGCTTAGAGGATGTATTATACATCACTGGTTTGCCAATAAATGGCAAACCGGTTACAGGTATAAATACTAATAATGGTGAAAAGTGTAATAAGTTTTTGGGTATTTCTGACTGTATACATCATAAAAACAAGATAAAAAATTATGTAAAGCTATTATGACTTAAGAAAAATTTTGAACAAGTTCCTGGTACAATTAAGGAGGACAACCCTAATTTTGTATATTATGTACGAGCATACGCATTGTTCCTTATAAAAACAATAATTTTACCTGATGTCTTTGGACATGCTGTCTAGACACATTATCTTCAACTTTTAGAGAAGATTGAGGATATTGGCAACTTTGATTGGGGTGTTACTTTGTTAGCACACCTTAATTGCAGTATTAAAAAGTACAAGGAGCGTCACATTCATTCTTTGACCGGAAACGGTCTTGTTCTTAAGGTAAGTAACTAACATATATGAGTTAAAATATTAACTTTTCTTGAAATAAATACTAATATTTTGTCCTTTCTTTTAATTATTTGCTTTTATGCGTTTTTCATCATTGACAAGAAAGGTGAATAAACCAATTGAACATGAGGTTCCTCTCATGGTGGATTGGACAATTACCCTGCAGAAATCATCAAGAAATAAACATTCTAAGAAATCATCAACATATTATTCTAAACTATGAATTAGGTGCAAGAGTATGAGGTAAACATTATATATATTGAAATTGACGCTAAATGTAGTTTTTCAAGATGTGGTTTATAGCTGTTATCTTAAAAATAATAACTAAATCTCATTGGTTATTATATGTATCTTGTGACCAAAACTTTCTTATAAGTTATATGGAAGCCATATGAAGTCATCAAATTGCTTTCATATTTGGAGAACCACCTTCTGATAGCGAATGTGCAAAACAAGTTTTAATGAGTGTTTTGCACATCAACCTAATTCATGTCCAAGGCAGTTTGAATTAACAGAGGTTGGATTAAATTTGATCAAGTTTCTAAAAATTAAGTACAAGAGAAGGTCTGCAAGAACTAAAGGCCGAAATTAAAAAGATAATTTATTTTCTTCCTGTATTAAAATATGGAGATGCAGGAAAGAGCACTTCATTGGAAATCCCTCTCATCCTCTTCACTCTATACATTCACCTCCTCTTGCTTCTAGCTCCTCACCTCAAGTTTCTCAAGGAATTTATATTTTGTTATGCCACATTATTGCCTTTTTTTTTGTTGATTTACATCTCTTGCTAATTTTTCATTGCAGTTGGAGCTATGCGATCACCTTCTCCTCCTGCTTCTAGCTCCTCACCTAATATTTCTCAAGGTATTTTTACTTTGTTATGCCACATTGCTGCCTTTTCCTTTTCTTTTGTTTACAGATTTACATCTCTTGTTAATTTGCTATTGCAGTTGGAGCTGAAGGAACAACAACGGCCTGTGGTTCTATTTTTAGCTCTTTTATAGGGGTTGTTGATGGTCTCATCTTCACCCCTCTTCTATCAGCTCCTGATGTTAATGATTCTTTAGGTATGATTTTATTTTCTTAATTTTCAATATATCGATTATTCTCTCTTGATATATTACTATTAAAAAAACAAACAAACATAATTTAAATGCATTTTTGTGCTGTTATTGTTTATTTGTTCAATTGTTACAGTTTTAATGCTAATATCTCATGTATGTTGTTTCAATTGTTGTTGTCTTAATGGTACTGGTTTTCCTTTGCAAAATATAAAAAATAATAATATTTAATCATGTTTGTGATTTTTCTTATCTTGCAATAACAACAATTATGATTTTATTTTCTTAATTTTAAATGTACCGACTATTCTCTCGTGATATATTACTATTAAAAAAAAACATAATTTGAATGTATTTTTGTGCTGTTATTGTTTATTGATTCAATTGTTACAGTCTTAATGCTAATATCTCATGTATGTTGTTTTAACTGTTCCTATCTTAATGGTACTGGTTTTCCTTTGCAAAATATAAAAAATAATAATATTTAATAATGTTTGTGATTTTTCTTATCTTGCAATAATAACAATGCGTGCAATAAAAGAAGCATCGTGGCGAATTTAAATTCATACATGCAAAACATATGTTAAAAGAGAAAAAAGGAATCCAGCTCCTCTCATTGTTGTCGATGATGTCTTATGTATGACTTTATTTTTTTTTAATTTCCAATATATCGATTATTCCCTCTTGGGATTGTTCTTGCCTTACAATATAGTGCTTGCAATAGAACAAGCACCTCCCGTTGTTGATGATGTCTTAGGTATGATATTATTGTTCTCTTAATTTTTCAATATATCTCCATACCCGACTATTCGCACTTGTGATTTTTCTTGTCTTGCAGTTAAAAGAGAAAAAAATGAATCCCTAAACGCCTTCTTTTTTGCACGATATGAATATCCTTTAGTTGTAGACAATATTAAAATTCCAAGAAGAAAGCGTTTATAATTTTAAGTTTCATAAGATAACATTGTGTAATAACTTTTTTTCCCCTTAATTATTATAAACAAAAGTGCATATAACTCTTTTTATTTTTCACACAACTTATAGTGAAAGGAAATAAAATCTGTTGCACTTAAAATCTTCAAAAAGAAAATCCAAAAAAGTTGTAGGAAAACTCACAAGTTAATTAATTGATAATCAACTATCAAATACTTACAAAGTTGAATGAAAAGTTTTGCTTTAGTTTACAAATGTTAAGATAACCTCATTAGACTATAGTCGTACCTGACCTTCATGTTCTTAATTAGACTTCCCCAAATGTAATCATTTTATGCCCGACCCGAGTGTGTTTCTAAAGTCACAAGGATGTGAAGGGTGGTGCGTTTTGAATCGTTGGACTTGGCATCAGCCAAGTCAAGGTGTGGTGGTTCCTGCATGCATGTTAGACCCATGCTAGCGTGGACTTGACTGCTGCCAAGTCCAAGTATGCCTTAGACCTGGATAGCTGCCACGTCTAGGTGTAGTGGACTTGGCTACTGCCAAGTCCGAGCAGAACTTGGACCTGGTCATATGTCATGTACCTTGAGTCCGGCATGGGTGTAAGACCCAATTTACATTTGACATGGCTGCCTTTTTAATTATCATAAAAAAAAATGGATTTAATTATGTGTAATAGCTATATTGGAGATGGCTGGGTCACGGGATTTGCCCGGGTCGCCTGGTTTTGACCGGGTCAACTCTATTATTTTATAAATCAAAATGATGTCTTTTGGGTTAAAAAATAAATAAATGGTCAACATGTTTTTGACTTATTTTTTTTCAAGTCCGGTTTCATCCCCGGGTCAACTAGGTCCCAGGCCGGGTTTCAAAACTATGCCTTAATTAACACACTTTGATCCCTTACTTCCTTGGGAACAAAAAAAACATCTTGAAAAATTAAAAAAATAATTTCTTTTTGCTACAGTGGCAGAATAGCAATTTCACTTAAAAATTGTTTTTTATGGGGTTTTTTCATTTCTCATCTTTGTCTTACAGAAACCAACAACTTTCTGCGCGCGAACCAAGACAGTAAACGCAAGAAGAATGAAAGAACACAAGATCTTATGGTAAGAAAGAAAGGTAAACGCAAAATGCTCAAAACAAATCATCATTTTTAAGGAACAAATTATCATTATTTAGTATAAAATGACATGCAAAATGTTATTATCTTTAGTCATTGGTTCAACCGTTAATGTTTTAAAAAAATTAGGATATATTAAAATATTATTTATCTTATTTTTCAAATGTTATTGTATAATTTTTGAATAATTTTAACGTCATTACTATCTTGTTTTGTTAATGTGTTATGATATTTCATTGAAAATCTATGGAAAAAAAAAACCCTAAAAAAAATAAATCTAATTAAACTAATATTTACTGTTTGTTGGTTCAATTGTGGTTTGGAATGCATTTTTGTTCTGTGACTGTTTGTTGGTCCAACTGCTACTGTTGTAATGCTAGTAAGTTTACTATTCTGAAAAACAAATGTATTTTGTTTAATATTTACATAAATAATATAAGTTTATTTGGAATAATATATTGTTTAAAATTAATGTTTATCAGTTATGATCTCATTAGTTCAACTATTATTGTATTTGGTTTTAATTGTTATTTTTTCCATGTATTTGTTTTTCATTACTTTAGAAACTGAATATAAATAAACTAAAATTATTTTAAATAAAAATGTGGTTTACAAGGGCAAAGGTTCACAATTCAAATCAAATCTTTTTGCGATAATCAAGGAGTTTGAAAGTGCAAACATCAGAGAAATAGTGAAAAACAAGCTCATTTAAGACACCATTCTGGACACTGATAGAATATATCTTGGAAGGGAGTATAAACAAGCATATATGTAGAAAAAAATGATCTAACTGCATATCAGATTTTGCAAACATACATCAAAGATGAAGAGGCTTTTAGGATTATGCACATGACATCAAATTGATATTTGGAATCAGAAATGTAAACAGACAAATAGATCTTAAGAAGCATAAGGTTGCAAGGATGAGAAACAAGACAACTTTTGAAACAAGGTGCTTTCTAAAAGTAGAAAGGTTGACAAAGGGAGAAAAAAATGATTTGTTCAAGAGATAAAACATCATAGAAAGTGAAAAACTCACCGATGAAAATGTCCAAGACATGTGCAAGAGTTTTGGTCTTGAAACTTCTTGTGTTCCTCTTTCTGCCAAACAACGGAAGCAATCTCCCATTTAATTTGTGTTCTGCTATAGCGATAGAAAATTCATAACTAGAGTAATGCTAATTTATTAGAGTGGGATTGTAGTGCCGCTACATACATGCAATATAGCAGTTTTCACATTACAAGTTTTATGTATCCTCCTGTAAAAGGTTTGGATGAATGTTTAATCTATATTGCTCAGTCTGTGAGAGTCTGGTTTTCTCTAGTACCATAAGATTTTGTTTTGGTGAGCTTTACCCCATTAACTGCTTCTCAAGGTGTAATTTTTAACTTGATAATGAACCTTTCCTGCTCCTTTGCATATATTACATTGTAATGCCTGCCATCCATTGCAAGTCTGACAATTCCTGCAAGCACAAGCCAATCAAATAAACAACACACCAATTTTAATAAGACATGTTCTTCTACCACTTTTCGAGGAGACTGGATTGATTATAAATAGTAAGCCATATTATATACAACTCTCCTTTTTTGTTCAAAAATTTCATATTGTTTTATGTATATATATATATATAACAGTAATTTCCGGTCCTTTGAAACAGTATGTTGCACTGCTTCCAGTGAAAAAAAGAAGGGCACTCCCACTCTCAGCACAAGTTACACAGGACCATAATAATAAAAAAATAAGACACCTAAGGAATCTTAAGAACAAAGTTCAGTGATTTGTGAGAAGAATATTTTCACCACCTAGTCAAAAATAAATCCGTGCAGTAAATTGATAAAAAAAAAATAGCGAGCTCAAATATTTCAGCTCAGGTGTTCCTAAAACTCCCACATGAACAATTTGATATATACCTTGTTATGAACTATATGGAAAGAAAACTAGATATGATGCACTATCATACTTTTTAGTAAAAGTTTACACACTTCCGCTAATTAATATAAGTTGCATCTTTGAGTTTTCTAGAAAAAAAGCTCATCATCAAACTTCTTGAGGCCTTCTATTACAACAGTTCGATTATCATGTGAAGGACATCACAAACAAGACAAGGCTATTAGAATACAAGAATGATGTAACGATTCAGAATGTTAATAAATGGGAAAAATCTATCCACAGTCATGCATCATATTTAATTCATTCTGGCAAGTTGAAAGCGCAAATTTGCATGCACAAGCATCTAGTGTATCATTTAGATGACAAACAAGGGAACCCACTCTGCAAGATAGACATATTAAAAATACAAGTTCTAAGGTTGTTTTGGTAAAAGCTGTTCTCAAAGCATCAATTGGATTGAATAAAAAAGTTTAACTTATTGCGTCACAAAATCATAATTTAGCAGGGAGAAGGATATTCAATTGTATAGATAGAGAAAACAGTGTTCAAAGTTCCATAAATTACAATGAATAGCATAATATTATCATGAAAAGTGCTATCAAACTGGAATTGAACAAATTATTGACATAAGCAAGGGTTCGTACCTTTGACATATCACTTTCTTTCTTATCTCCAAGGCAATATCATAGATCCCCAAAGTAGCAATAGCCTGCAAAGAAGATAAGAAAACTAATGTATTTTAAAATATTGTTCATGTTTCAAATATGAAGTAAAATATATCAAAATATCATTTATAAATACCACCATAAATTTGTCTAAATAAAACCTAAAAACTCGATTCATCAAGTCCTTGAACACCGTTAGGGCATTAGTCAACCCAAATGGCATCACTAGGAACCTGTAATATTTGTATCGAGTTTTGAAGGCAGTCTTCGAGATATCTCGTGTCTTAATTCTCAATTGGTAATTCCTTAACTTTAGATCTATCTTTAAGAACACACTCTCTCTTTAATTGGTCAAAAAAATCATCTATCTTTGAAAATGGATATTTATTTCTCACTGTTTCCCTATAATATTGAAGCTCCTTAGGGTGAATTACTTAGGCGTACAAACTCTTTATCTAGCTATTCCTATTGTTGAATTTTCAACTCAGCTTACTCTGTAGGCACCATCCTAAATGGTGATTAGAATATCAGGGAAGTATATGATAGTATGTTAATAGATACTACTCCACTAGAAATACATTTGAAAAAGGAGATTTGATAACTCAACATCATATTTTTTTAAGTCTATCACTTAAGTTTGGTAAGCCATACACCATTTTCTCATCTTCTTAGTTGTCATAGATGAAATTATACAATTTAATATGACATTTCTCTCCCCTCTAAAAGGGTCATTGTTTTTGCAAAATAGTTTATTTGAGCTCTATATATACCTAACCAGTCGATACCTAATATTACATCAAAATCATGTAGCTCTAAGGGTATTAAGTTTACCCTCATCTCACGCCCATTAATATTAACCTTTACTCATTTGTATGCATTATCAATATCTATATTCTCACCTAAAATGGTATGAATTGTGTATTCCTTTTATACTTTTCTAGGTTTTTCCTAAAGTTTCCCCATAATTTTACTTACTAAAAATGAATATATTGCACCAGGATCAATTAATGCATATATACATTGAATTCAATTATAGCATACCCGCTACCATATCAGGAGTAACTCTAACGTCCTCATGGGTCATATGGAACACTCTTCCTAGCATCTTATCCCCTTGAGTCCTAAGTCTTCCCCTATTACCACTAAACAATTCCCTGGATGTTTTTGCTCACATTGTACATAGTGAGGATAAATAATAGTCTTTTTTTTTTAGACTTCTCCGGCAAAACTAGGCTTTAGGTTCGATTGTCCCCTAGTCAACCCTCCATCTATACATTGAAAGGACCCAGTTGATGCTCATCTCTGTCTAAAACTCCCTTATTTCTTTCTAAACTAACTTAACCAACTTATTTTACCTTTCTTCGGGAGGGGTGGTCTACTAGAAAAATCTTTATCTTTTCTTTTTCCAAACCCAGATTGGTATTGCTAACCCTCGCCCATACATTCCTCTAGGTTGTTCGCCTTTCTTTTAGCTCTTGTATGAACCCATCTTGTAGTCTCTCTATCAAATACTGTCCAGTAGGCATATAGTGTGGAGAAAACATAAAGAAATCATGAAATCTTCTCTCGTATTCCAACACTAACATCTCTCCCTACTTCAGAGCCAAAAACTCTTGCTTTTTAATCTTATAGTGGTATCTGGAGTATAACTTATTCTCAAACTCCATCTTAAAACCCTTTCATGACTACACTTTAGTAGCTCTCCTTAGTAGTACAGTCTTTCATCAAGACTACGCTCTATTAGAGAGTAACTGGGTGGCACAATCCACTCAGAGTTCCTATGTTACTTTAATCTAAGTTAATGTCTTCTCCACTTTTCTAATTTATCTTCCTATAATCTTCGCATCTCAATCCCTTAAATAGAGCTCACAACTCATCTCTCTTATACTTTTAAAAAGTCGAACTAAAGTAACCATATAGTTTGTGGGTGCTAGAACTATAGGAGTTATAGGGGCTGCTGAAACTGTTGTACTAAACATACTAACAACCACTTCTTTAACAATCTGCGTTAGGAAAATAAGGTCAACATGGGGCGTAAAAGCTCTTGTAGAAGCTAATAGTAGAGGCATTATTGTTTGTCCCTGATAGCCTAAACCCTCTGGATATGCTACTCCAACTTGTCTAAATATTTGAATCACCTGGGTGTCTAGATGACTCTCCCTATCTGGAATGATATAATGTTGCTAGTACATGAGAAGCAGTATCTACTAAGGGGTCTTTTTTTTAATCTATCGACAATATTCATATCTTGAATCCTCCTTCATATTGGGGACGAATCTGTCATAGTTCTTTGTCGCGTACATGCCATCTTGAAACAATCCATCACTTATTATTGTCTGTTACAAATCCATTAAATATAGTCAGGGCTCTAATGTCAATTGTAACGACTCTAAATTTTAGACACAATCTCAACATAATTAATATTTTAATTAGATGAAAAACATGGAGAATTTTTTTAATCATTTTTATCCACCCAATTTACAATTTTAATATTTCAATAACTTAGAAAAATTCTAATCACTGGTTTACAAGCCTAATAAGGGAAAAACCAGAAAAACCTTGTGGTCAACAACTTTAGTTTTTTTTTTTTACCTTAAGGGTAAAGAAATATTTTAACTGTTTTAAAGTTTTTGAAAAGTTAAAAAATTATTAGTCAACAATTCTAAATTTTATTGAGTTTATGGGTAAAATATATTTTACCATGCAAAAAAATTAGAAAAGACTAAGATACCACAAATAATTTTTTAATAATTAATGAGCTATTAAAAAAGACTAAGTTACCTTTTTAACCGAGACTTATTTTTTAACGTAAGGGTAAAATAGAAAGTTCAGTGTAGGAGTCTTGTATCTCATGCTACAATGAAATGTTCAATTATAATTATATTACATTACATTATAAAATATATTGATTAAGGAAGCTTTTTATCGTTTCTTTCCACGTTTGCACTGCAGGGAAGTAGTGTCTATCAAAATTTAACTTTGGTTATTAGAGTTTTTGTTTTTATATTTTTGTTTCTTATAAAAAGTTTGGTACTTGTAGTTTTATATTTTATATTTTAATCTTTAAAATTTATTTTTATCACGTTTCGGAACATGAGTTATAAGAGATGAGAGAAAAAAAATCATTGAAAAATTTAAAAAAAAAAGAATTTATTCGACTACATTTTAGTTATAAAAAAAAGAAATTCATTTCAAAAAGGAAAGTTCAAAAGTGGTAGTTTCTTCTACCAACCATGCCAATAAAATAGATTGAAAGTGGTAAAGATTTTTAAAATTTAATTTAATTTTTTATTTTCAGGGTGTTTTAAAGTTAAAAACGAGATAATTTTGGTTTATAAAATGTTTTAGGATTGTTTATTTAAATCAAAACATGCTAAAAATTTACCTTTTAGGATTTAAAAAAAAATGCAGCTATAATTTTTTGACCACTAAAGATGGTCAGAAAATTGTTGCAACATATATATATATATATATATATATATATATATATATATATATATATATATATATATATTATATCAAGTAGATGATGTGGCATTTACTTGATATATATATAAAAAAAAAAAAAGTGTCAGGTATGCATGGTCGAGGATCGCACATGAGCTTGACCTTATAGGCCTAGAAATTTGTTTTTAGTTTAAAATAAATCTTTATTTAAATTAATAATTACAATACAATTTTTAAAAAACCACCTAATTATTCCCTACTTTTTAAATCAAATTAGAGGTCTTATGGTTATATTTGCAATAAATTTTTTAATAATAAACTATAAGAAAATTACACACGAATATTCAATAAAAATAAAATATTTTTTATTTTTTATATATGTTTTTGATTAATTAATTATTCTTTTATTTTTCGCATATAAACCATGTAAAAATTATGAAGATGTTATTTTTTATTTTTGTTTGGAACATGCTTTTTAAATTATAATAAGTTTTTGTCTTAAACGTATGCTATTAATGGGGAAAAAAATATTTTCATCCAAAAACAATTACAAGGGGGTGAGAGTTTGGGCTCTAGAAATGATTTTTCTAATTTAATTTAAATCATCGAGTTTCTTATGAATACTTATTGTAGTTACCTTGGATTTTTATAAAAAAAAATATTATTAATAAAAAGTATTTTTTGATAAAAAAAAAAGATTTATAAATAAGGAATTGTGACTTTAACTTAAAAAATAGATTTTGTTTCTTGGCTGCCTAGTTAGGAAAAGAAGAAAATATCTTAACGGATGAAGAGTTCTTGTCCCCTCGTTTCTACTTGCGAGAAACCTCAAAGCTCTATCCATTTTGCCGACACATATCCAGCGAACTAAATTTTGATGTTTTGTCGCTTGCGCCGACGATCCACGTCCTGTTCACGTCCAAAAAAAAAAAAACAAAGAGAATCGCAATTAAGCTCTGTTTTTTTTTTTTTTTTCTTGAAAGAAAAGTCGTTCGTTCACATAAAGGAAGAGACAGACAAGACTAGTTTCCGATCAATGTTGTTTGTCGTTCAATGAATATCTGCATTAAATTACTTATAAAGTACCATATAATATTATTAAAAAAAGTTACTTTTTTTAACTTATAATTAGTAATGTACAAAAGTGTCATTTCATCATTTAAAAACCACAAATATCGTTGTATTATTAGTAAGATCCAATTTATTATTTGTTTTAAAGTTAAAAATGAAATAATTTAGGTTTATAGAATTTCTAATTTTTTTTTAATGCGGGAATTCTTAGGAGTTCATTAAAGATTCACTATGTATAATGGTATTTGGTATTTTGATTGGATAGCTTTTTTAAAAAAAAAATTGATTTTTTTTGTATTTTTAATAATAATAATAAAATTATATTATTTTAATATATTTTTAAATAAAAAATATTTTTTAAAAAAACCTCTACCGACCACCGTGTTATCGCATGTAAGACGTGGACTCAAAATACGTGGCATTCTGTCACTATATATAAGGGTCCTTGTCTTTTGATTTCCGCTTCCGATCTTTGATAAGCTAATTATCCAGAATAAAATAAAGGAAATTGATGTTTTTATTGAAACTTTTTTTATTTGGTGTGCGTGTGTGTATTCTCTAAAAAACCATGCATTAATGTTGGGAAAATGATAATTAATGATAAAAAAATATTTTTATTTATCAAAAGTTATGAAATAATTTATCCTTGACCCGCCAACTGTTGGACAGTATCTAGAGTAATATAAATTTTTTTGTTTATTTTCATTATTTTTTTTCAAAATATTGCGTGAACCAAGTATATTAAAGGAGAACAAAGCCAGATTGGCATTTATATTAAAATATATATATATATATATATTAAATCCTTAACAAAATATATATAATCTTTGAAGACCAATAATTTTACACCGGAACCCAACCTGCACGTTTGTTTACACAGGAACTCATCTATGACAATTATGTCCTCGGATTCCTTTTTCTTTTTCTTTTTACAATGCAAGACATAAATAATTTTTTCCATCAAATTAGAAAAGGAAGACAAGCACACATATACGTAAGTATTTAGAGCCATGATTTTAAGGATTTTAAGGATTGAAGTGAAGAAACCGTATGTGCATTTCTTAGAGTGTATTTCGTATTATGGTAATTTTTATAATTATAATTTTAAAAAATATTTTATAAAAAGCATTTTTAGTTGAGGTTAGTTTGGTAAAATATATATTTGGTTAAAATTGTAGTTGAAATTAAAATTGAACAAAAAATAGTTTAATGTGTTTGGTTAAGAATGCTTTTAAAATTGAGGTTATAAAATAACTAAAAAAACATATATTAATATTGCTAGTTTTTAATTGAAATATTGTAAATTTAACTACTGTTATTACATCATGAAATAAACAATACTTTATATAAAATATTTTTTACTGTTCCATTAAACTATCTATAATTTCATCACGTACAAAATCCATCCGACAAGGACTATAGTTTCCATGGCTTTTTGAGCGTGCAACAACATCAGGTAAAATTCACCAGGAATAAAATTGGGATTGCGATCAAATTCTGCAAATGCTACGTCATTATATGATCTTCATCTAATATAATTATGTAGTATCATTGAATAATGTTAAACACTATTTTTTAAATATAATATAATTAAAAATAAAAAATTAAATTTTTTTTTTATTTTACTAGGTCAAATCTAGTCTAATGCATTTAGATTTGAACGAGACCCGATCCGGCCATGAACACTCCCCGCTGTGAAACACAATATTTGCAATTCTGAAAGCAGCTTGAGACTGTTTTTTTGTTATCCTACAGTTTAAACATAAATATATTAATGGGTACTACAAACAGTAATTTATGTTTAGCACGGTAATTTATGATTTTATTTTATTTTATTCAAAAATTTATGTTTTGAATTATATTTAAAATTAATTTTAATAAATAAATTTATTAAATATAATTGGATAGATAACATATTGGATGTGTTTAATTTTTTAAGAGGTTAATATAATTCATTTGTATTTTTTATATTTATTTTATATAGATTAAATATTTATTTTTTTTAATGTTTTTAATATATGCCATCTTGCATGGTATGTTTTTTCTTTTATTTTATTCAATAAATTTATGTGTGTCTTGATTTGTATTTAAAATTGATTTTAATAAGCAAATTGATTAAACACAACCGGATAAATGACATGTGTTACGATATTAAATATATTAATCTATATTTGTTTCTTGACTTTTTCAATTACATTTTTATTTATTGTTAAAAACTTTTCTTTTTGTTTATTTACATAATGGTTCATAATTTATTTAATTGGATGTGTGCATAAATATTTTGATTTACATTTACTATTTTTTATGAAAAAAACACGTTGAAAATTTCTACATGTTCAGTTTTTTATCATACATTACTATTTTCAACTTGATTCTTATTCTTATGATTTCTTATTTATTTTCCTTAACCTTTTTATAAAAGTTTTATTGTTTTTGATTTTACCATTCAATCCAAGTTAACAGTTTTTTTTTTATCCTCATTCTTTTGATTTTTTTTCTTTTGTTAATGTTTTTGTTGTTTTCAATTTAACTCTTAAAGTGAACCTTTGTTGTTTTCCTTTAATTTATTTTTTTATTTTGATTTAACTTTCACACTTGTAATTGCTATTTTGTATTTTGGATTTTTTTTGTGTGATTTTTTTTTAATTTTATCATTCAATGTTTTATTTTCTAGAGATTGAGTTTGATGATTATTTTCATGTATAGTGCTTCAAATCTGATAAACCAGGTCACGATTTTGAAAAATATCAAAGGCTAACATCTTTTTTATTTTTGTCTTATTTTTTTTTTTGATATCATTGTTTGACATTATTTTTTTTTAAATAGATTTGTGGTTTTTTTTCAATTTTCTTTTCCATCACATTATCCCAATTTCATAACTTAGGATGCAGGTTAATCAGGTTAATTCGAACGAGCTCGCCCCTCAATAACTAAATTACATGTTTACCATACTGACTCCGGTTGGCTTACACCATTTCTTTTTTTTTTTTTATTCTATTTCATCATGTTTAATTAGGTAAAAATTAAACAAAATCATCTTTTTGCTCTTGGAAGGAGGTTTTTAAAACCAGCTTATTTAGTTCATCTAGTTGGTCTGGATTATAACCTCTATTATTGAATTTTTTTTTAAAAGAATAAATATTTACAATATCTAAATATTTTACTTAAAAAACAATACATACATGCAGCGTAGCAGAGTCTCATTAGCATGGTGAAATGCTATTTTGCTTATAAAAAAAGTCGTCTTATAACTGAAAAAATCATTATATATAGAAGTAGTAATTATTAAAACATGCAATTCACTTGGAATAGAACTCACCACTAGAAAATTGGGAAACATCTACCGAATTTTTGTCGGTGAGGAAACACCCTTCTATCGGTCTTTTTATTAATCATAATTTAAAATTAAAAAAAAATACTGTAGAAATAGAAAGTGCAGTTATAGTGTAACTGAGTCTGCATGAACATTGAGCTGCAATATTCAAATCCTCGAATATTAATATATTTATAATAGTTATGGTTTTGGTAAAAATATTTTTTTTTTAAAAATATTTTTTTTATTTTAAAAATTATTTTTCATACCAATTAAAGGTTTAAAAACACTAAAAAAATATTAATTTAAAATAAAAAAATATTAAAATTTTTTTAAAACTACTTTTAAAATATAAAAACAAATAAGATAATTTCTAGCTACGTGTTATCCCTACAATGATTGGTCGTCTTCTTGATCCCTTTTCTTCCATTTGGCATGTTTCAAGCTATACATTGGAACGCAATGATTGCTACTTCAGCCTACGTTCACATGAAGGTAGCCTTTGACCAAAGGCTCGTGAACTTTTAATATGTGGACCCCATTTTTTTGCAAGTAGTCCTCTTAACCACTAAGAAAAAATCAACTCAATATTTCTCCCATGAATTTTAGAATAAAAAACCCCCTCAACTTTAAACAATATTATTTATAAATATTTCGAGGACTGAATACCTACAAAAAAAAAATATACTTTTATATAATTATTCTAAAAATTAATAAATAAAAACACAATAATAAAAAGTTGACAATTAAAATGGTGATATTAATAATAATTTAAGTGAGAGATTATGTTGTCAATTTTATTTATGATATGTACAAGAAAATTGACAACACAATCTTTCACTAAAAGTATTATTATCATTAATTAATTATTGGAACTATTGCCACCAACATCACCACCGACTTTAAATTAACTATATATGGTATTAAAATATTTTTCTTTAATTAATTTTTAATTGGTCAACAAATATCCATTGAAAATGCAGGAAATATTTTCCCCTAGGCTAAATATTCAACATAATTATGAACAACCGTGTTTGGCAACTAAAACTTGGTGTCTCTAGCCATCTATACAATCTTAATTTACCCCGAGCAAATTATTTTTAGTAAATCTTTTTTTTTAAATTAGACATATTCATTAAAAAGATATTAGTGGTGTGTTCAAGAAAAAAGGAGGAGGAGGAGGAAAGGTATTTAATGAGGGGACGCAATATAGAAAGAAAAAAGAGGAGAGAAATTAGGGTATTTATGGAGCTTGTCTAAGAAAAGGAGAGGTGTAAATGTAGGACACAAAAAGGAAATGTTTGCGTGTAAGAGTCGGTAAAAACCAAAAAAGAAAAAGAAAAAGAAAAAGAAAAAGAGCCAAATTTATGGTTCCATCTTTAATGATATTGGTTGACCTCCAAGTAGCAATACTTGAGGAGATTTTTCAATAATGAATTATGAGATTTCTCAATGGTTTCTATCGTTGGTTTTTTTAAAAATAAAATTGAATACAAAACATGATATATTATACAATAATTATATATTTTAAATCATATAAATTGTCTTATATATTTTAAGATCATAAAAAAAAATTATTTTATAAATTATTCTAGATACCCAAAAAATAATTATTTTCATGTTCTATAATACGAAAAATGATTTATATTTCTATATATATAATATTTATATATATATATATATATGTTAGATAAGCCTTGAAAAATAAAATATTAATACATAATTTACAAATTTTTTTTAGTGATATAACTAAATACTTAAAAGTATTTTTTAACTTATATTTTATGATATTGTTAAATATTAAAAAATAATTTATTTTTTAAAAACTCATAAAATAACTTAAGGAATAACTACTTTTATGATATTAACATAGAAAAGAATAGTTTTATTGCATGGAAAGTAAAACTACGTGGTTGAGGAGGGGTTTTTTTTTTATTTATAGGATGTTTAGAAATATGATAAAAATTATTTTTTAATGTATTTTTTATTAGAAAATATATTAAAATAATATTTTTTATTATTTTAAAAAAATTATTTTTAATATGTTAAAATAATCTAAAAATAATAATATTTAAAAATATTTTTTTAAACCTCTTTTGCCGGCAACACTCCTAGACTATTATGAGCTGGTTTGGTAAACAAGGGCTATTTTTTTACTGTACAAATTAATAAAACTATAGGAACTCAACGCCAAGAGATTAATTCAAAATCCATTAAAAAAAAAAAAACACTTTAACATTACATACACGTGGAGGACAAAAATTGGGATACTTTCTTAAAAATTATGAATATAATTAATTATAAAGGTTTTGATACGAGGCAACGAGTAATTAAAGATACAGTGGCAAAATAATGACATAAACAAAGGGAAAGAAAAACAATAAAACATTTATGATCATGATGAGCAAAACCATGGACAATTCAACCATGCAGCGAAGGACAATGACGGCTCAGACAATAACAATGAATGCAGAGAGGATTTTTTTTTTTAAAAAAAAAAAAGAAGATCGAGAGAAACATCCTATCAAAATAATACCAGATGAATCAAAATTATAATAGGACTGATCATACATATATATCAAAATAAAATCCACCCATGTTCTAATAAATTTCTGCAATAAAACTTAATTAAGCCCAAAAACTTAAAAAAACTTTGTAACACAGATGAGTTTATTTTCTCTTCAAGGCCAGACACCAATAACAGAACCAATAAGAAAAGAAGCCACAATCACCATAACAGTTGAAGGAGTTGCAACCCAAGAAGCAGCAGGAGCAGGGGCAAGGTCTGCCCCATTGGAGTTGGGTGAATTTGCTGGCGTATAACCTGACTTGGGTGTTGGAGTTGATGAAGATGGAGATTTTGCTGGGATTGGAGAAACAACAGGAGCGCTAGCCAATGGAGATGGGGATTCTGGTGATTGTGAAGGTGCAGGCGGATTAGTCAAAGGAGATGGAGAGATTTCTGATCCTGGAGGCGATGCTGGTGACCCTGATGGCACTAGTGATATGTGTGGTGTCATGGCCATTGGTGATGGACCTGGAGCCCCGGTTGGAGCATCGCTAAACGGTGACGGAGCCAAGTATGGCAGTGATGGAGACTTTGCAGGCACTGGCCCAGTCGGAGCGTTACTAGTTGGTGATGGAGCCAATGTCGGTGTATCAGCGCTTGGCGGTGAAGACTTTACAGGCACTAGCGATGGACCTGGAGCCTCGAGAGGAGAACCGCTTGGAGTCTTGGAAATTGGTGCTGGGGAGATAGGTGACAATGATGGTCCTTGAGACGAGGCTGGCGGTTCTGCACTTGGTGATGGAGATTTTGATGGCGCTGGAGATGGATTGTTATGCGCCACCGGGGATGGAGCTTTAGGGGACATAGCTGGGGGCTGTGACACCGGCGTAGGGGCTTGTTTAACAGAAAGGACTACAACGGTCAGTTTTTGCCCCTTTCGACAATTATCTTCGTTTCCACTAATGAAAAAGTAGGGACCGGACTTGTCGAACTGAAACACAGAGGAACCAGAACCCATGGTCTTGAGAGGCTTCTTCGTTTTGCAACTGTTGTAATCGTCTTGTGTCACAAGCAGCACAGAGTCTGACCCATTATTGTACTTGAAAACTACAAAATAAATCAATCCAAAAACCAACACCAGGAGTTTTTTTTCAAAAAATCGAATCTTGATGGTTAAAAATTACAATTCAATTGCCAAAAAAGGACGACTTACCAAGAGAGTCATTGACTTGGAATCGATTTCTCGCAGCCCAGTGATTGTAGCTCTCAGAGGGGTTTGTAACCCAGCCATCTTTGCCACCCACATCGAAGCTCTTATTATAGGCCGCAGAGGAAGTGAACAAGTAGCAAGCAAGCAAAGCCCACAAGAGGCAGAGACATCTTCGAGACTCCATTTTGAGAGGAATTATTGAAAAACGAGTCTAATGTCGTATGCCTTCTCTATAGATATATATACAGTGAAGGGAAAAATGGAAGGTAAAGATTTTTGGGATTGTTTTTTTTTGGAGATCAGAAAGAAAGTAAATAATGATTTGTAAGTATTGAATTACATGGAACCTTCCATAAATGCAGTAGTAAGCGTACTCAGCGTGTCAGATCGACAGTGTACAAAAAGGCTAAAATAATGGGCTTTGATTTGATCTCTCTCTCTCTCTCTCTCTCTCTCTCTCTCTCTCTCTCTCTATATATATATATATATATATATATATATATATATATATATATATATATATATATATATACACACACCACACACACAACAAAAAGATAAAACAAATAATTTTTTTTATTTTAAATTATATTTTTATATATTTTCAAATTATTTTGATATGTAAATGTTAAAAATAAAAAATATATTTCTAATTAAAAAATATTTTAATAAATAACTGCTGCTATAAAATTAAATAAATTATAAAGAATTATCAATGTAAAAGGAAAAAAACAAAATGTCTCTTATGTTCTCTTAATTATTTATAATTTCTCTAATAAAAATTACAAAAAAGAATGGCTAAGATCTTAATAATCATCAATGTTTATTTGCATTTTCTTAATCATAAATATTTTCTTAATCTAAACACTAGCAATTACCTATTTAAATCAATGCTTACCTTTCATGTATTATTTTGATTTTATAATAAAACAATTTATAAGAAAACACAATTAAAATAATACTAAGCAGTAAAAAAATAAATATCCAAGATTCTTTAACTAACATAGTTGCAAATTTAAAGGATAAAATATCTTTTGTCAAAGTATTTACAAAACACTTTGAAAAAAAGTGGGATCCTTATTTTTTGGATTTTTTTTTTGATCCAGCTAATGAGTAGCACTTAAAAATCTTACCATATAAATTAACGCTGATTTAATATTTTTAATAAACATCATTGATTTTTATTTAAATATTTGATTTTTATTTATTTTTTTAACACAAATAAACGATAAATAGAGTTTAATAAAAACATCCAGTTAATACTTAACGGGTGTACTTGCTAGCATAGTTTTGAAATCCAGCCCGGTTTGGCGAGTCGACCTGGGATTCGAGCCAGGTTTAAAAACATGGTTGCAACTCGTTGACTTTTGCTTTTTTTTTTTTTTTACTAAAACAATGTCGTTTTGATTTTTTAAAAAATTCAAAATTAACCCGGGTGACCTGGTTAAAACCAGGAACCCTGCTCTTGGACCGAGCCAGGTTTAAAAACTCTGCACGCTAGCTTTTTTTTTTAGAATTTTAAACATACTACATGATTTCACGCTTCACCGTGCGAGTATTTTATGCTCGTAACATTATATTTGATAAAAATTAATATTGCAAAATGAATCTTTTTTAAAAATATATTTTCACATGATTTATTTAAACATGAAGATTTAATAAAATAGTAGTTTCTTCAAATTTAAAATTTAAGTATTCTATTAACTAACCTATAATTAATGATTAAATGACCTAATTAGTCCTGCTAGTTCTTACAATATTGAGATTAACCAAATATTTATTATTAATAAGAATTATAAATCTTCACACGTGGAATCTCAATTCCTTATATATTTTATATTTATTCAGACGAATGAAACTCAAATCGTATTAAGATTTCCAAATTAAAATTCTAACTTATTCTACAGACACATAAATTAATAATAAAAATATATTATAATCAGTTTTTATAGAAGGAGAATAAATAGTTTTAAAGATAGAACAAGTAAAATTAAAAAAAGAAAGAATTTTGAAAAGAAAAATAAAAAAAAGGCGAGGAGGCGGGCCTGACTTGTTTGCTAGTCTTGCCAGCCTAGCCTATACATGCCTAAGCCAAGCTCGACCTCAACCAAATTTATGTTATGTTTAGAATTATATTTAAGGTTATTTTTAAAATATTTTTATTTTTGATATAATATATCAAAATGATCAAAAAAATATTAAAAAATATTAATTTAAAATTTTTTAAAAAATTAAAAATTTAAAAAAGTGTTATCTAACTGCACTCACAAATAGTGCCTTAAAAAAAGATTTTTGTTTTGTTTTTTAAAACGATAAAAAGATAAAGTAAAAAAATTGAAAAAAAATACTTGGGAAACTAGCACACTTAAACGAGATTTGCGACTAGTTTGGAATTAAAAACCATGCATTTTCTTTCTTTCTCTCCTTACCTCCCCTCTCTCTCTTTCCCTCGCTCCTCCCCTCTCACCACCAGCCGAGATCTCTCTCTCTCTATCACCAAAAACACCTTTTAACAACCCTAAAACACTCCTCTCTCTCTAAAACACCCATATTTCTCTCTCTACCAGGAACAAGTGTTGGATTTTTCAGCCAAACCAGCCACCACTGGTTACCCTTACCACTCACATTTCACTCCTAGAGGTATATTAAACATATTTCCTCAATTAATTAGATGTACTTTATGCTTAATTAGTGTTTATTTTATTTTATTAAATGTTAGGGTTTTGAATTAGAAATTAGGTTAATTAGATGTAATTGAAGTTGTGAATTATATATAATTATGTTATTTTTTTTTACTTATCAATTATTTTAGGTTGTTATTGATTGTGAATTAACAAAATTATGTCTTTGCAATGTTAGTGTTAATTTAGGTTAAATTATGAATTATGTTAATTAGATATATTTTTAGTTGATAGTTTGATTATTTTATTAAATGATCAATGCTTTTTTTTGTTATTGTTGATTGTGAATTAAAAAGATTATGTAATGAGATATTTAGTTTTAATTTAGGTTAAATTATGAATTATATCGAATTTTGTATAAAACAATAATACTAGCTATGAAATACATGAATTTGTTTGATAATTTTGTTATGCTACCAAAATTTAATGAATGTAAATGTTCGCCAATTAATTTGATGAATGTAGGTGTTCGCCGATTAATTTGATGAATGTAGGTGTTTGCCGATCAATTTATGTTTTATTGATAATTGATGCACTTTGTTTAACCCTAAGTTATTAATAAAATATAAATGTGTTTGGTTGTGTTGTGTTGTTTGATAGAATGTCTGATAATTTAGAAATATTATCCTTCCATGATGACATCATTGTCAATACCGAAAATGATATCACTTATAATGGAGGAATGCATGAATTCCTAATTGTTACATCAGACATGTCCCTTAACTAATTGTCGAGAATTTTATATTATCGACTTGGCTGAAATATGTTTGAAATAGAAGTTGAAATTACCTGGAGGATGTTGCAAACTAGAGTTAGTCAAGCTTGTTATGTCGATATACTAATCTGTAGTGACGGGAGTGTGAATTCAATGTTTGGGTTTGCTAGAATTAATGAAATTAACATGTTGAAGCTCTACTTAAATAGTAGATCTAGACGAGAAAACTCTTCTAGTATGGAGTTGACCTGGTTTCTAAGTAACTCTTAGAGAACTACACAGGCATCACGGACAAATGATCCATCTAGGTTATATGGTAATGATAATAGACAAGTGTCTGCGCTAGAAATTGTTAATATAGAACCTCAGTTGGGTATGACATCTGCTCCATATTGCTATGGAGAATCAAGTATATATTACAGATGTATTAATTTTTTTTGTCACTTTAAAGTTAATTATTTAGTTTCAATTGATTATTTGAGATAACTATTTTATATGTTCTAATAGGTTATGTGGATGTCATATACAGATTACTTGATATTTTCAGTTTTGCTTGTATGCCGTGAGGGATCTAACATTTGGTTAGTATAAGTCCCTCTGCACTGCTTCAACATTATTGAGATGCATTGTCCAGATCGAGTAATGTGATAATTTGGATTGTCTCATCATATACTGGATTATGTTGAAATTGGAGAGGAGTTGCACAGTGTTAGTCGCCAGGGTAAGCGCAAGGGGAATTGGTTAGTAATTCATGTATCTTATCTTGATCTCTGAGATGCTAAGAGAGATCGTGTTTTTGAGGAGCTACAATCTTCGACTGATATAAATACCTACATGACATGATAAATGTTCATTACGTGTTGTTTCATTATACCGACCTGGTCATGTTTCCCGAGAAATTCACGCAACCCGATGCACTATACCTCCTGGTATCTGAGACAAAATCGATTGGCATGCAATATTATTTTATATTTATTAAATACCAAATAGTTTTTTATGGATGATGACTACTAATTGGTTTTTAATGCATGTATATAAATTAATTACTTGGTACGAGATGCTTAGAAAGCAGTAACGACTATCCGTGAAAGTGTCGATGAGATGAGATGTATTTTGGCCAACGCCATACTCAATCTATGTCATAGTGGATTTTAAAAGATTGTGGAGGTTGAGCGTCGTGAAGCAGAATTAGTGAAATATGATATTGCTTATCGTGGGAGTGTTGGAGATACATGTTAACCCGTCCACAAGCATCTCAGGCCGATCCATGAGCATCCCAGACCCGCTCACGAGCTGGGATGGTATTGGTCCTCCTCTACATGGATATTACAAACTCGACATTGAGTTGGATGAGATAAGGAGAATATTAGATATAATTAGATATTATTATATGTTATGATAATGGTTAGTAGATGTATAATTAGTTTATTTTTTAATAAAATGTTATGTTGTTTAAAATTCCAATGTACATTTGTTATTTGTGATTTAATATATTATGTGCTGCTTATGTGAATTGCGTTTTATTAGTAAAGAACTAATTATTGTGATTGTGTGAATTGTTGTTTTCTTGGTAGAGATTTGATAGAAGAATAGATTATCCCTGGACGCTTTTGTTAGAGAAGTCGCAGATATTATCCATGAAACACGAGTCGCAGATGGTATCCACGACTTTCTCAACTGTGCTAAATTTCTAATTATTTTTCTACCTGGATTACTTTACATATTAATTTTTTAAAATATACCAACTTACCAAAACACTCCTTAAACACAAAGAAAACACGTGAACGATGTGTAGTTAGTACCAAATACAAGATAACGCATCGTTCAATCTATTTTTTTTTTTTCCAATGAGGCATAAACATTTGAATTTTCTGTTTTAAAAGTGGTTTGTTATCCATTTCACATAAAACACATTAAAATTATCCTAAGAACTCCAGTAAGAGTATATCAAATCTCAAAATCAATTTCAATTCTCTTTTAAACAATAGATCATCAAATCAATTTCCAAAACCTATTTCTACAATGGTGGGCTTCATATCTACCTTTTGTCAACCACATCAAAGCTTTTAAGCACCTTCAATCGACTCGGGATGTTAAGATATATACAGTTCGCACTCACATTTGCCGAAATCTTTGTTGATGTAAGGAATGGTTGACTCGGGATGTTAAGATATGTACAGTTCGCACTCATATTTACCGAAATCTTTGTTGATGTAATTCCGGTTCAGGCAGCAAATTATTCTAAAAATCAAGCAAAGTTAATGAATCATCTCTGCACCTCAGGCCATGCATGCGGAAATACACAAAAATATCCTCTCTCTCTTTTTTAATGTTAGAGAGAGAGATCTATGCCAAGTATTGTAAATCATGCAACTATCTGAAAACACTACAAACCCAACTATAACCTAAATCAATCAAAGCGATCATGTTTTGTTGAATAAAAAATTAATGAAATGCAAAAATAAATTTAATTACAAGGTTGTTTTTGTATTGCAAATGAAGTGTCGGATGAAAAACCACTGGAGAATTTTATTTTTTTTAATTTTTGATAAATTTATAGTATTAGTTTAATGGGAAAATAGTGATTATAAGTTTTATGACAAAGTTATAATATTAATATTCTGATGGCTATGGAATATAATGATAATCATATAGATAATCTAATATTTTTTATTGATTTTTTCTTGGTGATCCGTATAAGAATGTAAAGTGTGATATAATTTCTGGAAGAATAGAGATGAAAAAAAAAACTATTTTATGGGAATTAATATAATTAGAAGAATAAAAATGATAAATTTTTTTTAATATTTAGTGCCTGAGCTTAGATACGGGTAACATATTTAAGACAGATTAAAAAACAATTTAATCTCAATATAAAAGAAATTAATCTAAAAATATAATAACCAAAAAAGGAATCCGGACTGTAAGCTGGATTTTTGTGTGATAATGGGCCGGGCGGCCTACTTTATCCACCCAAGCTCTTGACACTCTGAACACTCGTCAGGATTAAATGTTTTACTCTACTTTGGTTGGACCGAATGGGCAGATTTGGTTTCTGGACCAGACCAATTAAATGTTAATTTTTTTTTATTAATATACTAATATAAACATTAATTAATTACACAATGTAAACTTACGCGCACCTCGAATAATCTCTTGAGACCTAAAAGTTAACGACCATGTAAACTTCTGGTGGCCCTGAGATTTGTGATACTCGAACTAGTGACCTCTAGGAAGTAAACTCAGAGCTTGATCAATTGAGCCACACCACTTAGAATTATTACACAAAATTTGGTTTCTGGACCAGATCAATTAAATGTTAATTTTTTATTAATAAACTAATATAAACATTAATTAATTACACAATATAAACTTATACGCACCTCGAATAATCTCTCGAGATCTAGAAGTTAACGACCATGTAAACTTCCAGTGGCCCTGAGATTTGTGGTACTCAAACTGGTGACCTCTAGAAAGCAAACTCAGAGATTGATCAATTGAACTACACCATTCAGAATTATTACACAAAATTTGTGTTATAGAGTATTGTTTATTAAGGTACAAAACCTAGGACTCTCTGGTTGTCTCACGATTTATTTATTTTTGTGTTTTAAAAAAATAATTATTTTTTTATTTTAAATTAATTTTTTATGTGTTTTTAAATTATTTTAATATACTAATATTAAAAATAATTTTTTAAAAATATTATTTTAATATATTTTCAATTAAAATATACTTTGAAAAATAATCACTACCACGACCACCATGAAAAAAAAAAAAAAAACTGAAATCATAGAAATTCAAACTTATTGAAGAAGCTCCGGTGGCCGGTATACGATCACTAAGCCAAGTCCTCGAGGGAGCGTTTGTGCCAGAAAATAAGATTTATGGAAATTCAAATGTGGGTGTTGAGCGTTGACGTTCCATGGAAAGAGACCAGTGATATTTCTTGAGGAAGATTCTTGAAAACTAACATCTCGTCAAGCTTTCTTTTCTGCTTGAACAAGCACCTCGCTACTTGTATCTCCTCACTTCCTTGCATGCATGAACTCTAGAGCATGCTCGATTACACCAGATATCCCAGAATTGTTCATGGAACAAAGAGATTTGCAAGCAATTGTGCAGATATAAGCAGAAAATGATACGTTGTTTTTAACTTGGGCAAAGTAAAATGTAGTAGTAACATTTATTTCCATGCATGGAAATTAAAGGCAGAGGCATTTGATATGGATTAGAGGGAAAATGCTACATGAAAATTACTTGAGAACAACCAGCAAGCAGGAAGAAGAGCCCTGCATCCACTAAAAAAGGAGATCAAATATTTTACATCAACATTGTCGTTGCATTTAGTTTATAAATTACTCTTTCTTCTCTTCCTTGGCATCCTCTACCTTCTTGGCATCCTCTACCTTGGCTACCTTGGCAACTTCCTTCACCTTTGGTTTCCCCTGCTTAGGCTTCATGAAGCAGAAACATGAGCAGCAAGGGCACTGGAACAAGAACTTCATTGCTAGCTTATGCCTTCTCCTCTCTCCAAACGTCTCCCAAACCTCTGTAAAAAACGCCTTAGCCTTTGCTGTGATTTTCTATCTTCTTTCTTATCTAAATAATGTCATTCATTCTTACTTTTTTTTCTTTTTCTTTTTATTTTCCATGGGATTCCAAATCAATCACTTTCAATACAGAAGTTACGTAACAAATAATGGCGCCTTGGACTCTTGAGTGGTGGGGGCTGCCCATGAGCGAGGATGAACTTAATACAGTAACAGTCTCTTCTTTGTGGGTCATCTCTAGCCCACTAATATTGAAATTCAGGGGATCCTTCTGATTTCGTTGTCTCTCATTAAAAACTCCAAGCTGGCAACCATTATGTCCACATATATTTTACATTTGTGGTTAAAGTTTCAATCTTTTTTCTTGTTTTTTCTAGAGCAGCATAAATGTAATACACCAAGATTTTGGCCATGTCCCCAGGTTTTTTACTTGATTTTGCTTGATGGACAATTTAGAAACTTAATCAACCGAAGTATAATGGCTATTATGAACTGGAAAGCAGTTCATCTTCTGTCTGTTTTTGGGTTTAGCCACATGCAAATGCCTACCACTGAAAGGAAAAGAAGTTGGAAAAGGCATGTGACTTTCAATCCATTATGCGTTTTTCATGCCTGCATGTGCCACCAGCTTCAAAGATCAGACCCTCGGAAGTTGCTGTCTCGGATCAGATCACTACTGCAAACACAAAAATTCTTGAAATCTAAAGACCTCCATGCATGCTGAGATCGCATTGCTCATTCACAAATTGAAGCACAACCACCACCATCAAAGTTCCAAGATTAACCACTGAACAAACCTTCATTAAATTGCTTGAAGTGACACAGATGGCAAGCAAGCAATTTTCGTGAGAATTCGAGTTACCTATTTTACAAAAAAACTTTAGTAAGGATAAACAATAACCATGGATCAACTTGATGAACATTAGTGGTTTCACTGGCAACATTATTAGAACTCTGTAATGCTACTTCAGTAATTCATCACATGGAACTGTATACAAAGCAGGGTAATTGCAAGTAAAAATAATCAAGACATGGTACATCACATTCTAATCATTCGAATTTTGGGATAGCATTATTAATCTTAGACTTTTATCCTCTGCTTTATTACTTTAAGCACAATATTCCTCTTTTGGGGTATCTCACCCCCTTTTTGTTAAAGCTACTTTTTATTTACAAAAGAAACAATGATTTGTTAAACAGTGAGTACAGTCCCTTCTGTATGTTTGATGCGTATCAAAAATATATCTTTTGAAAAAACATCAAATTATTTGATGTTAAAAACAAAAAAAATCTAAAAACAATATTTTCATATATATATTCAAGCATAAAAAGAATCACATTTAAAAGACATCATAAACCACAGTGCCAAACACAAACTTAATTACAAAGGCATTACAGTGCGAGCCTCATGATTCACAATTTTCAGTGAGTTCAAAGTCGAGCAGATCGTTTTACTTGCTCGGCTGCACGATAGTCATAGACACCAATACCACGTTTTCGTCCAAGACGACCTGCATCAACATACTGCACAAGAAGTGGGCATGGAGCATATTTATTGTCCCCTAAGCCAGCCTGAAGAACTTTCATTATCGACAGGCATACATCCAGTCCAATGAAATCTGCAAGTTGTAAAGGGCCCATTGGATGGTTCGTTCCTAACTTCATTCCTGTATCAATATCCTCCTTTGTTGCCACTCCTGTATAGAGAGCATAAAATGCTTCATTTATCATTGGCATTAAGATCCGGTTTACAACGAAGCCTGAAAAATCTTGAGAGCATATCACTGTCTTGCCAAACCTGCAGCAGAGTTAATGGCTATTGAGATAAAAATAAATGTTGGATCGCTCTTTGCAACATTACAAAAAAGGCACGTGCAGGGTGGAGGGAAGGGCGAAAGGGGACCTGGTTTGCATTTACTTCCAAAGCAAATTCAAAATGAAGAAGATAATTATTTAAATGGATTTGGCAGGAGAATGTTAAGGGGAGGACATAAGAGGAATGAAAGGTGCTATTGTTTCACAGAAGGAGGTATTCCGGTCACCTCTCTGCCAATGCCTTGGTTGCATAAAATGTATTGTCTGATGTGTCTGCACCGCGGACAATCTCAACCAGTTTCATTATAGGAGGAGGATTCATGAAATGCATGCCAATCACCTGCAGATTATACTTTTTTATCCAGTCAGAATCCTGTTCTGTGAAAACCAACGCAATATACATGATCTAAAGTTAAAAGAACTTCATTTTGATTCGTGCAAGTGTTGTTAATAGATATCCTTAGCATTGGCTAAAAACAAGAAACATATTCTGAGTATAACCTGGCGTGGCCTGCTAGTTGCAGATGCTAGGCGGGTAATGGAGATGGAACTTGTATTGGATGCCAAAATGGCAGAACTTTTTGCTATCCTATCTAGTTCAAGGAATAATGTTTTCTTCGCATCTTCGGATTCCACGATAGCTTCAATGACAATATCTGCCATACGCAGCTCTTCTAAATTTGAGCTACACCGTAAATGGCCCAATGCATCGTTACCTGCAGCCTGTCAAGTGGAATTAAAAAAACCCTTCGAGGTTAGAATATATATCAGTTTACACAAATAAATTTCTTTCTTTGTCAATATCTCTACTAGCAATCCAGCATGACATTACAACAAAAGCATCGGCATGTTACTGTAGCAAAAACACTGTGCACTTTCTCCTAATTCACTGTGGATTAAATTTGGATTAGAGCAATGTATTTTTTTTTATATTTTTCACTTTGGTTCTCGAAGATTTGGGCATTTTTGGTCCAAATTAACCCTTAATTGCATAATTTTTTTAAGGAAGAAGGATTGAATTGAAAGTTAAGAGACTAAAGCAAAATTTTCGGATAACATAATGGGGCAGGTTGAAAGTTTTGTTGCAACAGTCATTTTAATCTCTTATATTTTTTAGATATTAGATAATCAATCCCTTGAATTTTAAGACAATATATTTTGGTACCTAACTTCATTTTCCTATTTTTTCAGTCTTTTTCTATTAGGAGGAGAGAGAGAGAGAGAGAGTTGCCGGATTCCAGCCTAAAAAGAGAAAGTAGTCATTTGGGAAGATTATAGTCACCAAAACGGTTGATTTTTGTGTCAACAGATTTCATATGATAAGGAGGGGTTACATTTAGGTGTTTTTTTTTACCTCACTAGCACCTAAAACAACAAATCTGAGCTCGGAAAGAATTTTTGTTTTAGGTGGATTTCAGGTTTTAAGGCGGTTTGTTGGCTTTTTGGTGGCCATGGATTGGTTTAACAAGGTCTCTAGGGTGTTTTCTAGATTTTTTGGTCAAAAATAGGTTGAAAATGAGATTTTGGATGAAAAAAAAAAGAACCCTGTTTTTCCAGCACCACAGTGGCTGGATTATAGGCTTCCCAAGCGATGCGTCTTTTTTTTTTTAACTATTGAGGGCGGACAGCACGTCGTCGGCCCCATTACACTTTTTTTAAAAAATAAAAACCCGCGTGCAAACTGTTGCTTTATTGGGCTAGGTGCTGGGCTAGCTTACCAGGCCTAGCAGCACCTAGTCTGGTTGTTTTTTTATTATTCTTTTTTTTTTAATTTTTAGTTTTTAAAAAAATAATGCATTGTTTGTGTATATTTTTTTCAAATAAATTTTTGGTTTCTATTTTAATTAGATTGTGATTATTTTTAAATAATATTGAATGTGTTTAATTTTTAGAGAGGTAGGTATGATTTATATGTGGTTTTTTCTTAATTTTATATAGATTAATTTTTTTTAATATTGATTTTTTTATAAGATTTTTCATATGTGCAGCCTTGCATTGTTTTTTTTTATTGTTCAATAAATTTTATGTGTTATGTGCAGCCGCATTTTTTTTATATAATTATTATTCAATAAATTTTATGTGTTGGTTTCTATTACAGATTTAATTTGTTTTTCTATTACAAATTTATTTTGATAAAGAAATTCATTACACATAACCGGGTAAATTACCCGTGTTGCGATGTTAGATATCTTGATCTTTATTTTTCGCTTGGTATTCTCAATTTCATTTTTGTTTATTTTGTTGATTTTTTTTCATTACTTTACACAATAGTTATTAGGTTGTTTAATTAAATGCGTGCATAAGTTTTTCAATTTACATCTAGGAGTTTATATATATATATATATATATATATATATAATATATATATATAATTAGATGCGTAAGCAGTTTTTCAATTTACATCTAGGAGTTTATATATATATATATATATATATGCAAACTTTGGTGGAAGAAACTATTTGGCCAATGCTTGCCCAACAAAGTTTAAAGTTTTTAGGTGCTCTTAGGTTGCTTTCTCTTGGGGGGAAAATTTACTTTCTAAGACGAGTGTTTGAGGTATGTACCACATTCATTTTATATATTGGGTCCAAACACATAGATGGATACATAAAATGTTTTTGTAGACACTTAAGTTATCTAAGTCCTTGCAGTAACAAGGAGTTGATAAACATTTATTACTTTTTATTTGCTAACAGTTAGTGGGACCACTTCTCACTCAAAAGTTAGGCTTTCATACTCTCTTTTTTAATCATACCATTTTTTATTTTGAGTTGTTCAAACAATGTCCATGTTAGATTGATATCCCTTTACATTTTACAATTTGATTTTTATATAAGATTCGAGACAATTTAAACAAGTTTTTAGCATATTGCTTATCTGTTACTTGAAAGCCAAATCATATACCTTTTAAATGTTATTAGCTCTTGATTGCATGCTTAAAAAGCGCCTTTTCTTTTCTTTTAATTGTTCACAATTAAATGCAGCGGGCGTCTCCAGAAGTAGCCTCTCCAGAAGTAGCCTGCGGCAACGCCTAAAATCCAACTCATAAACAACTTATTATTCAACTGGACATTTTGTTCGGTTTAGGGTCTGTCTTGGACCTGCTCAATCTCACCATCTTCCATGTCAAAATATTGGAGATGCCCCCCTTTCTTTGAAGGCTGATAAAGCATTAAAGAAGCAAGTGGTCTAAACTCACAGGCAAAATTGTCATCGTAATGCATTGCCCAGAATTAATGTAGAACAACTAGTTGATTTAGTTGAATCAAGCAATCATTAATAATGCAACTTTAGCCACTAAGGAACTCTTTTAAGCTTATTACCAATTACATTTATTATGGTCAAGGAGTAATCCAGCAGAGTGCTCTAACTTGAACTGGTAGTTTCATCACTGGCTAATTATCAGAACGAGTTGTCAAACGTGTAATACCTGCTACTGAATATTGTCTCATGATCATTTTAATTTTGTGTATTTTTCTTTATTTTAGGATGAGGTGTTGGATTATCATACATTCAAAAGCATGGCTGAAAAATATTTAGTATATGAAATCGTGAAATATACTTGCTGAAAAACAAAAATCTACTTAACGTTTCTACTTCATTTTTATGCTGTTTCTTGTTTTTTAGGTTCTTTTATGATTTTAAATGTGAACAAATTATTCTCTAACTCTACACTTCTCAGATTTGCATCATCAACAAAACTTCTCAACATTTCGATTTTCATAATGGTATTTATATATCTCTAATTTTAATTTATGAAAGTTTATTAAAAAGAGATTTTGGAACTTTAGAGATTTATTACCTGGGAGAGTTGGCCTTTGGAGATGAGACGGTGGATGTTAGAGGTGATAGACTTTGTGGCTCTAGAGAGAGCAGCGGGATCCGTGTCAAGCAGCCACACATCGAGCCCGTGTACGGCGGCGAGTTGGGCTATACCAGAGCCCATTTGGCCACTGCCCACCACGCCTACAGCCTTGATCTCCGTCATGTTTGTTTCACTCTCCTCAATGATCAATGGTTTTGGTCGCTCCGCTCTTGATACCGTTGATAAAATAGGGTCTCCAAATCTGTTTTCTAAAAAGTTGGCATAGAGACAAGTTCGTGAGGTGTCTTCTTTCTCGTATCTCAACCGGTGCTAAACCAAGCTAATCGGATGGCTTAGGATGATTTTCTTCTTCTTTTTATGCATCAGACATATCTGTTTACAAAAATGAAAGATCTATCTATTAATGACGGCGCTGAATAGCGGAACCTAGCTTCTTCTCTTTTTTTTTCATAGAAAAATAATTACTTTACTGATATATAAAAAATTAAAGATAAAAATATATTTATTTTTAAAATAATTCTTATATTTTTAAGATAAAGGATAAGGATTACATGTTTCTAAATAAAACAGTTTTTTATTTCTTATCTTTGAAATATCATTATAAAAAACTTTTTATTCTAAAATTATCTAATTAAAATATTTAAAAATAAAAATAATTATTATCATAATTTTAAAATATAATATAAAGATCGACCCAGAACAAGATCCGACTAAGCTAACCTTGTTTTTTCTTTTTAAAAAAATCAAAATAACATCTTTTTGTATAAAAAAGTCAACAAATTTTTTACACGGGTTTTACCATGGATTGCGAGTCAACCAGGATTTTTGATTTGTTCAAGTCGAGTCAATCATTTCTCTATTTCTTCTTAAATCCAGATTGGTAATATGTAAGTTTGAACACTCAATATAAAATAAAATAATATCTAATTCTTTTTTTTAAATATGTAAGTTTGATAGTAATATAAAATAGTTTTTTTATATCTTTTTCACCATCAAACAAATAGAATACAGAAATGGTCATTTTATCTTGTACACCACTTCCAAACATAATTATTTTTTTGTTTTTTTATTTATATCTTGTCTCTCTTCTATCTTTGTTGTCTTCATCTCTTCTATCTTGAAAGAGTGACAAAATAAATTGCATTTAGAGAAATTATCAATATAATCTTATATATTATAAAATTTATCAATTATACCCACTTATAAACTTTTTCTTTAATATATTCATCAATCAATGTTTTTATAAAAAAAAATAGTAATAAATAATAATTTTAATATGGAATGACAAACAATACTAGTTTAAGTAAATAGAAAATACCGTTTTAAACAAAAAAATAATAATAATTTTAATAAAAAATGACAACCAATACTCATTTAAGTAAATAGAAAACAACACTTTAAACAAAACAAAAATGTTCACATGGACTTATACTATATAGTTTTAATATATAACCAAAACTAAGGTTGGAATCCATGCACCAAAATATATATAAATAGGAACAAAAGGTTATGATTGATTGATCTTTGTATAAATTTATATCATTGGGAAATAATGTGTATTTAGATATGTTTTCCTCATAAAATCTCATCATAGTAAATTACTGCAAAGAATCTCATATCAGAAAACTCTTTATTTTGTACTCAATTTTTTGCTATTTTTTAATTTGAACGCCTCACTTATTTTTTAGCTATTTAAGTGAGTGACTCGAGTTTGGTTTTAAGTTGCTAGGTTGACCTACCATGTTGAGGTAGGTCTTATGATAGTGTTTAACACTAATAAAATAGCTTACACGAGAAAACATCATTAGAATCTTTTCTATCATGGTGAATTTGTTCTTCGGTCATGGATGATTGAGTTAGGTACTTTGTCAAGATTATTGTGGAGATTGAGATATCAAAAAATCATTGATAGGCCTATATCATGTAGATGGTATGTATATCTACCATTGCAAATAAATTGCACTTGATTTGAAGGTCCAAAACTCTATAATTATTGATTGGAAGATTAACCATTTATCATCTTGAATTTACTAATACAAGAAAGGCTGATTAGAGACAAAATATTGTCAAGTTTATTGTGTCAAATGAGGTACAAATGTTTGATAAGGATATTTGATATTTGTAGAGAAAGTTTTTCTCAGTATATTTGTGTTGGGACATGTTCTTTCAATTTCAACTTATGCAATTTTAATTGACAAAAAAACTTCTTAATTTTTGAAAACTACATCCCTGAAAATATTGACTGAGATCATTTGATTCTTACACCTTTTACAAATTAGTCATTAGTTTCTAGATTATATAATTTGACCCATATTTCTCGTCAAACTTTTAATTTGTTTCAAATTGACTCATGATTTAATCAATTTGAGTCTTGGATGCGCGCAAATCTTTCATCTTGGTTCTTGGTTTTAGGATTTTTTATTTTAGCCTTCAATGAGCCTTCAACCTTTAAATTTATTTTAATTAAATCCCTAATCACACTAATTTGGCTATTCAAAGTCTCAATTGAGTTCTTTTCTTCCAATTAATACAAATCAACTCGAATTAGGTCTCCAGACTTCATTTTTTCTTCAATTCCTTGATTGAATTCATAAAAACTATTAGAAGTTTAATTAAGTCTTTAAACTTAATTAATTATTTCAATTTTTACCCAATTGACTTTTAAACTTAATTTTTATTCAATTAAATTTTTAAATAAGTCAATTAAACTTATTAAAAGTTCAACTAAGTCCTTAAATTTAATTAATTCTTCTAATTTTGGTCAAATTAGGATTTCAACCTCAATTTTGTTTTTATTAAGTATTTCTTCATCCCATCTTGTCAAAATATCCCTTCCTGACTATTCGTTTAGTATTTTGATCTATTGCAGCTCAAAAGCTTATTTACTCGTGTCTCAAAAATATTTTTGGATTTTGAATTTTTTCTTCTTTTTGAATAAAAAAATATGTATTTTTTATAAAATAATTTTGGGGATCTAAACTTGGGCTACGACAACCTAGTTCAAAGGTTTTTTTTGTTCAATGATAATTTCATAATTATACTATTACAATGAATAGTAATATAAGTCTTGATGAACAGAAACTTTCCTAGGAGAATCTTTTTTATTATACAACTTATCAAAACAATATATTAAATATCAATTTATCAAACCCTAATTAGAATCTAAAACTTTCTTTTTTAGTTATATGTCTTTTAATAAGGGGTTATTTTAGACATATAAAATCTAAACTTGGTCATGTGCAAGTCAAGTGATGTATTTTTGTTAGTTACGATGAAAATAAAATCTAAAGTAGTGTTTAATTATTGTCTCGGGATAAAAAAAATTAATTATGACATGTCTCTCAGTACTTTCTATTTTAAAAGTATAGAAATTCACTTCTAAATTGTTCAAGAAACATATTTATTTTATGTATTTGTCTTTCTTTTTTTAACTAATACATTTATGTATCTTCTTGGGGCACTAATCAAACAAATACTAATGAAATAATAAATTATAGCCACACCAACTTTTTAATAATAGATTAAATGCAATTATACATGTAAGGATAAATTAGACACATTCTAAAAATATAACCACATATGGAGTTATTTTTCATTATTTTTAATCAATAAAACCTAAATATTTTTTGAAAACACTTATAGCATGTGGATGAAAATATTTTTTACTGGAATAGTGTTTTTACAGTTTTGCCCCTCGCATAAAAAAATCTAACACTAGCTATTATGAATATTGAAGTCTTTTCAAAAGGCTCGTTAGTCATTACCAAATTGATAAGAGACAAATAAGTTATTTTCCATTTTAATTGCACAGTGAAACAACCAAAATACCATTGAAATAAAAAAAATAATTAAAACTAGAGTTAAAGGACAATTTTGTATTTTCACGATGGTTTTATATAATTATCATATTAGATGAAGGGACATTTTGATATTTGACTAGACAAAGAAAATATATATATATAAAAAAATACAAAGCGAAACAACCAAAATGCCTTCTTTTGGTCTTTTTACAAAGATTTGTTCGTTATTATCAGGTAAGTTGAGGGACAATTTGATCTTTTAGTAAAGAAAGAAAACAAGGAAAAAAATAAAAAGCAATTGACGGTGCGTAGCCTCCTGCTCGCTAAAAAAGCTTTTTTGTCGTGTTGTTAGAAGCACTGCCGCGTCCTCTAAGTTTTGAGGCGGCGTGTGTCAATGTTGGATGACTGGTTTATCGCTAGTGAGGCTTTTTTTTCTTATTCTTTTCTCTCTTATCCCCCTATAATGATGGCTTAGTCCTATTTGTTGTTGGTATTACAAGTTCAGTCCCTACTCTTTTTACTTCCAACTTTTGTTCTTGACTCTTTTGTAAAAGTTTTATTTGTTTTCAATTTCATCATTTTATCTCAATTGGTCTTATAGTATTGTTTTTAATCCGATTCTTAATCTTTTGATTTTTAATTTTTTTCTTGGCTATTTTGTGAAAGTTTTAATTTTTCTTTCAATTTCATCATCAAATCCAAATTTATGTCACATTATTTTTACCAACTTAATCCTTGTTATTCTAATTTTTTTTCTTTTGTTAAAGTTATTTTTCTTTTCAATTTTATATTTCAATAAAAAAATTATTTTATTCCATATATTAATTTTGATTTTTATTTTTTAATTATTTTTTTTTAAAAATTTACATTAATTTTTATTTTTAATTTTACGCTTCAATAAAATATAAAATATATTTTATATTACAGCGTCCATCGGTAAACTATTCCTATCTAGATGCATCCTCGTATAGCTAGATTTATTTATTTTTATGAGGTTATTAATAGTTGAAAAAGTTTAATAAATCAAAGACGGCAATGATTTTTTAGAGTGGAATTTACTTTGTTTTTTCTGTATTCGGGGGAGTTATTGGTGTGTGTCAAGAGATGGAATCTGTGCTCCCAACGCCTTGCTCTACGGTGAAATGTTGTTCAAGCGGAGAGTTGCATCCGTCGTATGGGCTTTGTAATCACCATTTCCGTTTCCATTAGTGAAACATCCTCCGTTCCAAGCCCAAAAAAGGAGTAGAGGCCCATGAACCAGAACAGCAGTACTGTGGACACAATTAGGCCCATCGTAATTTTGTTTTTGGAAAGCCAGGCCCATCTTAACCATCGGCATTTTATTTTCAGGCTAGGCAGGTGAATGATGGAGGAAACAGGGAAAAAGAGAAGGAAATGATTGGAAGTGGACTATCCTTTCAGTCTATGCCCTTTTACGAGCAGTGTCAGCTCTCAATTGGTCATTAGAAAAAAGGTACGAAAATGGCTATCATCATTGGTGAGAAATCGTGCACAATACCATCAATTGAGGACCATGAAATGTCTCGGTTTCTGCAAGCTTACTTAGGAAGATTCCATCATCACTCATGATCTTCCTCAAACAAATAAAAATAAAAAAAAAGGACCCATATTAAAAATAAAATTTAATATTTTTTTTATTTTATTAAAATTTAATATATTTGGTATGTTTTGGATCGTTTTGAATGATATCAAAAATAATTTTTTAAAAATAAAAAAAATAATTGACATGCATTTCGGTACGAAAAGTTATTTAAAAAGCAACCGCAACCACACCGTCAAAAATACTCTTAATGTGTTCTCGTTTGTAATAGTGGTTCGAAAACCCTTTTGTATTATTTTTTAATGTTTTTATATCATTTTGACGTGTTGGTATCAAAAAATAATTTTTTTAAAAAAATTTTACTTAAATATATTTCCAAACAAAAAACACCTTTAAAAAATAACACTATTATAATGCTAGACAACTCATGGTACATAATATTTTTTAAAAGTACTTTTCGCTTGAAAATACATGAAATAATTTTTTTAATTTTTAATTTTTTATATTAATACATTATAGTTATATAAAAAAATATTATTTCGATGTATTTTCAAGCGAAAAATACTTTTAAAAAACAACCGCTACTATAATGCTAAACAACTCGTAGTATATGATACTTTTCAAAAATATTTTTTGTTTAAAAATATATTAAATATTTTTTAAAATTTTTAATTTTTTATATTAACACATTATAATTATAAAAAATTTTAATTCGATATTTTTTAAAAAATAAAACAATGATAAAAATACTAAACATGATCTTAGAAAATGACCTCGTTATATCGACTTTGCTTAAAATTGTCACGTGTAATCACGCACTTAGAAAATGACCTCGCTATATAGACTTTGCTTAAATTGTCACATGAAATTTTTTTTTTTTTTAATTTTACGATAAAATGTATTTTCAAATCAATTTATATATCAAAGATGGTAGGCTCCATCCACCGGCTACAACCAGTCAATTCTCGTGTCCTATTATCTCTGACACTTTGACTTCCTTTACTCCCTTTTCCATATTTCCGTGCTTGTTCCCCCATCAGCTCTTAGAGCGCGTCCCTTTACGCCACAATGACTTTGTTTAGCTTTGCTATCGCAATTTTAAAAAATCAGATTTATAAAAAATAGTTTTAGTTATAATTTTAAAATATAAATTTGAACAAGATTACTGTAAAATAAATTCTTATATGTAAAATAAATAAAAAAATTAATTGTAAATAAAATTATATTGTTATAGTTTCTGTAAAATCAAGGATTTAAAATATAATTACGTGAAAATGCTCTGTTTATTTTTGTATTTTAAAAATATTTTAAATTTTTTTATATTTTAAATAAACAATCTTAAGTTGAAAGAAATTTGCAGAGATTGATTGAGAGACATGGTGGTTTCTTCCACGCACATATTTCAAACATTGAGCTTGGACTTCCAAATCCCTATAATCGATCCTCCCTCGAAGGCAAGCGAACCTCATTCTCAAAGCAATCAAATTTCTCCACCAAATATTCTCAGTTTTTTCTCAGCAAGGGACAAATATGAGGTAAGAGATACGTAGAGAGAAGAAGCCCGAGTGGCTCGTTAACTGGCAAGTGAAACAAAACAAAAGTAAAGAGATGAAATAAAATCATTAATCCTCTAAAAGTCAGCCCTTGTGTCTTCATTTCAAGTCATAAACACATACGATTATCTCTCACAAGTTTGAGTGTGTATTTTGTTGTTTTCTTTGTCCAAGAAACTATAGATTCGCTTCTGTATTTCCTGTCCCTTCGATATCTTTTTCTTTCTCTAGATTCTGTCACCTGTTGCTTTCCTTAATTGCTTTTTTACGTTTTGAGAGAGAGAGAGAGAGAGAGAGGTGTCAAATTTTGAAATGGGAACGAACCTATTTCTTGAAAAGTTGGCGACTGTGGGCTGCTGTAGTATTTCACTTGCAAGTGATGTCTTAATGCATCGTTGGAACCCTTGAGGTGGGTTCTTCTTGTATAGACTCTAGAGTCGCTAAAGTTTCTTTCTTTCTTCAATAATCTCATCAACTCTTCTTCAAAGCTTTGATCTTGGGATCTGGCTTAGTTGTTAATTGTTGCTTAATTTGCTAAATGTTGCTTTTTGTTGGCTTGTAGGTGCTTTGGGATGTGTGTTTGAAGTTGCTTCATTTGGATGACTTTCTTGCACTCACAGTAGTGGTTGTTCAACAGTATAGGGTTTTGGGGATTAGTTGAATATTTTTTTATATTTTTTTTGTGAAGGGTTTAGGTTTCAAGTGGGGTCAAGAGATCTCAGTTTGTTTGGCTGGCTTCACCTATCTATATATAATCTTATTTTTTTTTCTTGTTTAGTGGTGTGAATTATTGCTTCGCTTTCAAGTTGTTAACTCGGTCCTTGTTTTGTGGTTCCTGAGGTGTTTTGTATTTGAAGTTTGTTCATTTGGGGTGCTTATTTTATTTTCCTTTCTTTTCTCTAAAGGGCATCACTATGGTCTTGGTTTCTTAAAGTTATAGGGATTTGATTTCAAGTGGGGATTGGTGATATCTCTTAATTTCACTTCCTTTTGTTGCTTCATTTGCAATTTGGAACTTGCGAGCTGTTTTTTTTATTTTTTTCGCTGGAGATTTGACGTGCGAGTTCCTTCAATTGGGCTTCTTCTCTTGAAAAGCAGTTAATGCCCAAGAAATATCAACTTCAATGCGGGAGTCTTTGCCTTGATTTGAGCTGGGGCTAAGCTTTGATTTCAGTAATGGCGATGGTGGAGACTGCTCCAATGACTTTCATCAGATCGGTGTTCTTTGCTTGCTTTCTTTGTTCATCTTGGGGTCTCAAAACCACAACTCAATCCTGTGATCCAAATGATATGCTGGCCCTGAAGGAATTTGCAGGAAAGCTCACGAATGGGTCCATCATAACATCATGGTCCAGCAAGACTGACTGCTGTCAATGGGAAGGGGTTGTATGTCGAAGTAATATCAATGGCTCAATTCACAGCAGGGTTACCATGCTGATTCTGTCCAAAATGGGTCTTCAAGGGTTAATTCCGCCCTCCTTGGGCCGCTTAGATCAGCTGAAATCAGTTAATCTCTCTTTCAATCAACTCAGTGGTGGATTGCCTTCGGAGCTCTCGAGCTTGAAGCGGTTGGAGGATCTTGATTTGAGCCATAATTTGCTATCAGGACAAGTTTCAGGGGTGCTTTCTCGTTTGTTATCCATTCGGACACTGAACATTTCCAGCAATCTGTTTAAGGAAGACTTGCTTGAGCTTGGAGGATATCCAAATCTTGTTGCGTTCAACATTAGCAACAATTCGTTCACTGGTCGAATCAGTTCTCAAATTTGCAGCTCCTCTAAAGGGATTCAGATTCTTGATTTATCTGCGAACCATCTCGTGGGCGATCTTGAAGGCTTGTTCAATTGCAGCAGATCTCTTCAACAATTGCATTTGGACTCCAATTCACTTTCAGGCTCTCTCCCTGATTTTTTATACTCAATGTCAGCTTTGCAGCACTTCTCTATCTCCAACAACAATTTCTCTGGCCAGTTAAGCAAGGAAGTGAGTAAGCTCTTTAATCTTAAAAACCTGGTTATTTATGGAAACCAGTTTTCAGGCCATATACCAAATGCATTTGTCAACCTTACATATCTAGAACAATTTGTTGCCCATTCAAATATGTTGTCTGGACCTTTGCCTTCAACACTGTCATTCTGCTCAAAGCTTCACATTCTTGACCTTAGAAACAATTCTTTAACTGGTCCAATTGATCTTAATTTTAGTGGAATGCCTAGTCTTTGTACACTTGATCTTGCCTCTAATCACCTTTCTGGGCCACTTCCAAATTCTCTATCTGTTTGCCGCGAATTGAAGATTTTGAGCCTGGCTAAGAATGAATTAACCGGAAAAATCCCCGAGAGTTTCGCAAATCTCTCATCACTTTTGTTTCTCTCATTGTCCAACAATAGTTTTGTGGACTTATCTGGGGCACTTACAGTACTGCAGCAATGCCAAAATCTCTCCACTCTTATCCTCACAAAGAACTTCGTTGGTGAGGAAATTCCCAGAAATGTAAGTGGTTTTCGGAATTTAATGGTCTTAGCATTTGGAAATTGTGCTCTCAAAGGCCAAATCCCAGTTTGGCTGTTAAGATGCAGGAAGTTAGAAGTTCTTGATTTGTCTTGGAATCATCTGGATGGAAGTATTCCTTCTTGGATTGGCCAGATGGAGAATTTGTTTTACCTGGACTTCTCAAATAACTCCCTAACTGGAGAGATCCCCCAAAGTTTGACTCAGCTAAAGAGCCTCGCAAACAGCAGTTCACCCCATCTAACTGCCTCTGCTGGCATTCCTCTATATGTAAAGCGAAACCAGAGTGCTAGTGGTTTGCAATACAACCAAGCCTCAAGTTTCCCTCCTTCAATATTGTTGAGCAACAATAGAATAACTGGGACAATTCCACCTGAAGTTGGAAGGCTGAAAGACCTCCATGTCTTTGATTTGAGCAGGAACAACATTACGGGGACCATACCTAGCTCCTTTTCTCAGATGGAAAACCTGGAAGTTTTAGATTTGTCATCCAACAATCTGTATGGGTCAATCCCCCCATCGCTTGAGAAGCTGACATTCCTGTCGAAGTTTAGTGTGGCTAATAATCACTTGAGGGGACAAATTCCCAGCGGAGGGCAGTTCTATAGCTTTCCTAGCTCAAGCTTTGAGGGTAATCCGGGACTCTGTGGGGTAATAGTCTCTCCCTGTAATGTCATTAATAATATGATGAAGCCTGGTATCCCATCTGGTTCAGACCGTAGATTCGGTCGAGGCAATATTCTTAGCATAACAATCACTATAGTAGTTGGGCTTGCGCTGGTCCTCGCTATTGTTTTGCACAAGATGTCAAGGAGGAATGTGGGGGATCCTATTGGTGATTTGGAGGAGGAAGTCAGTCTTCCGCACAGGTTATCTGAAGCTCTCAGGTCTTCCAAGTTGGTGCTTTTTCAGAATTCTGATTGCAAAGACCTCACAGTTCCAGATTTGTTGAAATCAACAAATAACTTCAACCAAGCAAACATCATTGGTTGTGGTGGATTCGGCCTGGTTTACAAAGCCAACCTTCCCAACGGTACAAAAGCTGCAATCAAGAGGCTTTCTGGGGATTGTGGTCAGATGGAACGAGAATTTCAAGCTGAAGTGGAAGCTCTCTCAAGGGCTCAACACAAAAACCTTGTTTCTCTTCAAGGTTATTGTAGGCATGGTAATGACAGATTATTGATTTACTCGTACATGGAAAATGGAAGCTTGGATTATTGGCTGCATGAATCTGTTGATGGCGGCTCAGTACTTAAATGGGAGGTGAGACTCAAGATAGCTCAAGGAGCGGCTTGTGGGTTAGCATATCTGCACAAAGTTTGCGAGCCACATATAGTTCACCGAGATGTGAAATCGAGCAACATACTTCTAGATGAGAAATTTGAAGCTCACTTGGCTGATTTTGGTCTCTCAAGGCTACTTTGTCCTTACGATACTCATGTGACAACAGATTTGGTAGGTACATTAGGTTATATACCTCCTGAATATAGCCAAACATTGATGGCAACATGCAGGGGTGATGTTTACAGTTTTGGTGTTGTTCTTCTTGAACTTCTTACCGGTAGAAGGCCTGTGGAAGTTTGCAAAGGAAAAAACTGCAGAAATTTGGTTTCCTGGCTGTTTCAGATGAAGTCCGAGAAAAGAGAGGCAGAGATTATAGACTCAGCAATTTGGGGTAAAGATCGTCAGAAACAGCTGTTTGAAATGCTCGAAATTGCATGCAGATGCTTAGACCAAGATCCTAGGCGGAGACCCCTTATCGAAGAAGTTGTTTCATGGCTTGATGGTATTGGATTCCAAGCTGCTCAACAATGAGCTATAATAATACTGCACTTAGTTTCAGGGTTCTTAGTTTCAGTTGGGGTGGACATGGGAAGGTATACTTGTAAAGTAAACTCTATTCCAAGTTTCTATAATGTTGAAATCTTGACCAAGTTTCTATTGTATTATTCTGTTATAAACAAGCATATTATAAAATGCGTTGTCCTTGCCCTTGTACAGTTTTCTTTTTGTTCCCCATTATATATTTCCATGGGAAGATCAAAGCCTTCACATTGTGCTACACATATTACATATTGATGTAAATCAATTTACTAGGTTTCTTTTAGAATTTGAATCATTACCCCCCACACCCCCCAATTTATACTGGATATTCAAGGTCTTGACCTTCAAGCATGCAAGGATCAGACTACTGATCCAATGACTGTAATATACAGATATTAGAAATTAGATATGCTGCAGATTACGGAGACTGCCCATCTTTTAGCTATTGTTTTGGCTTGCTTGCTCTCGTCTTGAGCAAACCACTATTCTGATATTTACATTACTTGTTCATGGTTTATGCATCATGTCTGCAACTGTCAAGTCTCGTAAACTTTCTTGGCATCCACCCATGTCATTCGAAAGACAGCTACATGCCATTTATGCAGAAAGATAGATTAGCCTCCCTCCACATTTTCTTGAGTAGAGAAGCTTTAAGAGGCAAAGCTAGGCGGTCACTCTGTAGCAAATCCTTCTGTGAAACAACAAAAGATTGGATTATATGTCACTTCCCTACATAAAAACATCATGGGTAAGGTTTTTCTTGATTGAGAGAGACCCTAAAAATATTAAAATGCAACCGTAAAGATACCTTTTACGTGATTTTCTTGCTTGGGTGTCCACGTTGACAGGATAGGTTGACGTGCCATAATGCCATTACTCAAGGTTACCAACCTCTCTTTTTTGACTTTGCTAGCATAGCCTGCTGAAGAAACTTTTTCTAGCTAAAAAAGCGGCAGATATTGGTGATGTGAAACTCACTACTAATCTTAAACCGGAAGGATTTGAATTTTGGACACCAAATGGAGGCCTAATAATAATAATAATAATAATAATAATAATAATAAAAAAAACAGAATGAGATTTCTAGGGTCATACAGTGGTTTGATATAATTTGCTAGGTTAAATATTTAACAATAAAATATAGATGAAATCTTTGTAATTTTCAAAGTCTAGGATCCTTCGCAGATGTATGTGCATGGATTGATTGAGGTTAATAATTGAGTAGTGTTCGGTATCCATCTTTTTCTGTCACCTCGATCGTAACCTTTTTTCTTTCTACCTCGAGCTTGAAGCTCCGAAAATCTCTCCCTTTTTCTACGCAAATTTCCAAATCGAACTTTCCTTGGTGTTTTTATTCTTATATCTTCCTTTGCCTTTTCTTTTTCTTTGGGCGTCCTATCACGGATTAAACATGTGGAAACATATGTAAAATCGAGCTCCTTTGTGTCATCATGTAAGGATATTCAAAAAGGTTTGTTCGGTAAGAAAATGGAATTCGATGAGGCATGATATTGAATTGGATAAGATTGAATAAGTCAAGATTTTTTTTTTATTATCAAGATATTCAAATCAATTTATACGTATGTCGAACATTAATAATTATATAAATTTTCAGTTGAATTTAAGCTGCTTTCTCGTATTACAACACAAGATTTTTACACGGAGGGAGGATGCTATGTAAAAAGTACAGATACTTGAGAAGACGAGCTTACCTGTTATCCTATCTCATGCATGCATAGAAAAACGTTTGAGTATCATCACACCACATTGTATTTTTCCTATTAAAAACTTTAAAAATCCAAAAAACTTCAGTCCATTCGTGAATGCATGCATTTCAATTGGACAGAAAATGGAAATTCAATTCTTGTTGAGCAACTTTTGTGTCAAAAAGTCGTCGTGGTTGATAAGACACTACTGATTACGCCCGTGGATCCATCACCCTCAAACCTCGAAGAAAACAAGCACTCCGATTTGGATACGGGTAATGTCATATTGGGCTCTAGCAAGAGGCCTAGATAGCTAAAGACTATGAATCTTACCAGAGCCAAGCTTATCCTAACTGATATTTTGTCACTAGTTTCTTCTAGGGTCTAGTTGTTTGTATTGGACCTTAAACCTAAAATTCTAAACAAATGGGCCTAAAGCTGTTCGAGGGAGTCAGCATTTTTGTTGCCACAAGCGGACAACATGCAAGGATCATCCTAGTTTTGTCTTTAACAAAACCTAGGGTTTTCCTCCACTTCCACAGTTTTCTATTCCTTTTTGGTCTTTCAATATGTTCATGACCAGCTCTCTTAAGTTGTTTTGCTACTCTAATGCCCAGTATATGAAAGTTTTGATCTTTCTAAGCTTTTTTGCAAGCATTCGGTTGCTTAATTTTGATAATTTTTTCTTGCTTTTGATAGATTGTTTCCTTGTCTTGGTTTTGTTGCATTTATTCTATTATAGTTGTGCCTATGATGATGTTAACTTTTTATATGTTATCATGTTCTATATCCATGAAAAAAATCCAAATCATAGGCATATTATTTCTTCCCCCTAGCAAGTTTGGGATAGTTAAAGTATTGATTTTTTTTTCAATTTGTTTGAGCTTATATTGCAAGTGATGATAAACAAGACCAACAATCAGCCACTCCTTTCTGGAGAATGATGATGCTGTCAAAATAAGAATCATCAGATCTGATGCATTTGTACAGGCTCTTCAATCTTCTTTTGTGTCCGTATATTTATTTTAGTTCATTTTTTTTATGATGGTTAATGAGAGGTAATTAATTAGTGTTTTGGTAATGTGGATGGCTTCTTATTCTTTGTCAAGATTATGCATTATTGCTTGATTGGTGTTCTTTTAGAGAGTTAAATACATTGCTTTAGTTTCATTTGACATATTTATTATGATGGCATGAGTTCTTTCTCAATGTCAAATTCTTAATTCAATTAAAAAGGAAGAAGAATTTCCATTTAATGTACAAATTAGTATGTGCTGGATGTTGAGCCTCACCAGTGCCTATGGTGGTTCTAGAGCTAGCATGGTTTGCTCTAGAATTTCAATTTAAGTAATTTATTGAAGTCTGCTTCTGCCTGCAGCTTCTCTAGTTAGTGTTGACACGGCATTTTTTAAGATTTAAATTACTTACTGTGTCCAAAGTTTTTCCCTTTTGGTATCAAAGTGATTTAGAACTTTGAGTGAATAAGAACTTACTAAAGTTTTGTTGTGCCTGTGATGGGTTTAGATATACTATGAGCAACAGCAATGAAATTGCCTTAATATGAGGCACTGATTGTTCATTTTCTGGTGTGTTGAACGTATCATGACATTACTAATTGTGATTTGAGTAATTGGTTTGAATTTATGGTTTTGCAGAATTTCATAGCCCTGTTGGAAGAATTCTATGCTTGTTTTCCTTAACCTCCTTCTATGAAATTATTTTGCTAGATCAATTTTTTTTAATATAAATTCTTAATAGATGGTTTGCCTATGATGTGATTTACTGCCCGTATCATCAGACAAAGTGATGATATTTTCATCACCTCTGGGGCAAAACCATGATTTGTTTTTTACCACGATCTTAAGCATAATATACCCTTCATGGTGGGGTTGGGTGCCATTTGCAAGATACATAAAATTGTATTACATTTGTGTTGAAATGACATTCACTACTTCGTCAATGAATTTGATGAACTTTGTAAATGCAGATCAGATGCATCAGCTGTTTTGGATAGCACACTTAGTAAGGTGTGCTTATTGGCTATTCATCTCTGGTTCTCAAGTCACATTCACTGTTTGTCTAGATGGTTTCATGATTGATTCAGAGTCTCCATAACAGTTGCTAGAAAGCCAGATGATTGTCAAGTAAGAACTTGAGATTTGAATATGGGGTCTCTGCAGCTTTCCACTCCAACTGCATCTCATAATGGATCTGCTTGTTGCTTCTCTTCCAGCTTTGTGAAGCTCAACCATGTATATTTTGAGAAGCACTATTATTTCATTTTCAAGAATACTTGTTTTGAACAAATGGGAGAGTATTATGAACAGATTAAGATTCATTCCGGTTTCCCAAGATTTGACACTGGCTAGCTAGCGCACTCAATTTACACATCAGTAGTTTCAGAATTCATGATTCAGAAAGAAGACACATCAACATGGATCATCCACCTTTTGCCCAAAGGAACATGTCAAATTCTCTCAAAACGTGTTCAGTTTTACATGTGCCGCACCACACCGACTTGTTCTTTATTTTACTTTTAATTATTAGGCTATGTATATGTTCGAAGAAATCAACATTCTGCAGCAAAACATCTAGCTAGAAGGGAACTATGGCAGCACTATTTTTGGCAAAAAGAGCCGTCATTAACATCTCTAGAGCTTCATCCAAGGATCACCCTCGTTGTGTTGTGTCTGCCAACAGGGCTTACTTCTCAACTGCTTTTCAACGAGCTCAAGTATCTCTATCCTATAATTCCTCTTTTTTATACATGATCTCTCTCTGTATCCTAAAATATTTAGACAGAAAGCATATAGTTTGTCTTCAGACTGAAAAGCATGGCTACCTTGTCTAGCATTGAATCACATGTATTTCCACGATGGGGACTATTTGTCGGTTCCTAAGCTAGACCATCAATAACGCTTTTTTTTTTATTCCATTATATGCTAAATTTTCAGGGTACCAGTGTTGCAGCAGAGACAAGAAGAGAAACAAATAGCCCAGATAGGACACCAGGAAAATCTTATAGTGCAACAAATGATCCAACTAGGCAAGGCTTGTATGAGGCCAAGCAACAAGCTGTAGACCCTGATGAATATACAGGAGTAGGGGCATCACAGTTTGTGGCTGACACTGCCAAAGAAGGGGTTAGAAAAGTAACACAAGTAGCAGACACGTCGGCTAAGGAAACAATGGATGGTGCACGGGAAGCAGCCAAAGAGGCTAACCAAAAGATTAGAGAGACAGTAGGTGGTGGAAATGATGATAGTAACAGTCATGATCATAACAGCCACGACAAGAACAATAATAACGTGGAAGATCTAGTGTTTGTTGAGGTCCATAATTTGATGGACCAGCTGTTGATACAGTAGAGTACAGAAATAATGATGATTTGAGAAGAATAGTTGACAGAGCAGATTGAAAGCACTTGGTTCTTAAGTTTGCTTGCATTTGGCAGCAATAACTGTTAAGAATAAGAATCCTATTAGAAATAAATAACCTGAATACTTTAGGTGTTCTACTGTAAAACTGATTCTATAGGACGATAAACTGCAGGACAGTAATTGATTTCTAATTTATTGGAATGACTATAAGTGCTTTTGTATAAATATGTGATGTGATCAATAATACAATTCATTCCAGCATATTCTATTCTCTCTTTTCAATTTACAATAACTATGGTCTGTTACAATGTTTGTATCACGCTGGCTTAATTAGAAAACAATGGATTTGTGATAAGACCTGTACTGGATCTTTTATGTTTATCTTTATTTTCAGCAGGGTTTCTGAATTGAGATAAATGAGCTTCAATAATTTTGTTTTAGCCCTCAATCTTGAAAAAGTAGTGTGCTGAGCTTTGGTTCACCAAAACAAATACCAGCAACATATCACATATGAGAACCTTAAAATGGTCTAGGCAAAGGCTGATCAGGGAAGGCTGGTGCACAGCTAATCAGTTCCCAAATGATCATGACGCCTTGTCAGTGATTCTGTGGAGAAAGAGACTTTTAGCTTTTGTGTATTCAAAGGAGCTTTGTCCATTTCCTTCATACAACCACCAAGGATTCTAGAACTTGAAGCTGAAATAGTTTCGAACCATGAACTCACGCACTCTCTACACTACAGGATATTTTCAGACTAGAATTCTATCTTCACGACAGAAAGTGCCCAGATTTTGTCGAGTTGCATTGTTCATCAAAAAAACATCCGACTTGGAATCTGATACGCTCTTGCTTTGGCCATTAAATTGCCAAAACAAATTCCAAAGTGAAAAGGATTGGTAAAGATGATAGGCAATCCATATAATCCAGCACTTCACTCATCATTTCCTATAAATCCATTTTGAAGGTAATAAAGAATCAAAGAAGATGATAGGGAATGTAGATAGGGAATATAGATCACTTATCATCACCAGTATCATAGCACAATTTAGATGTCATTTGGTAATGTACTAGCGGGTGAGGTTTACTGGCAACCATATTTCTAAATGATAATATTTTACCTAATTTTATTGCACGCTCAAAATTTTTTAGAAAATTGTAGTCCTTGTCGAATGAATTTTGTACGTAATGAAATTGTAATTTTTTTTTTAAAAAATTGAGTTTTACTCGAAAAACTAGTATTTAATAACACTACATAAATTAGAAGGATATCGCATGATGACGTAACATTTGTGGAATTTGATCGCAATTCCAATTATGTTCTTGCCGGGTCTGACCCAGTTAAAAAAAATCAGTTTTTATTTTTATTTTAATTGTGTTTTATTCAAAAAATTAGAAGGAGATCGTTTGATGATGTAACAAAAATTTCAGTTTTTGTTGTTGCGCACTTAAGAAACCATGAAAAATATAGTCTTTATTTGATAGATTTATTTCGTATGTGATGACATTGCACATAATTTAATGGAATAATAAAAAATATTTGATATCAATATTATTTATTTCATGATGTCATAACAGTAGTTAAATCTACAATATTTAAATTAAAAATCATACATATATATATATATATTTATTGTTCAACCTTAATTTCAACCACAGTTTTAACCAAACATATATTTTTCCAAACCAACTTCAACTAAAAGTACTTTTTATAAAACAACTTTTTTAAAACCACAACCACAACAATAACTTCAATACCAAACACACTCTTAGCCACGCCAAATAATTTTTTGAAACAGCATCATACAAGATTTTTGTGTTCGGGAACTAGTTGACAATTGTCCGTGCTATTAAAAAAAAAAGTATTTGTTTTAAATTATATATATATATATATATATATATATATATATATATATATATATATATATTAAGGATTTTTTAATGTATTAATAATAAAAATAAATTTTTAAAAATAAAAAATATTATTTTATATTATTTCAAATAAAAAATATTTTAAAAATAATTGTAAAAAATATTTCAACGTCAACCAGACTTGAAAGCTCTCTATCTTATCAAACAGCTGTTTGGTTCTCTTTATAGACAAGAATTGTTCTTTGCCAAAGCAAAGTCATGATCCACTCATTTGTATTCTGTTTTTTTTTTTACTTCATCAACGATCTAATCTTCATGATTCGCAGCTCAAACAAATTAGAGAATCTGGAAGGAATATAGGACCAATATCCAACTCCGATATTGAGAGTAACGGGCACTTTATGGAAGTCAAAATCATATGCAAAGGCCATTTCCTTTAATGTGTTATCATAAAAGGTAAAGAAAAGAAAAGAGAGACGCGGAAGAGTGGAGGGGTGAAAGGTAGGTAGACATAAGAACATGGAATCACACTTGTGGGTGGAAATGGATTGTGATATTTGAGAGTTCATGTTTTTTGCCATACCATGAATTTGCTTAAACTAGTAGGTTCCTTTGTGCCTGTTAATGTTGTGTCGATTTTCAGCGTTTTGCTGATTGGGATTTTGAGCTATAGACTTTTTATTTAAATATCTAGAATTCCAATAACTAGAATTTTTTCTTCTATTTCACATAATAATCATATGAAGATGGTCGTCTATCCTAAGCACAAATTTCATTAGAGGTCGTACTCCTCTGCAAGTAATTGGCAGTTGAGTACGACCTTTCCGTTCATGTGAATTGAACTCGAGGCCTATCCTTTCACCACCTACAAGAACACTACTATGCTACTCACCCATGCTAAATGTTAATATCTGTGATACCATCCGCCATTTTCCTCGCAGATTACAGAAAATCAAGATGTTCAAGAAGATTGGTTGTAGGGATGCTTAATTATTTGACCACCATACTCTTGCCTTTCACATATATTCTTTATGATTGTGCTATGAGCCTTTAATACTGAACTCAACTTGGAGTTCCTCTGTGATAGGTAACAGCCAATCACGTATAAGATATGTGCAGGAATAGGAAGGATGCTTATAAGCAAAGGTCCCCTTTCACTGCTACAAAATTAGTCCAGCCCTTAACCTTGTACTATTAGATGTACAAACACGAGCTTTACTCAAATTCTAATGAGCTATAACGCCTTGTATGATTTCAGCTGCCTATCTGTTTTTCATAGACATTTGCTTAAGTATTCCATTTGTGCTTGGTACAAGAGCCACGTGAAAACTTGTGTTGGGTCATGTCACCACTGAGGTTTTGCCTTCCCAGCTATCATGGCATGTACATTGTGTACTGAGCCATGTCCCGAACTTTATAACACAAAAGACCCGCGCGCGGCCCATAGACTTTTACCGTAAGCCAACCCCAGCAAAAAACACATTGATAGAAAGCCAGCATTCAGTTGCAACGCAATCATCTTAAATATTGAATTAATCAATCTGCACATGGACCTGTAAGTCGTGAATCAGGTAAAAAAGACACGAGGAGAAAAGATAAGAGGAATAAAGCTTTGCATGAACAAAAGACTGGAAATCTATTAGTCCATTTCAACAAAAAAGAAGCATAGGGTACTCTGCTACAGTACACTGCTTGTCCAACCAAGAGGAGCAGAATATTGTGTGAGCATTGATTCTGTACCATTACATTAAAGGGTGCACTAAAATTTGACATGTCCTTCTCATGCCTCTGTCATAGATGTAATCTTTTCACTATCATCGCTTACTTGAGTGCAATCCAGTGCCTCTCTTGCTCATTTAAGTACCAGAAAATTTGCTTTGTAGCATACCATTAATGTCAAGATAAAGCGTAAAGAAAGCATTCCGGAAAAATGGTGATAAAAAACAGAAAGTAATGGTTTAAGGGGCCCTTTGTTGAGGATAATTCAGTCCGTCTGTGTTTTGATTTCTTCAGCAGGAAAATCAAGTGATCAAATCTGTGCTGTAGGCTAGCATTATGTTCGAAAACTATATCCTTCCTGCTGTCCCATGTTCTAAATTTGATAACAGTCGATTTGACTCGAAATCATCCAACTTTTTTTCTTCCTTCTTCATTGACAAAACCATCAATCCTGATTCCTACCTAACTCTTTCATGTCTATAAAAAAAAGCTAGAAGATTAACCTGAACACGTCAAGTGATTCATTTGACATAAAATGCACCTGCTATATTGCCAAAAACTTCATGCTTAAACCAAATAGTTTACTAACTCACAGACTTACTCTGCGAATGCCCTTTCTAAACAAACAATAATGGCATAGGTGTGCTAATATCATTTAATTTCGTTTTCACATCTAGGGAAGCAATAATAATCGAGCGTCAACCACACACATGTAGTGTCAAATGAAAATATCACTACAAGCACCAATAACAGCAATTAAGCTGAAAATTTATCTGTCATAGCAAATCACAACAAACAAACTCCACACTCTAATCATTCATTCATTGTCAACTGACACCATACATAAAAAAAAAAACACAAGAATATGTTGCTTGTGGTCCTCCCTACTTTTTTCACCTTTTACTTTACACTCTCTCCTACAGACCTTCATTTTAGTACTTCAAAAGCCACTCCTCACCTTGCTAGCTACCACACAATACCTCAATTGTGTGATATCCTCCCTAAAATAATGGACGCTAGGACTCTTGAAGGGAAGCATAGCAGTTTGAAAGAAAAAATGATCAACAAAGATGATTTCCTGATTGAGGATGAGTTGGAGGATGACATGGAAGAATATGAGAGTGGCGGCGGTGTTGGTTTAGCCGATGATGAAAAGAAGAAAGGAGCCGGTGTTATGCATGGGAAGAGAGGGACTGGTAGTGGCGGAGCGTCTCCACCATCCTGCCAAGTGGAGAAGTGTGGAGCTAATTTAACTGATGCTAGGAGGTACCACAGGAGACACAAAGTTTGCGAGGTTCATGCAAAGTCACCAGCTGTGGTTGTTGCTGGCCTCAGACAGAGGTTTTGTCAGCAATGCAGCAGGTATTTCTGTTTCATGCGTTTTTGTTTAGCTATCTTTCTTTCAGTAGGACGTATTTTCTTTTACTAGTATGGATACATAGCATGCGACTTGACAATTAAAGGGGTTTGAGGAGAAATATGCTATGTTCACACACAAAATTTCTTTTCGCTTGTGCAGCTTCTTCATAAGAAAATAGTGGCAAGTTTTTTGCATTTGTAACATTACTGGCCTGAAAGAAACTTGTTTGAGTTTTGAAGTCGGGCGTAGTTATCTGAATTAGCCAATGTAAGCTCAGCGTGAAGAAGATTGCCTAACCCATGCAATTGACTGAAGCTAAAACTCAGTAAAGTGTTAGAATTACAAGTTCCAAATACTCTGGAGACTCATCCATACACAATCTCAACCTTTTTCACTTGCTAGTAGAGCTCAAAAACAGAAGGAAGAGTGGGATTTATTTAGTATCGTTTGAACGGTAAAATTTCTGCAACCTTCTTTGGTTGGATGACAAATATTGGATTTTCATCAGGATTCCCCAAAAGAAGGTTTGACAGAGTTAGGGTACATAAATGTAGGTTGTGAATATAATGGTCCAAGTGTTAATGATACAATTTACTTCAACAGTATGAAAAGAAATGGTGCTAATTAGGCTTGAAAGTTTCTAAATCGAGACAAGTTTCTGCTGGTCACGAACACAAAATCAGCTGACTGGTTAATATGATCAAAATTGATGTTCCTAACATCATGGAATGTCAGAAAATTAATGGAGAGGCTGTTTCCGCTTAAGAGATTTTGTTAGATATATGAGCTTTTGCCAAGTAATATGTGTTTTCCCTTTCCATGCATTTTTCCACGTAATGGTACTTTCGACAAGAGGTGTTTTTACCAAAATTTACTTGAAAGTCAATTTCAGCTCATTGTGGCTTCTCTCTGCTCATCTTCCAGTGACTTGCTATGTATATGGTTCTGTTCAGTTGCTTTCACTATTCTATAATTATGAGCCTTTGCAGGTTCCACGAGCTAGCGGAGTTTGATGAAACAAAGAGGAGCTGCCGTAGGCGTTTGGCAGGGCACAATGAGAGGCGCCGGAAGAGCACAGCTGAGTCTTATGGAGAGGGTTCAAACCGCAAAGGCGTCAATACTTCTTTGAAAGAGAGCCCGTGCAGGCAAGCTGATGAAAGAGGAAGATTTCAGATAAACATCCCACCCCAAGGAAGTTCCTCTTACAAGCGATCCCAGATCAGATGAAGACCAAACCAGCGGCATGCTCCCTCTCTTCTGTCAAGTAACAGCTTAATTCTACGCATGTTTGGGACCGTATAAGATCGACCACTACAAGGGATCGTATGTTCTTGGTGTACTTTAGTATCTACTTGCTGTAATGTTGTTTGACAGAGGCTGTATTATGTGGATTAGGCCTCAAATATTGGTGTTCAAGGTTCTACCAGCATTGGCTTGGTGGAATCTTTTTGCTATCCTATAAAGAATAATATCCATCCTATAAAGAATAATATTGACTATGTTCTTGCCGAACTGCAAAAGAACCTCGTTGGGTTCATCTTACTAAGAAGAAAACGTTGCTGAGGATAGCTGTACCAAAGAGCTGCTTCCTGCGTCTGAACCAAACTCATCCAATGAAAATTATTCTAACCCAACTCTTACGATCGATGCTTGTAAACCTAGATTTCTAGCTGGTTCTACCCTTTCAGTATCCTATGATTCAAGACTACGTACGTACTATTCCCTATCCAAAAAGCATGATTATAAATTGTTAAGATAGTCTTAGATTAAATTCAATTAAAGTTCAAATATATCAAAATCTAAGCTCAAAATATATTTATATATATACAAATGAAGCACATAAATTGCAAATGATGAATCACACATCAAAGTGTGTATATATATCTATAGCATCAAGAGTTTCATTTTTATTTTTCTATTTGTTACATGTGTTTTAGGGAAAATAAAAACTCGCCCCAGGTTGATGCGGTTCAACAATAAATTAAAGAGGATAAAAGGAATAAGGGAAGAGAAGACGGTTAAAGAGAGGAGAAGAAAAACAGTGTCTCATACAAAAGTTTATTTATTTTTAATTAATTATCAAAATGTTAATGTCATAGAAAAATATATCTAAATAGTCTAAACCAAACCCTAATAAAAACATTACCAACAATTAAGCTAAATAAAATGAAATCCAAAATAGAATAAAACAAAGTCCAATAACAAAAGAGTGATGAGTTGAGCTATGATCCATCGTTTATCGTTTATCGTTTATCGTTTATGTTCATGTGTGTGTGACCTGTAATACAGGTCTAGCGTCCTCACCAACTCTTTTGAAGTTGAAAAACTCAACTCTATCAAGTGTAGCTTTTGACAATTCTGATAGTGTTTCCAAAGATTAGAATCAACATGCTTCAATGTATATCTAATGATCCAAGTACAATCCAAATCAGGTCACGTAACCCAACAAAATAGAAATCGATAAACCTCATTATCCCTTATTAAAACAACTTGTTCATCCAAATAGCATCAATATGTTCCTTTTATGTTGATGAAAAAGGTAACAAGGATCATATAAGATAGGTTGTTGTCTCTTTATTCAACAAGATTCTCTATATTAAAAATATAGTTAATACCAAAGTTAAGGATAGGTCAATGACTTAGGCATTTGATCCAACCTCAATAATACTTTGAATAGTCCAACTTTACATGCCATCAATTTTTATTGGTTTTAAAAGGATACATTTCAAGTCTAATCCATATCACGACACAATCCCTAACATTAAATGCATTGTGACGCTTATATAAATAAGCTTGAAGTCTATATTGGACATTACTTGCTTGAATTTATTTTGTGATCTCAACATGCAAACCATGAACTTCATATAAAAAAAACTCTACTTTAGATTTCTTAGTGTAAAAAAAACATGGAAAGAAGGTCTACAAGATTTTTAGTTTACCATGAACAACTTTAAATGGACTCATACCTATAGAATTATTAAACAATATAATATAGGAAAACCAGGTCGTAGGGAGAACCAAATCTTAATTCCTATTATAGTTAACTCTTCATACATCTCAAGAGATTAACTAAGCTTCAATCAATCATCTCAGTTTGACCATTTATTTTGGGGTGATAGGTACCATATAATTTCAACTTGGTAATTCCAAAAGTAATTCATATACCGCACATCCCTATCTAAGATTATAGCTTTAGAGAGGTGATATAACTTCATGATCTCATCAAAATAGAGTTTAGTAACTCAAGAGGCATCTATGACATTGGTAAAAGGAATGAAGTGGGTCATCTTAGAAAAACAATCAACAATTAAAATTATGGAATCATGCTTCTTTAAGGTAAATGAAAGCTTCAGGACAAAATTCATACTTGCATCTTGCTAAGGACAATCAAATAAAGGAAGAGGAGTGTAAATACTGATGCTTTGTTTTCTATGCTTGGCTAACTAAAATGTCAAAATTAACCAACCAACTGGCAAAATCCTTGATGCACGAGCTTTTTAGAAAAATAAATATTTTTTTCGGTTGTTTTTATTTCTTATTTAGTTTTAAATTTTTTTTCTTATTCAATATTATTAGGCTTTTCTAGTTTTTCTATTGAAAGGAATTTTTTTATTTTTCTATTCAATATTATTATGATTTCCTAGTTTTTTCTATATAAAAAGTTGCAGTAGTCTTTTGACAAGTGGACTAACATGAATAAAAATTAAATATTTTAGACACATATCCATAATTATAATATTCTTAATCTTTAAAAATTTTGACTTATAACAAAAAAAAAATGCAAAAAAATACCCACTTTTTGGTGTAAACAAAAAGACCACATCATATATATTAGAATTTCAAGGATTAAGCTACTTTAATTTTTTTTAAAAAAAAAACTTGTATTCTTCAAGCCAATTACTTTAGACATGGGGATGAAATCACATTAATTAAAGTTCAATTTTTTTTTAAAAAAAACCAACTTATATTGTTTGGAAGCTACGTCTTAATTTTTTAAGAAAAAAATAGGTAATCTCACTATAGTTTACCAACAGTGAATCTACATTGTTTTAGCATATTTACTAGTTTTGCTTGTCAAAGCTCCGCTATGGACACGGACCTGAGGTGTCAATAAATTCTTTTGAACATATATATATTTTTCTAAATAGGCATAAATTCATAACATATCAAGTTGATTCGGTCAAAACTTGATATGATAAAAAAATATTAAGACAATGTTGCTCAAGCTTTTTAAAAAAATTAAGTAGGGACATTATATGAACATAAAAAAAATATTCAAGCTATGAAAAACTCTTTGATAGTGTCATTAAACATGATCCAACAAGTCGACCTTAAAACTTTTTTACTTAACTCTTTGCCTAGATCAAGCTTTAAATAAATTATGTGAGAGTTTAACCAATATGACCCAGTCAACTTGTTGTGTTTGAAATTAACCTAGACAAACGGTAAAAATATAGTTTGACTTAAAAAAAAATCAAATTGCATTTTTTTTTTAACATTGAGATGGAGACATATTGGATTGACCCTGATCAATTCAGGTTAACTCGTAAAATTCATGACTTGGATCATAGACATGATCACAATGAGCTAATTCAGTTGGACCTTTCATCTCTTTCTTTTCCTTTTTGTTTTTGTCTCCCTGTTTGAGCTTTCATCCGACCCGATAGGATGAAGTCAGGATTGAATTGAAGAATTATTAGAGAATCTATGACTAAATTGAATGAAGATGATAAAGAGTTTCTAGTGCACTAGCGTGTGAGGAAAGCCACTGCATTTGGGAGACCCACGTGGCTTCCTTCAAGCTTTAATGACAACTTTTATTGGTGTTGTTAGAATCGTCTCGACAAGGGCATCCTTTTACTATAGTATGGGGTGACTATAAAGCTCCAATGTGGTTTCGTTAACCCATTCTTCTTTATTTTTTTCCACTGCACCATTAAACAATTTTACTGACGGACTAATTCTGTCGGTCACAGGAATGAAATCCGTCAGTGAAATAATTCCCGACGGCCTCATCGACGGAACACGTCCGTCGGTATAACAGTTGTCGGTAAAACTCATTTCCGTCGCTAATAAAAAAACACACACCGACTGTCTTACAGAAGGATACACGAGTGCAAAAAAAAAGTTTCCCGCGGGAACATTACCGACGGAATAAATCCGTCTGCAATTTCAACGGTAATCACCGACGGACTTACCGACGTATAATCCGTCAGTATTTATGACATGGCTGATAATTGTTTGGCAACTCTCTGTGGAATACCGATGGATACTATCCGTCAGTAACTCCGTCGGTATTAATCACCGACGGATATATTCCGTCGGTAATTATGGCATGGCTGGTAATTGTTTGGCAACTCTCTGTGGAATACCGACGGACATTATCCGTCGGTATATCCGTCGGTAGGTATGTAAAATATATATAAAAAATAATTTTGTTTATAGTAAAAAACCTTAATAAACAAATAACAATGGATTAAACATTAAAAATATAAAAGTAATGTTAAATAATATTCATTACAAATTTAATGTGTTTAAAAAACAAAATTAAACTAGAATAGCGGCGGAGTTGGAGGAGGAAGAGGAGGCTGGTTGTTCCCGGGACCATACGACCAAAAAGAAGTAGCACAAGTATCGTCACCCATCTTTGATCTCATCTCCATGACTATTTGACGGAGCTCATCATAATTCGTCGAGAGTTGTTGATATTGTTGTTTCAACGCAATGAACTCCTCAGACTGGGTGTTCGATACTGATGGAGAGCTTCCAACAATTGAGACACTACGAGCCGAACGCAAGTTTTCAGCCATAGTGTTGGAGAGCCCGTATATCCGATTTTTATCGGGTCCACCAGACGATCCCGCCTCCATCCATAAATTTGGATCGAAATCTGGATGGGTCGACGGATTGTCCCCATATCTCTCCCTCAACCGGCTATTATAGGTCTCCTGAAAATTCCGTCGGTAAAAAAATCATCAAATGCAATTCAAGATGCAATTCAAGAAAATAATAACATACAAAATAAAATGAATGAACGAACATACAACAAAGTGCTGAGCACGGTTGTCCACGAACTGTTGTACCCCCTTTTAGCGGTCTTGACTCCGTACATGCGTCTCTACAAATAGCTCTATTGGACTCGGTTCACGTCCAAGAGACGCAAAGGAAAAAATAGGTTGAAAGTTAAATATATTATAAGGAACGACAAATTATTTAACGATATATTTCATTGAAATTAGTCTTACCATCCGCTTTGCATGTGCGCTGAATGGGACGGATCAGCCAGTGTGCGTGGTCACCGAACCATGAATTTGCCGGTTCCGGTTGTCATCGCCGGACTGTGAGCGCCGTGAGAACCGCTCTGAGGTCACGTGCTCAATATATGCCGTCCATATTTCCCCCGAGATGAATGGCGGTTTGAATTCCTGCCAAACCGTCACCTCATTCCATCCTTCAAGACCGTTATCCCTTGCTTGTCTTTTTGATTTTTTTGGGGTGTCACACCAAAAATCATGCAACCTACTTCCATAGTAACAAATTAGAATTTAAAACATAAAATTATAAAACAAAAATAAATATTATTTTCGATGTTACCTAGTTGCCGCGTGATTCTCCCATACCCTCCTCACAATATTATTCTCCGCCCTATCCCACTCAAATTTGTTCTGTGTATATAAATAATTCATATAAAATAAGAATAGTACAAGATATAAAATTATAAAAATCATTTATTAAAAATAAGCTGGAAATTAAAAATTAACACTGACCTGAAATCGCCTAAACCATGCATCGATATTAGGTTTCCACTCAGGATGTCTGGAAACCTGGCTCCATTGAAGCAATGGAATCTCCATCGACAATTTAAACGCCAATGTTATAGTCCTTGCAGCCTCAATGTTTGTGAACCTGAAATTAAATAAAAGTAGTAATTTTATTAGTTAGTTCATAAATTATGTTATAAGTATATAAAAAAAAACACTAAAACCTAAACAAACTTACATTGAGAGGTCATCCTTCCATTGTGCTTGGTACTTGCGGGTGAATTGACCCCGCTATGAAGGCACACCGCTTCTGCGCTGTGAAACCACGCTAGAAGAGGCAACATCACAAGTTGGCATAGATTCCTCATCGTGATCAGCACCTAAGGATACGTCCTCCTCACTGCTAGAAGAACTAGCTGCAACCGTCTGCCGACGACGTGCTGTAGATTTCTTTCTACACATCTACACAAATTTATACGAATAATTACATAATTAAATTTGATTATTTAAAAAAAAATTCGACAGATTGTCCCCTAAACTGGGGGGGTCCCAAGTTATCGACAAAATCATATTACACTTCCAATTTTATTTCACATCCCAATCCAATCATCCTGGATCTCAACCCAACTCATCATCATCAACACAATATTTTATTAAATAATATCATATAATGATATTCAAGTAAAAGAATCAATTTCAACTATGAACATTCATTGTTAAATTGGTACTTAGAGTTACAAACATTAGATTAAAGTCATACATTCAAATTTACGGATTAATATTACATTTCAAGTTTTAGGAGACAAGACTCTTAATTTATAAATAATTACATGGTCAAAAGCAAAAGATAACTAAATCAATATCAATCCTAACACGATCGACCCTAATAGATCTCAAAATAAAAATTAACGTGTACACATAAATATAAAAATGTAATAACAAGCAATAACAATGACATGGAAACAATAATATCCTAAATTAAGATAAACTAATTAAAAGTAATTATATATATATATAAATTAACATTTTTAACATAAATTCAACTATAACAATTATAGCAATACAAACAATAATATCCTAAATTAAGATAAACTAATTAAAAGTAATTCTATATATATATAAAATTAACATTTTTAACATAAATTCAACAATAACAAAATACAACAATAATACCTAAATAAGATAAACTAATTAAAAGTAATTATATATATATATATATATAAATTAATATTTTTAACATAAATTCAACAATAACAATTATAGCAATGCAAACAATAATATCATAAAATTAATAAATAAAACTAAAAAACATTACACAAAACAACATAAACACAAAACAAACAATACACAAAACTAAAAAACACTATATAAATTCAAAATAAATTTGGGAATAAAAAATGCTTACCTTAATAGTGTGTTGAATGTAAGATTTTATCTACAAACAATACACAAAATAAAGAACACCAAAAAAAATAATCATAATTAAAATAAAAAAAATACAAAGATAAAGAAAAAAGAATACATACCTTGGTAAAATCACAAGCACTAAAACAAAGAAATCTCTTTAATTTAACAAATAGAAACGGAGAGGAGAAGAGAAATGGAGAAGAAGAGAAACGGAGCCGAGAGAAAAAAATGAACCAAATGAGGGGGAGGGGGGATTTATATGGCAATTTTTCCGACGGAATTACCAACGGAAATTAATTGTTGTCGGTGGCATTAAATTCCGTCAGAAATTAATTGAATTGCGCATCAAAAAAAGTTCAAAAATCCCGCCAAACTTTTCGATCCGTCGGTATTCGTGCAGACGGACACGTGTCACACATGCGTGCGCTTCAGGAAGTGCGTGAATCCGTCGGTAATAGATGTCGGTACAGCCATTGGTATGTGTGCAGACGGACACATGTCAGACATGCGTGCGCTTCGGGATGTGCGTAATTCGTCGGTGATTCTGTCAGTATTGTACGTCAGTAAACCCGTCGGTGAATGTGGCACAATCCCGTAATGTTTTTGCAACTCTCTTGAGATACCGACTGGCTATATTCTGTCGGTGAGTATGGCACAATACGTAATTGTTTTGCAACTCTCTGTTAGATACCGACTGGTTGTAGTCCGTCGGTAAACCTGTCGGTGAAACCGTAAATTTTTCTTATTTTTTTATGTAACGCTTTTAAAAAATCTTGAATTGCAATATTACAGCACACACAACACAATAACGAGGGCTGACCATTAAAGAAGAATAAATATTTCATGTTTCAAATTATTGCATAATTATAAAATAAGGCTTTATAACATGTTTAGTTAGTCGGAATTTTCATCTTCGTCCTCTATTGAATTGTTATCATCAGCTTCATCGTACTCTTCAATTTCGTTATCATCTTCTTCAACAACATTCTTTTTTTCACTAGTAGAGCTCAGAACAACATTCAACTCCTCTGCATCAACATCAACAAGACTATTATTGAAAACATAAAAATTCTAGTATTCTTCTAAGTCAATCGACGGAGCAACTCGGTATGGTTCAATCAACTCACTAGCTTGAAAGACTTCATCTATCACACTTGTGTCTTCGTTCTCATCTTGAACAACCTCGACACAACCCTTGGGTTTTGTTTTTAAAACGGATAACCAATCAACTCTTGATCGGTCCTTTCTAAAGCAAGGGGTGTATGTGTAATAAACTTGTTGGCATTGCTTTGCGGAAACAAAGACGTCGTTTACGTTGCGGTGTCTAGCTTTTGAGTTGATTTCAACAAGATCACAGTGAGGATCTACTCTGATTCCTCTGTCAGTTGTGTCATACCAATAGCATTTGAATAAAAACACTTTATTTTGCTCGCTATGATATTGCAGTTCGATGACCTCTTCCAATCTACCGTAGTAGTCAACTTCAAACTCACTAGAAGTCGATCCCTTAATACAAACACCGCTGTTGTATGTCTTTTTTCCATGCCCGTATTCTTCAGTATGAAAGACATATCTATTGACAAAATACCCATTATTTATAGCACTTGACTTTTCTTTTAGTGCCCAGACATAGTAAAGACAGTGAAATAGCAGCATTACCTCCCATTTGATAAACCTAGCTTGTAAATTAAATACAACAATAATCAATAAACAAATATTATGTAACATTGACTACAATTAATTACATTGCAAGAGATAATGAGTTTGTGATAGGACTTACATGTGTTCTAAACCATGTGGCAAATTGTTCATCTTGTAATTGAAAGATCTGGGATTCGATCAGCTGTGAGTTATTGGACAGTAAGTATCATCGATGTTGCCTGTAAGGTTGTTCCAAATTATATGAGTGTATGGTATCACAAAACATAAATAGTACACTCTTGACAAAGTTTAAGTCGAACATTTACTTACTTAATAAAAGGTCTCAGCTCATCATAGTTAAATAGGACATAATTGTGTGCTTGTCTGAACTCTATTTTAGACAAATATCTTCCCTTCACGGCATTTTTAGGTGTGGGTCGTCCAGGATTGAAGAATATTGACAAGTTCCCACTTGAATGCACTTCACCACCATCATCATGCCGTGGAACATGGTTTATCCTCGTTCTCAAATGAGGTTCGAAATAGTATGAGATAAATGTTGAGATCTCCTCAACAATATATGCCTCACATATTGATGCCTCAACATGCGCCTTGTTTTTAACCTTTTTTTTAAGATTTATAGATTGAACATACATATATCATATATATATATATATATAATATATAACATTATCAATTAAAAATATTAAAATAACAATAAAAATATTTAATTATAAATTACATAGCTCATGTAATATCTAACCTCTTGAATGGATACATCCATCTGTACTGGACCGGTCCTCCAACTTTTACCTCAAACGGTAAATGTACGGGTAGATGCTCCATTGAATCAAAAAATAATGGAGGGAATATCATCTCAAGTTTGCATACTGTCTCGATGATATTCTTTTCAAGCCTTTCAATGTGATCAACATTCAACTTACTGGAGCATATATCTCTGAAGAAATGACTGATCTCCCTTAGTGCATCCCATATCCCCTTTGACAACAAATCACGAAAAGCTAATGGAATGAGTGTTTGCATAAACACATGGCAGTCATGACTCTTCATTCCATATAATCTGCATTCCTCTGTATTAACCAGCGTTGATATGTTCGAGGCATGTCCATCGGGGAAACGCAGACTTTTAAACCATTTGTAGACTAGTAGTTGTGCGTTTTTCTCTAGCACGAAGCTTGCTCTTGGTTTTGCGACCCATGACCCATCACAAACCAACTCCATATTTTTTTAGTTACAGAACAGCGCTACATCCAATCTAGCCTTGATGTTGTCCTTTGTCTTCCCCTTCACATCCATGACGGTGTTGAAAATGTTTTCAAACATGTTCTTTTCAATGTGCATGACGTAAAAGTTATGGCGGAGAAGATTGGTCTTCCAATAAGGAAGCTCCCAAAATATATTTTGCTTCACCCAATTATGGGTCAAACCAAAACCAGGAAACTTTTGCTTACCTGATTGGACACCAAACACAATGTCACCGTACTCTGACACAACATCAAACAATTCTTCACCGGAAAGATGCGGGGGTGCAACATCATTTTCAACTCTACCAACAAAGAAATCCTTTCTGTTCTTTCTGTACCTGTGGTTATATGGCAAGAAACAATGGTGACAGTTAAAAAAAGAAGCTTTACCCCCGTTTGTTAGCGTGAATGCCTTGTTGTTCTCCATATAATATGGACATGCTAGCTTTCCATACGTGCTCCAACCAGAAATCATTCCATAAGCTGGGAAATCATTGATAGTCCACATCAAAGCCGCTCTCATAACAAAATTTTGTTTCCTCAAGATGTCATAAGTCAAAGCTCCAGAGGACCACAACTGCGTCAACTCATCAATCAACGGACGAAGACAAACATCTATATTCCGACCCGGACTGCTCGGACCTGGTATGACCATAGATAAAAACATGAACTCTGGCCTCATACACATCCCCGGTGGCAAGTTATAAACCGTTAGTATGACCGGCCAACAAGAATAAGGAGCAGCAAATGACCCGAATGGGTTGAATCCGTCTGTACACAACCCAAGACGCACATTCCTTGATTCAGCTAAAAAGTGAAGATGCATACTGTTAAAGTGTTTCCAGGCTTCACCGTCAGAAGGATGAACCATCACTCCATCAACCGCATAGTGTGATTGGAGCCATGTCATGTGCTCAGCAGTCCTTTGTGACATGAATAACCTCTGCAGTCTAGGTGTGATTGGGAAGTATCTAAGTTGTTGATATGCCACGAGAGTCTTCCCTCTACCGGTTACGGGGTTTGTAACGGGAATGCCCGCATGTCATGCACTCGGTCATCTCAGCATTTTCAAGGTAGTATAACATGCAGAAGTTAGGGCATATATCAATTTTCTGGTATCCTAAACCGAGGGATTTCATCATGGACTTGGCAGCATAGAAGTTCTCTTTTAGTCTGTTCCCTTCAGGTAAAATGCTTCTCGCCCATTCAATAATCTTGTCATAACCGGCCTCACTCAACCCATGATCTGACTTGATGGTGAACACCTGTGCTACGACTGATAAATTACTATGGTTCGTGCAGCCATCCCATAATGGTTCGTCAGAATCTCTCAACAGATCAAAAAACCTTGTTGCATAGGTTCTTCTTCTATGATTGGACATTCCCTGACATTATCTTCACTCATTCTCATTGCATCCATAACCATATTCCTGTAAGGATTACTGTTCTCATTTCCAACTTCATGCATGTTGCTAGCACTAGAAGTTGACCCAACCACCTGTTCTTTCATGCTCTCATCAGGAACAAATAGTTCTCCGTGAGCATACCAACATAGGTAATCTTCCATGAACCCTTTGGTTAGAAGATGCATCATTACAACATCTTGACATCTTGATGCAGAAACTTTAAATTTTTACACTTCCTACATGGACACCTAATACCGCCATCAGTAAAATTCCTCGGAATAGATGTTGTGAAATTAATAAAACCTTGGACACCGTTACAATAATCCATCCTTCGCAATCCTTGGGGTGAGTCCCGATACATCCATGAACGATCATCCATGACTTCTATTGAACCTCTATAAAACATAACAAAAATATTGGTTTTCCCCTACATTATCCAACAAACTAAAACAACACTTATGTTAAATATTCATTATCAATTATCAACTATCAACTATCAATGTTCATACATATAAATTCATACATATATAAATTTACAGAAATCACAACTTCGAAATAGAATTCATAACAATTAAACAAGACTTGTTAAACAAGCTATTAATTATTTATTTCATCACAACGACACATTTAATTCGGTGTAATTCAAACAAAATTTCAACAATTTACAAACAAATATAATTATTTGATAAAATCTAAAAAAAACTATAACAACTACAAAATTATACATTCATACTATAAGTTTCTTTGACAAATAACAATTAAACAAGTACATACGTTAACAAAATACATATATTAAAACAATAAAATTCACAATTAAATATTTAAACTAAAAAGGATAGGTTTACTTACAAAAAAATGATAAAATCTACAAGAAATGGATATTGTGACCACGTACGGATATTGAGTGCTCGTGTTGAGAATAGTGGAGAGTTGGGATGGGTGTGGTTGCAGTTTGGGAGGGGAGAGATGGGATGGGAAAGAAGAAGAAGGAGAAACAGAGGAAGAGAGTGTCGGCAGATCGATGGGTATATGGTTTTTCCGATGGAATCACCGACGGATTACTTCCGTCGGTGATTCCATCGGCGATTCTGTCGGTGAAAGTGTCACGTCACTGTACAGCTATCTCAGTTTGAATCCCTCCGTAATTCTGTCAGTAAAATCGTCTAACGTCACCACGCCGTTGCATATTTCCAGACGAACAGTATGCCCCGTCGGCGAAACTGTCGATATATACCGACAGAATATTTTCGTCGGTATATACCGACCATTTCGCCGATGGATTTAGGCTGTTGGTATATACCGACAGATTTTGAGATGGAATTATGTTGGTCGGTAAATATTACCGACGGAAAAATTCCGTCGATAATTCCGTTGGTTTTCTCCGGTTTTCTGGTAGTGTTCTCTCTCCTCTCCTCAGTTCTCATGTTTAGTTTCTTCTTTTCTTCCCTTCGAAAGCAAAAGGGGCTCCATTTTTTTCTTTACAATTTTCAATTGTAGTTTCCTTTAGTTTCAATCCTTTGAAAAACAAAAAATATGAATATTGTTTTACAGAATCAAGTGCTAGTCTGATGATAGGATTCTTTTTTTATCCAACGAAAACCCCACATTAAACTTAGTAACAAACCATTAAAACCAATCTCGAATAAAACTCACATGGAAGGATAGAATTGAGGTGAAAATAACTACATGATTTCAAAAAAAAAATTACTTTGTGTAAATTCACAATGCAATTATGTGTGTGTATAGTTGAATGAACAACATCTTGCCAAGATCTTTTAGTTTTTTCTTAATTAGTAGTTTCGACTGGTAACCTTATAAAGTCTATTTTAATATTTCAATTCATTCTAAAAATGTAGTCAAGTGAAATCAAAATTGATTAATATTAATTTTAAAAATATTTTAATTTAATATGCATTTTATAGTATTTACTATCATGTGTATTTTTACTTTTGAGCTTAGATATATTTTATAGATATGTATAGTTTTGATATCACGCAATTAATTATTAATAACACTTAAAAATATAATTGAAAGAGTCAATAATTAAAAGAACACAAAAATCAATGTTCATAAGAATGATCAAGCAATCTATATTGAAATGGTGCATGATTTCATTTAATGAGTCCATAACTATAAATAAAAAAAACTCATCATCTCTGCTTGATAGTTTTTTTTCTTTTCGGATTGATGTAATTTTAAATATTAATTTTCATAGATTGAAACCTAATTATAAATTTATATAAAAAAAAATGATATAGTCAAACGAAACTCTTGTGTTAATTCAAAAGAATAGGAAATAACATTTTTTAAAAAATGTCAATTGTAAGACCCATATTTTTAGCACAATCTAAGCCCAAGGTTCAACCCAAATCCAACCAACCAACCTAGATATTTAAAGAAAAAATTGTTAAGAGCATCGTTTTCTCTCTTTCTCTATTTTCTCTCCCCTGTCGTGACTTTCCACTCCTGTTTACAAGGGATTTCATTTTTGAATTTAAGTTTTTAGTTCAAGAAAGGTTGAAGAAACAAGTAAGTGATTTTTCCTCTTTTTTTATTTTCAATTAAGGATTGATTATGAAGTTTTAAGATGTATTTAGGGTTTTTATATTGTTTTGATGATAAAATGATTTAAAAGATTGAATTGATATTTTAAAATGTTAGTTGGCCTTAAACAAAGTGATTTGATGTCTGGAATTATGATTTGTTGAAAAATAGATTGTGTTATTATGAAATTTACAAGTTTGAAGACTGGCAAATCAAGATTCTGGAAACCCTAATTAATCAGTCGACCAATTGGTTGAACTGACTAACCGGTTGACTGATTAATGTTGTCGACCGATTAGTTTAAACTAGTTAGCCTGTGATAGTGGTCGACTGGTTGGTTATCTTGGTCGACTAATTGACCAACAATAGAGTTTTATCGGATATGTTAGGTTTGATCAGTTTGGGTTAAGTTCGAGATCGATCGGGTGAATCAATTTGGCTTTATATTTACATTGTAGTCTTTAAGCTTAGAGTTTTTAATCTTTTATGTTACTTTACTTCGAGTTGTTTTTTAGTGTTTTTCGTATCCGTTATAAGTTATGTTGATGTTTCTCCTAACGATCTTCAGTAGTCTTCGGTTCTGCATCTGTTTGTCTTTTTCTTTTGTTTTTCAGGTGAGTGAGATAATCTTTAATATGCATGCAATATAAATAAATATGAATGTTGATTATACAATGAGTACATGTAGTTAATTTCTTGAATATTTATATATATTGCTTTATTTTCTAAGTACTCACATGTTCTTGAATTTACATTCATATTCTGTTGGACTAAATTCTATTTGATAAGATATACATTACTTTGATAATTATGCAAGTATCTATTATGTTCTAATATCGATATACTTGTCAATAACTTCATGCTAACAGAGAATAGTTCGTCTATTTGCATATAATATTTTGTATACCTATCTTGTGAGAGAAGTGTCAGCTTGTAGCGACTAATCCTTCCATAATGGTCACCTTCAAGTGTCATCTCGTCATTTTTTGGAGTCATCTGATCCCTGACATGTATTCCACTACTTTATGTTAATATGCTTAGTATGTATATTTATATCAAGATATGTACGACTTGGAAACTATTAATATCTAAGATACATGTTAAATGTTATTCCCTTACTGACTTGGTTGAACTTATCCCCCTATTTTTAATATTATTTCAAGTTTTTAATTTTTGTTAGCATGTAAATTTTATTGAGTGTTATTGCTTCTTCAGTTTTAGTCGTTATGCCTTACTTGTTCCACAAAGTTTTCTTTTTAGTTTTTTATTCGATATCTTAGACACTTTACTATTACACTATTTTAATTAAGTTCGGATTTTAACAATGTAATAAGTATTATAGATTATTTGTTTTATTTTATCCAATGAAAAGAATTTTTGACGTGTTATTTATTTTTACTAGTTTCGAAGAATATAATATTTCGAAGGATATTAAAATATTGAAAAATCTTTATATAATTTGTTTTATGGTTTGTACATTCTAAGATTTAGTGTGGGTGTGAGGACATCGCGCACCTATGTTGCTGATTATAAATTTGAAATTCAAGTCATGACATCAATGATTATTATCAAAAGCTAGATATTATTAACCAAAAACTAATATAAACTAAAAAAACAATAAATTATCAACATAACATCTACTGGTAATAGTAGCGGCAATATTTTCGTTATTGCAAGCACATCAATGTTATATCAATTTTGTTATCGTTGTAAAAGTTTTTAAGACTATAAGCCCTAGATTAATTAGTTATTAATTATCAAACCTCTATTATTATAAAATAAATTGATAATTAATCCCTATTTCTTGTAAGGTTATAAAAAAAAAATCATTATTTTTTACAATAGTAATTAATTTTCATATTATTTTTTACATATAAATAAAGGTCAAAATCATGATATATCATTTTCTTGTTAAGTTGCATGAAAAGTCTAAAAAATAACCATTTAAAAACCATTTTACAACCTCAAAACACGTCTCTAGAAACTTACTTCCACAAACATATGAATCCCAAAAGACTAATATTTTTTCCAAGAATACATGGACACACAGATTTTTGAATTACATGGCCAGAATGGAGCTCATCAGAGTTCTCTCTCTCTCTCCATCTAGGGACCGGCATGTATTACAAATGAAGGGCAAGAACCATTCAAGAAAAACTTGGAAACCTAAGGACCAAAGCGAATATATGTTTTCAAAAAATCAAATTCAAGAAAGGATGTGGTTGACGATATCATTTGGCCCTGATGAACAATATAACATAATGTCGAATCCACAGTGCAAACGAGTCTGTTCTACAATGTATCTACAGTAAAACACCACCCTCTTATAACTTCTTTTGTAAATAATAATATAATAATTTGGTAGCAAGGTAACATTAGACACAGTAGTTGGGGCAACCCCTCCTTTGAGGGCTAAGGCTGGCATCAAAGAGACGGTTCGCCAAACCATTCAAACATCCCTACTCCCTTGAACTATATATTATAGGCACAATGATACCAAGCAGGTCTACTTCATTCTACTTGCAACAGAACACGATAACCAGCTACTAATGTAGCAGAAAACATACATGATAGTTATTAATGTACCAGGGCTAATTACAGTATTACACACCTCTGAGAGTTTCTTATCAAACATGAGCAAGAGGAGGAATCCGGGGTGAGGTCACTGAAACTTCACAACCACACAGGAAATGTCGTCTGAACTCTTCCTATTAAGTGCTTCTTCAGTAAGCCGCTTTGCTGCAGACAGCGCATCCTTTATGTTCTTGACAGCATCCACCGCTTCTTGGTTGGACATCACCTGGCGTCATATTGAGGAACGGATTTTAGTCCATAAAAAGGGCAAACAAATAATTTATCCTTCCAACAAAGATTAGAGGTAGAAAGTTCCAAGTAAAATAAACCTTCCACAACCCGTCACTTGCTAAGATAATACAATCTGTATCATCATCAATCATCTCCATTGCAACATCTGGTTCTGAACTCAGATGTTCCTTCAAGCTCTTGTCACCAAATGCCCTTGCCACTGCCAACTGTCCATCAACACGTGGGACATCCCCTGAATTCATAAAGTTGGAAAGTTAATATTGATAGTGACAGACTATTGAAACATCTCTATAAGGGGGAGAGATAGTCTAAAGGTATTGATATTGGAACAAAGAAGAATCACATGGCTGATCATAGTGCAACAGATTGCATACTGACAACGGCTGTCTGAAACCAGATGAAAATGAAGAGGAATAAGCGCAAACTTAGTTAATAGAAAAGTGCAGTTCCATCAGTTTAAAAGGATAACCCACGTCTATTCATCAACAGGTCACAGGACACCAAATCAGTGCAATAACTTGTGCAAATTCTATCATTTAAAGCATCCATTTGCCCTGTGAAAGAGTGCACAGTATGCAATCCATTTTCAAAATTCCAGCATGCACTTGCAAGCCTCAAAACCTAAAGGCATTAAAAGCAGTAATGTCCTAACAATCTAATTTCCAATCCTCCATTTCTCACAACACAATCATAATCATATTTATGTAGAGTCCAAACATTGTAGAACAACATAGTTCTTGAAACTCAGCAAATCTCTTACCTGGAAAGTTTGACACAAAGCCACCTCTGTTCTCGATTTCCTCCCTTTCCATGCTTGGCTCATGATCAACTGAGAGTTGTTTGGCAACACCATTCTTGCAGATAACAGCTCGTGAGTCACCTACATTTGCTACTACCAGCTTCTGACAGTTAATTAGTATAGCCGTGACAGCCGTTGAACCTCCTTTACCCAAATCACCGGCTTTCTCCAAAATTGTAGTATCAGTAATACAATATGCTCTCCTCATAGCATTTTTTGGCTGTGTCCAAAAGTCTGGCTGCATGAAGGAAATATTCGAACAAGAAATAGACATTTACTTTCATCAAATCCACCCAGTACAGAAAACTACAAGCAGAACGGACAATCTAAGAAGGGGAAATAGCAAGCATATTTAGTCCATCATAAAAGTTGAAATATCAATTCTCAGCTCCAGTTAAAAATGAGAAGCCATTAAGCAACCAACCCCAGAATCCTATCCCATAATCATAGTAAAAAATTTAGACCTACAAAGTAGCTCACAAAATGATGCTTCAATAATGACTTACAATGCACAGATAGAATGCCTTACCTCCTTTAAGATATTGTCAAACAAATGAGACCGCAAATAATCAGGAATAACATGGCTGAGATGACCATCAAATATTGCAAACAAACCAAGTTCATTGTCATCGACTTCCTTAAATTGAGCAACAACATAATCTTCCATGTCATGATGTGATTTCCCCTTTACTAAGTGAAAGCCATGTGTTATGTGCTTCGAAATCTTACTCTTGCCCTTTCCAGAATCTGGAGAAGAACCTAATCCAACCTTTTCCTGCAATATGTGCATTCAAACTTGTAGGTAACTCACATGGCTAGTAATCCATTGAAAAATGCATGTGTAATCAATGTCAAAGAGCTGAACAAACCACAAAAACATATTAATTAAAAATACTTCCATAGTTGTGTAATTATAATTGTTTGAAACAAAAGAGTCTTACAATTCTTCTTCGAACGTGATGTCTTCCTCCCAAACAGAAATTATAGCAACTTGGTTAAAGATAGCAATTGTAAAGTAAAATAATAACTGCCATGTTCTTGGTTCCTTCCGACTAAAACACATTGTAAGATCCCATCTCATTGACATTATATCTCAGCACGCACTACACATTGATATTACATAATTTGTTCAACAATTCCTTATCTCTGAATGCAAATTGTGATTGTTAATGTCAAAATACTTTAATTTCGTATGATCATGAAAGTTCCCAATTCTCAATAAATTAGCTACTGTAACAAATAATTAGCAACTGGCTTTAATGATGTTGAGAGTACCCCCCATAAAATCCAGAACTGGAATGATGTTAAGACTTACTATGAACACAGAATAAGCATTATCTCTAACCCCATCTGATCCATATCACTCCAAACAAATAAATCAAAAAATCATGTCTTTAATTATAAATCAAAAAAGCACATTTATGAAGTCTCCAAACACACGTAGACCAAGCAAGAAAAAACTCATGAATTCAAGGCCATAAAAAGAAGAAAAAACAGGGAAAGCAGTAGACACATATATAATGGTTGATATATTGAAGATCTCAAATCAATAACCTGTTCACTACGAAGGATATACATCCATACATACCTTCATCTTGTGTAGGATTTCTTTGCCAATCATGGCTAGCTGCTAGTGTAAGCAGGTGGAGATAATAAATAGGAAGGGAAGATAATTGTGATTTAGAAAATCAAGAAAGTGAAGAGAAAAAAAGGAGAGATTAAGGCGAGTGCTGATGAGGATCCAGCAACTGTTGACGACGGTACTTTCACTCCCCAGTTTTTATTGTCCGCGTTTCTTGCATTTACTTGTGACGTGGTCTTCGCGCCACTTGACTGTGGCCTCTCTCTTTATTTTCTTTTCCTACTGCTAATAAAATTATTAACGGTGTGCACTGCTTAGCATTTTTAAACACTAAAAATAATTTTTAAAAAATAAAAATATATTATTTTAATATATTTTTAAATAAAAAAAATTTTAAACTATAACAGCTAGCATTATCTCTTGCCCACCGCAAACTTCGTCCGCAAAGGAACACTGGTTCAATGAACGAGGTGTTTGAACCAATTGGGTGGTTCCACGTGGATGTTGGAGTTTGGACCTCCTCTTGAATGGAAACAGGGTTTAGATCGTTTGTTTGATTAGACTCATTTTACCTTTACATGAAAATTCGAGTGAATAGGAAAGTCCACGGAAGCAGTTAAAACATAAATATACTTCTATCTTGTATAGCGTATGGGTTGGATTAATTTTTTAAATGTAAAAGGAAAAATTAAATGCGTTGTTAATATTTTTTTTTGAAAAAAAATAATTTAGTCATGAAATAAAAAATTTAATCCATATCAAACAAAATCTTTTTTAAATACTAATACAGTGATATATTAAATAATATTTTTTAAAAATAATATTGTAATGATGACATATTAAATTAAACTAGATTAACTCTAGTTAAGCTACAAAATTCATGATTCGGTTCATGAAACCATGATGATTCATAAAAAAAATTTAAAAAAATCAATAAATTCAATTCCTAAATAATCAATGTTGGAGGATAAAGTTGAAGAAATATTGATTTTAAAAAAAACAAAAAGAATAATAGCTTGAGTCAACAGAAGTAAACTGGCCTAACCCACGAAAACTAGCTTAACCCATGGTAAAATATAGTCATCTTGATTAAGAACTTGTCTCAAATGCTCATGTTTCTGAAATGGGTTTTCAAAACTAGTCATGGCTCCATGATCACAATTCACACAATCTCCAGTGCTCTTTATCCCTGCCAACTAACAATTTAATTTTTCAATTTGTCTTTGCATGTCATCTATCATTAGTTCTTGAACACTAGTTCCTCTTTTCAATTTTGCAATCTATTTTTGTATGTTTTTTATCATCAATTCTTAAACGTTTCTCTCTATATATGAGACATCTTCATCCCCTCTTACATGAACATGTTCTACTTAGTGACCTCTACTAACCATAGTTATTTACTAGCACCCAAAAATGCACAACACAACAAACAATAATTTGGGATAGTTGGGCTCTGATACATAGATGGAAGCAGTATAAAAAAAAACAACAAGTACAAGAACACATTATTATGCTAAAAAAAAAGGATCACATGAAAATCTTATTTCAGAATTTTATTGTTGAATATTTTCTACTGAGGTAGTCTATTCTCTAGGAAATTCATAATCCTTAAACAAACTTAAAAACTTTCCTAAACCAATAAGAAAACACAAAAATAATGAAAAAATAATAAAAGTCTTAGTCAAACTAGAAAACATGTATTAAATAAAGCCAAGCATTCTAATCTAAATAATAAAAAGAATTTTAGATCAATTAGGAAAATATATCAAATATCAAATAGTAACTTATGAGACTTATTTGAAGGCCTTTCTAATGTTTGTTTTTTTTGGAGTTTTAACCCTATTAAAAATATTGTTTTTTAAATCTTTTAGAAGATTTTCAACTTAATCCAACTGTCAATTTAAAAGTTATGCTAAATAACATAAAACTGTGTGTTAGAAAAACAAATCTTGTACATCAAAACTCTTCTTTACTCCTTTATATAATGAATTTTAAAAGTTAAAAAGATATATAATTAATTATGATAATAACTAGAATTAATCATTGTCATTATCAACTTTAATAATCCTCCATAACACCAGAATTATTTATGGTAATAACTAGAATTAATCCTCATCATTATCAAATTTAATTATCTATCAAAAAACCAAAATTAAACCTGAATATTTTCGGCATAAATCTTAAGTTTTTGAGCTAAAAAAACTTTTCAAGTTTGCAAAATGCTTATGGAATAAGTTGATCAAATTCTTTATTCATGAGTTTGGATGGACAAAACATTGGCATGGAATAAATAATTCTTTTGGACCACACATAAATTTAAATTTTAATTGGCAAAATAAAAAATATTTTGTAATCTAAAAAGTTATTTTACAATAAACTCAATTTTAAGAATGACTCGAACATAAGCCAAGTCATGTGCTAGTTGAAGCCCAAAATACATTTTATTTAGGATATTTTTCTTCTAAAAACTCAAGTGCCTTTTAATCCCAATTTTAACTTCTCAAATAACTACTATATAAACACCAAAAAAATTTTGTTTTTTCCTCACGTGTGATAAAGTTCTTATAAAGGATTTTAAGATTTTACCAAAACATATCAATTAAGAGTTCTTCAAGATTAATTTTTTATTTACTTATAATTTATTTAAATAATATTAATGTTTTATATTAAAAATTTTATATTAAGGATTAAATTCTAACAAAGTTTTAACCGAATGAACTACATTTTTAATTTGGATTCAAAACCATGTTTTTAAACAAATTTCTCTTCTCCCCGTGCAAATCCTCTGCCCATGCAAGGAATAAAAAGATCTAGGGTTAGGGGATTTTATGCATCTTCACCTTCTTTATACATTTCCAATCTTCTTCACCGCCTTCCTTGCTCATATATATAAACCATTGAAAGGTCTCCCACATTGTTTTGTAGGTTCACTATCCACCAGGCTAGATCTTCATTAATTTAGCTGTACAAAAGGCACATCATCTCTCAAAGTTATCCATATTCGTCGATCGGTAAAGACGAACAAGGTGGGTTCTAGGATGCTTTTGCAGAAAGATCGCCGTGGACTTTTTGGCACAAAAATACCTTGCATTCGGGGACCTGACCAAGTCACCGCGCAGACAGTGGTGTAGAATCCATGTGCTGGGTTGCAGAATTCTTACCAAAAACACTTCACTCACAATAAATTATGTCCTTTTCCAGGGGGGGATTTCATAATTTGCTGTAAGAAGAAGGGCTTGCTGCAACTTCTTGTCTGAAAAGAAAAGTACACTCAAAGACTTTTAGTTTTTTTTTAGGTTTTTTCCTTTACTTTTAGAGCAGGTAGATGAATTATTAACGTGTTGAAAATGATGGGACAACAGTGATTTACAGACTAGTCAACCTAATCCATTGGCGAGCATGTGAGGTCTCAATAAGATAGTAGTCACTCTATAAACTAGGCAAACTCGGAAAGATTGATCTGATTAAATTTGTTTACTTTTTAAAAATCCTAGTTTTGAGTTTTAAAGTTAGAATTTAAGAGAGTTTTTTTATTTTTTTTAATACAATACATCAACATGCTAAAGTGCCTTCTAAATATCACTTAGAAAAAAAAAATTATTGATGCATATAAATTGATTCAAAAATATTATTAACAAAAACTAAATCAAGTAAAATGTTGTTTACTAGAACAATATTTTCACGGTTTTTTCCTTCTCATAAAAAAACTTAAAACTGGTTATTAGGAGCATTTAGATCTTCTTACAAGATTCATTAGTCATTATCAAATTGATTGGGGATAAATAAGTCTTTTTGCATTTCAAAAACACAAAAAAACAACAAAAATACTATTGGAAGCAAAAAAAATTAAACTGGCCTCAATGGGTTTTTAAGTATTTTCACAATGATTTTTTTGTAATTATCAAGTCAAATAAAAGATAATTTGGTACATTCCATATTTAATGGGCTGAAAATTAAAGATATTATTTATTATTTAAAAAAAATATATTTTTTCCTAGATTACCGCGATCACTTTTAAAAAAAATTATCCATTTGCTGCTGTTGTTTATTTTTTTTTACCGTTTAATTAAAATAAAATAAACTTATTTGA